>PVJO010000003.1:0-480482 GCA_004026905.1 Hystrix cristata
TGGGAGACAGAAGTGGCCAAGACAGGATGCACCTGAAGGCAGACACTGGCAGCTCCCAGGAAGGTCAGCTTGGGTCCACACCAGCCCTGGACACAGGTGGGGCCTGGAAAGAGCCCTTCTCTCCACTTGGCCTCCCCAAAAAACAGAGGAAGCTGCATGACATGGGCCCCAGGCTGCCTCTGTGCCCTGGCACAGCCCAGCAGAATGCCAGCTGCCCCCGCCCAGCAGACGCCTCTCCCGAGGAAGCCAGCATCCTGCTGGGATGGCAGCCCAGGCTCCAGGATGATGCAAGGCCACCATGGTGGAGGAAGGGGTAAAGTTGGACTTGCAGGGACTGTCACAAGTTTGCACCTTCATCTGGAGCCCCAGCCTAGTGGGGTGTGGCCTCTGTACCCTCGGAAGAAGCAGAGAGAGAAGACAGCCTTCCAAGAGACTGGTGCTCCCAGAAGGCTGCTGTCACCACCAGCCCACGCGTGGCCCTGCGCCTGCAGGGTGTGCACTAGAGCGCCAGAGCTGCATGGCCCCCTTCCCCATCTGGGATGGGTGGGTCTTGGGGTGAACACCCCATAGGAAGGACAGAGCTGGGGATGGGAGCTGGGGCAGGTTTAGGGGACCAATAGCCCAGCAGGGCTGCGGCACAGGAAAGAGGATGATGAGGCACTAGGCAGCTTGGGCTCTGCAGTGGGCGGCGAGGACAGGGCTGAGCAGGGGTCTCTGCCCCCCATCTATGGGGCCACGTCCCCCCAGGAAGCCACATGTCCACAGCCATCCAGGAAGGCCACTCCAGGGGAGGCAAGAATGCAGCTGACAAGTTAAATGTCGCGGTGAGGAGGTGACAAGGCTCCCTGGCTGACGCTGACCTGGATCCCACAGGTGACCCCTGACCCACTGATGGCCTCCACAAGCTGCCCTACTGCCCATCTACTGGACCCAGGAAGCACTGGGCTAAGGACTGAGGTCGACCGAGCAGGAAAGTTGAGGGCCAGGCAGGACCTCCATGTGGCTCCAGGCAGGGCCCAGGGACAGCAGCTGCCCGGCCACTTCCTTCCCTCACACAGCCAGGAGAGTGCAGCAGGCGCCGGGCAGTGGTGGGACTTGGGATGCCCTGCTGGCCACACCCTTCCGTTGCCCGGACTCTCACTAGGCCTGGGCGAAGGCTGGCAGGAGCGGTGCCCTGAGTGGCTAGGCCCTTGCTGGGACGGTGGCCAGGGCTGGGAGGAGGGGCAGCCCGCCCGCCCAGCGACTGTGGTGGCAACCAGCCGGGCTTCCATCAGAGGAGTTTTCCTGGCCACAGTGGTGCCGGGGACCCTCTGCTCCTTTCTCCTTCCTGTAGCCATGGCTCTAGGGGGAGCTGCCCACTCTGGCCACACCTTACCCTGTGTACCAAGGACCCATAGGGCAAGAGGCTCCTGCCTCCCAAACAGGACATAGGACATGAGCCCTCTGCAGAACCCAGGAGGTGAGACACTGTCCTCACCTCCAGTGGCCTGGGGCTGTCCTGAGAGGACGCGGCCCGGTGCCACCCTCCTCCCTGAGGCCAGGGTTATGGAGGGAGGGCAGCATGCAGAGTGGGAGCAGCTCAGGAGGACCACAAGGAGGGTCGTCCGGTGCACTCCTGGAGGCCCAGCTCTGCCTGCCCCAGGGCCACTCAGCCAGCTCAGGGCCAGGCTGGAGGCTCTATTTCCCCACCGCCCAGTGCAGACTGCTGAGTGACTGTAGGAGAATCAGCCCCACACACATCACCAGGTCTTTGGCTTGGATTTGGTGGTTTTGTTGGGGGTGGCTAAGGTTTTTAATGTGATAAATCAATAAAACATAAAATTTACCATCTCAGCCATTTTTAAGAGCGCAATTCTGTGGCATTAAGAATGTCCAGTGGGACCCCTGCACGGGGTCACGCATGGCATGAGTACACATCTCCAGAAGGCTTTCATCTTCTCAAAATGAACCTCTGCCCCCATCAGACACTAACTCGTCCCTCCCAGCCTGGCACCAACCACCCTGCTTCCTGTCCGCATGGATCTGACAGTCCTGGACCTTGCATAAATGGAACCACACAGTGTCCTCTGGTGCCTGTCTCATCTCGCTGAGCAGGATGCCCTCAAGGTTGTAGCATGGCCACAATTTTCTCCTTTTTAACACTGAATGATGTTTTACCATATGGGAAGGCCATATATTGCTTATCGTTTCATCCATCCATGACACACAGTTTGCTTTTCTCTGTTGGCTACCATGAGAAAGGCTGCTGTGAACATGGGTATACACATTTCTCTCCAGTGTCTGCTTTCAGTTCTTTGGGGCATACACCCAGAAGGAATTAGTAGGGTGCAAGGCATTTGATTTTTGAGGAATTCCCTTACTGTTTTCGAACACCGGGGGCCAGCCTTGGCCTCGTTTTCCAGGGTCTTCCAGTGGGTCAGCACAGGGGCGAAGGGCCAAGTTCTCTCCTGCACTCCAGGGAGTTTCCCAGGACTTATGGCCCAGCTGGACCCCAAACCCAGCACACATGCCCAGCTGGCCTCTCTTCTTTATGTCGTCTGGCCACTAGAGTCTGCCGCCCCAACCCCACCTCCTCTGGAAGGGGAAGGCACCTCAGAAGTCTGTTCATGCACCGCACGCTCTGCTTGAGGGCCCTGCGCTGCCTTGGCCTCGCCCCAGCCTCAGCCGGCCTCCCAGCCTCCCAGCCTCTCTCTGCAGCAGGGAATGAGACTGGGGCTGCTCGGCCTGCTGTGTGCAGGACTTGGTGGTTCCGACCTGACCCCAGGCTCGGTTCATGCGGGGGACAATTGCTGGGAAGAGGGCGTAGAGCGTAAAGCAATGTGACGCTTCTGTGCCAGCCCTGCAGGCTCCTGGGATGCTGTCTGGTCGTAATCTGGAGTCTGCCTTGCTTTCTGTCACCATCTCTGCTCCTTCAGTGACTCTGCCCCGGCGACCCGGGCCTGCTCCGCAGAGCCACCGTACAGCAGGGTGGACAGTTCAGGGTGGCGGCAGCAGCTCACGAGGCTCAGCTGACCTGGCCAGGACCTTGTGGGATCTGTCCAAGGGATGGCCTTGCGAGTGCAGGACAGGAAGTAGGCGGTGCACCTGGTCAGACAGAGCTCCGTGCGCGATCTCAGGCACAGCCCAGCTGGTCCCTGGCACCAGGACTCATCTCCCTCCACGGCCTCCGATGTGGGCGTACACACAGCCAGGCCAGCCTGGAGCCTGGAAGGAAGCAGGCAGGAGCCCTGGGCCCCTCTGCCCAGCCCCAGAGGGTGGTCAGGGGAGCAGTGGCACCCAGGACTTTCAGGAACCTGGGATGGGAAAAGGGGTGACAAGGCATTGATTCTGGTGTCTCGGATGGGTTTGACAGGCGAAAGGGGCTGCCCTGATGCCTTCCTGCTCCATACTCAGGAATGCTGAGGCCCAGGGACCGTGGAGATGCCACCCTTGCCTTTGATCTGAGTTACATCCCCAGCCCATTGTTACTTTTTATTTTTAGCCCTCCTCCCTCAGCCCCAAGAATGCTGGGATTACAGCGGTGACCACCATATCCAGCTGTGAAGTCTTACTCCAGTTTGTACAAGAGCCCTCCGTGGATGGTCTCCTCACCTCCACAGCCTCCTCACACCCTTCCCTGACCAAGGTCCCTCCCCCATCTCCGTCCCCGTCGCTGGGAGTAGGCTCCCCAGGACTGCTTGTTAAACCCCTACCCTGGACCCTAGTGGAGCTATATCTGCGCAGAGAGGCTGGCCCGTCCCTGCGTGGGGGATCCTGGCAGTGATCCACTTGGGACTGAGCGGGACTCCAGAGGAGAATGGGGCCCAGGGGCTTCTAGGGAGTTTTTTTCATGTAGGACCCCCCCCCCCACTTCCTGAACTGTGGTCTCAGCAAGTGACCAAGCCCCGTCAGGGTCTCCCTGGGCAGCACTGGGGACAGAACACTGATGCAGGCCACCTTCACTGCCAACCACTGCAGTGACAACGCGGGAGAACCACTTTCCCAAACCTTAGGGAGAGAAGCGCCAGCAGGGGCCCAAGAGGCCAGACCTGAGGTCATGACTTCCCAGGGCCTCTTTGGCGCCACCTCCTGGTGACCTGTCACCCCGTGGTCCCTTCTGGACCAGCCCGCCACCCACCTCCCTGTCTGCTGGGATGGCTGAGAACCCAGGACTCTGGGAGAAACGGGCCTGCCCCTTCTCAGAGACGACAGGGCAGGTTGTGGCTCTCCTTCCCGACAGGGACCCCTGCCAGCATCAACCTGTCTCTGGAGATCTCAGGTAGGACTAAGGAGCCCCCAAGATGGAGGGAGACTGACATGTTCGCCCATGGGTGCCAGGACCAGGCCCAAGGCTCCAGGGGGCCAGGCCCAAGCAATGGAGCTCTATGTGTGGAGACAGCTAGCCCGGAGGTACAAGACTGACTGTGCCTTTGCACACAGGAAGTGTCCTCCCTGGCCCAGAAGCCCACCACCTTCTTTCCCTCTCTACCCTGCTGGCTGGGGGTTTGGCGCCCCCTGGTGGTGTCTTGTGGTTCCTGCGAGTGGGAAGAAACAACAGGGAGCAGGGAAGGGGAGGAGGGCAGGGAGCCCTCCAAGGAGCCAGGGTCCCTCTGCTCCCTGGGCAGGACCTCCCCTCCACACCTCATCTATCACACGTGGCCGACCATCTCCCATGTTTAAGAAAGTTATGGTTTGGGATTCTCGATGAAGAGGAGCCGGGGTGTACGGGCTGCAAGCCCATGAGTCCACCTGAGTGAACAGGAGGGGGAGAGACCACCCGCCAGGTGTGTCGAGCAGGACAGCTTCACTCCAGGTCTCCGGGGAAACTGCTTCCCTCCACAACGTTTCTTAGTCCAGGGACAAGTCCTGTACTCGTTTCCAGGGAAACCCAGCCCTTGGCGTCTCTGTTGCCACAGCAACAGCCATGGCTTGGTTGGCCGTGTGGTCTCGCCAAGCAAGTTGGGCAGCTGTGTGCCCAGGCTCAGGTCTCAGCACAACAGGACGAGCCCTGTGCAAGGTCCTGGCTGGCCAGCCGGGCCAGGGCAGGGGAGACTCCCAGGGATCTAAGCCCGCGCTTTCCGCAAAGTCCTGAGCTCCAGACAGCCATGAGCTCGGACTCCAGTGAGCCTGGTGACAGGGACACCGCCGAGCAGTCCCCACTGGGGCTGGCCGCTGTGATCCAGGTTAGTGAGGGGCTGCCACACTGACCTCTGGAGGGAGCGCAGCACCTTGGGCGGATGCTGCACGGAGGGCACTTTCCGCCTGCTCACGAGTTCAGCATGAACACACATGTTCAAGGGCAAATGTGCTCAGGCACAACACACACACAGCACACCTGGGAGGGGAGCCTGGAGGGTGATGAGCACGGCAGCCTCTGGGCTCCTCGCTGCAAGGACACAGCTCAGCCCCTGTGGGAGCCAGCGAAGGCCACTCACACCCCCTGGCCTGGCACTCTCTGTATCGGGCGTAGGAACGGCTGGGCTTCCTGGACAGGGGCTCCCATGGGGGTCAGTCCCAAAAGCTCCAGCTCTGCCTGTCTTCGTAGCACTCGCCTATGAAGCCACAGCACAGACCTGGAACAACCTGGGGCCTCTCTCCCCACCTCTCTTCACCTACCCAGCACTTCCTGCTCCCTTTGCACTGGCACCCCGCCCCAGCCACCTACTCCTTGGGGATCCTGGTGCACCCCAGATGGACTAACTGGCTCAGCTGTTTATCAGCCCAGCCCTCAGACCCTGGAGGCCTGCTGTGGGGGCTGACAGAGCCTAGATCAACAATACCCACCCCCGAGAGGAGTAATCGCCCAGAGATGGCGCCAGGTGGCTAATGACATGGTCACACCTCACACATGCACACACATGTGTGCACACACCCACATGTACCCACACAAGGGCAGACACTGGGAGAGGAGCCCTGGGCAAGGACTTTCACTTGGCTGCCATCTGTGCTGGGGTCTTGGCCACTGTGAGCCCGGAGCTGGGCTGGTGAGAGATGGCTGAGGAAGGGCCAGAGACTCGCTTTACTCTCGACCCTGTGTCCCATGTGGCCTCAGGCGGTCCCTTCAGATCCCTGGAGAACCCAGGTTCCAGGGTGACTTCAGTCCAGCATGGGTGCTGGACAGAGTGGTTGGGTTGCCTCTGCCTAGCCCCAATTCCCTCTGTCCCTGGTAGCCACCACCTGAGAGCCTCGAGGGGGTCCTGGCGATGCCTATTTGCTCTGTGGTGATTGAGATCTCAGTGCAATTACACCAGGTCAGCAGGCGGCATGGGCGCCAACAGGCGCTCAGATAGACCCATCCGTACCTCCCCAGCCCCTGGCAACCATTGAATGTTTTCTGTCTCTATGGACCTGCCATCTCCAGATAAGCGGGATCAGCCAGTATTGTCTTTTGTGACAGGCTCCCTCCCTGAGCATAATCTCCTCAGGGTCAGCCACGTTGCAAGTGGGCCAGAATTTCCTTCCTTTTCAAGGCTGAATAATATTCCATCGTGCAGGTGGGCCTCACCCACTGAGGGCCCCTCAGGGTACTCCTGGTGATGGCTGTGGTAAATACCACCACCATCCACAGGGTGTGCACAAACCTGCTTGAGTCTCTGACCTCCTTTTGGGGCTGTACACCCAGAATAGGCATGGCTGGATCACAGGGTAATCCTATTTTCTGAGGAGTTGCCATCCTGTTTTCACATTAGCTCTCCATTTTCGCTTTGTCCTTTTCTAAGGCGCACTTTTCCTGCTCATCAAGTACTAGCCATAGGAACTGTTTCAACTCACTCCACTTCTGACACCAAACGCATGGGTTCTTTCTCACTGACCAAGTTTCCACCTCTCTGGATGCCGGCTGGGTGTCCCACAAGCCGATTCGATTCCTACACTTGCTGCCCAGAGTGACCGCAGACCCAGAAGAAGGGCAGAAGGCTCACTGCACACAGTACCCACATCCGTCTGCACTTTTGGGGTCTCCCCACCCTTTCCTCAAGGTCAGTGACCAGCCAGGGCAGTTCACAGAAGCAGGCAGAACCTTACTCTTCCCGGCTTAGCCAAAGGCTACGACTCAAGCCCAGCCATGTGGAAGAGATGCCCTGGGTAAGACAGGGGGAGGCATAGGTACCCTAACCCAGCACCCAGGGGCTCTCCTGCCCCCTCCTTTAGGGTTCTACGGCAGCTTCACTGTGCAGCACTATTGATGTAACCTCTGGCCATTATTGGTCAGCTCTATCTCTGCTTCTCAGCAGTCTGAGGGGGAGGCAGAGGGTTCTAGCATGCTGATCTAGCCCCACTCACCCTGGCAACCTGCCCCAGCCCAGCTATCCCACTAGCACATGGAACACCTTCACCCCCCAAGGTTCTGAGGACACAGGGCCCGCAGGGACTGAACCAGGCATGGGCAGAGAGGGTCCTGGCCACAAGCAACCCCAAGCCCTGCCCCATTGGTGAGCGAACTGTGGGACAGGCTGGCCCATGTCCGAGTCTCCCAGGCCACCCGCTGGGACAGATGGCCCTGCACTAACCAGTGGGCCACTCCCTCCTGCTCAGGGGCCTCTCCCTGCCACCCACAGTCCACAGATCGGCCCCACATTCCTCGATGGGGCGTTCAAGGCTTTTACAACCTGCTCTGTCCTCTCCCTGCCCTGCTCAGCCTCCCTCCCCGCCACTCCCTGCAGACTTTGTCCTGGGCCTTTGCTTTATTTCCACGGTTCCTGCACACACACACACATGTGCACAGACACACATGCATGCACATGTGTGAACACACACCTGCACTATCAGCTGTTAGACTCTTTTCCCAGTCTGCCTGTGCAGACACGAAAGACACAGGTGCAGACCAGACAGATGGTGTCCTCACCCTCCGAAACATTCTTTGCTGTGATTCATTTTGCAGTTTGTGATTCATACCTTGGGCAGTCCCATCTGGGTCTCCACCATTCACATCGTGAACAGTGTCTGAGCCTGTTTGTGCACCACGTGCCGTCCCCTTCACCCGCAATGCCTGCTTCAGTGCCCAGCCTCAAGGAGCTCCTGGGTTTACTACTAGCTGAGGGACAACCTCCCACCCCTGAGCGGCATGCTCCTGCCCCACTGTACTGCCCAGCCCGAGCAAGCAGGCATGGGGAGGTTCAAGGGAGCAGCAGCTGAGGTCTGGCCTCAAGAAGGTGGATGCTGCCTGGCACACAGCAGCTCTGCTGTGAGGAAGTGGAGCTGGCAGGGGGCCTCGGGCCCGAGACCATGTGCAGCAGGCCAGGCTGAGGAAGGCCAGCACCGTGGCTGGGCCTATGTGGAGGGAGGGCCATGGACACCAGCTCTGAGGGCCCGGGGAGGAGAGCTGGTTGTCCGGCAACCTCAGTGGCAGTGTCCAGGTCCCAAGGTGGGGTCCCAAGCCAGCACAGGACTAGTGGGCAGTGACCAGAACAATCCCATACTTGCCCAGCCTCCCTCCCCACCCATGAGGCCAGATACCCTCACTCAGGTCAAGAACAAGGACATGAAAGGTCTGTTCGTGGAAATGCTATGAATCCAGGGCTCCCCCGACCTGCCCCACCACGAACACCCAACCCAGGTCTCTTTCCCCTGATAGCTGGAGTCTGAGCCCAGCAGGGACTCCCAGGAGCCAGAAGGCTGCCCTCATGCAGTTCCCCAAGTAGCCACATGGAGGCGGTGTCTTCAAGGTGCCCTGCCTGACTGCTCCGACCTGCTCACCAGCCCCCTCTGGTGTGCTGTCGTGCTGGGCGCCTCAGCCCTCAGGGATTTTAAATGACGGCCTTGGTGCCCTGGTCTGCCTCTACCAGGCCCTGAGTGTGGGGGAGCCTCACCTGCCTCCACCCTAGAGGCTGCTGGGGATGGGCACACTCCACCTACCCCGCTCTTCAGCCAGAGGTAGGTGTCTGCCCAGCCAGGAGCTGGGGGAAGCAGGGCATGGCTCCCGTTGTGTGCTTCCTTTCAGCTCTGCAGCTCTTCAGAAGGGTGGCCAGTACTGCTGAGGCTGTGGGAGTGTCCAGGAGCCTCTGGTCACTACATAGGCAGTGGAGTGTCACATTCACAGTTTCTGCAGCCCTGACTGTGGGTGCCCCATGTCGGGACTCCTCACGCACCTTCCAGCCCTAGCTGAGCCCGTCTCAGCAGAGAGGCTCTGCCTGCCTGGCTTCTCAGGTAGGGGCCCAGCCCCACTTCCAGCCAGAGGCCACACCCAGGCTCTCTTCTTCCCGCCTAGCCAGAGCAGGAAGGGACCACAGGGCCTTTGTGTCCCCTCCAGGGCTTCTGATCCCTAACCAGTCAGAAGGAGCATCGGGAAGGGAAGGGTCACGCCCAGAGACAGAGGTGGGATAAGGGAGACTGTGGCTCCCAATGAAACTGGGGGCAGACTGGAGTCCAAGCACCTCCCTGCCCTCAGCTGGACCCACTAAGTGAGCACAGCCTCCACTCATCCCACCCCTTAGGGCTGAATTGCTGTCTCTGGCCTCAGTTTACCCATCTGCAGCACAGAGTAGGACAAGGCCACTCTTAGGCCCACCCTCTGGAATCCTTAGCCAAGACTCATAATGGAGGAGGGGGATGAGGGACAGGGGCAGCCCCTGAACCTCCACCCACAGAGGGCTCCCAAGTGAGATGGGGGTCCTGGGGCCTAGGCAGGCCTGGATTACCACCCTTCCCCCAGGTTCACAGATGGAGACACAAACCCAGGAGGCTTTACACTAGTGGCACAGGGAAACCACACCCCAGTTCTCTTGCAAGGGAGTCCTAATCTGACCGGGGAGAGGAAGAGCAGGGGCCTTCCCGCACGTGGTGATTGTCCCCTCCACACAGCCACGCGCAGCAGGGGGTGGGAGGGCCAGCGGGAGGTCCCTGGGTCTGTCACACTGAGCCCTTCCAGCCAGGGCTTGAGTACCAGCGCTCCTGGCAGGGCTGTGGACCGAGGAGGGTGCTGGGGGCAGGGGGAAGGGAACGGCCAGGTTCAACTGTGAGTCGGGGTCTTTTGGGAACCTGGAGCCCAGCCCTGCTGCGCCCCCAACTCCAAGGCTCCCAGGAATCCTTCTAGCAGGCTTCCCACCGCCTCACCAACCCAACCAGGAACCCATCCCGGAGCAGGCGACAATGCTGATCCCCGCGCTGGGCCTGGGGGCACGGGGAACAGGGACAGAGTAGAGGGGCACGCTGGAGACGGCCCGGAGGGAGGCGCCCGGAGGGGTCGGGTTGGGCCTCGAGACACCGCCCAGCGCAGGCGGCGCCCCTCCTCCGTTTCCGCCGTCCCTCTGGGCCAGGGATTGGAGAGAGAAGGGGCGGGGCAGAGGGCGGAGGGAAGAGGACCGGGACGCGAGCTGGAGGAGCGAGGGGGGCGGCGAGGCCTCCCCCACCGCGCACCCCGCACCCCTCCCGGCCCGGCCGTCCGGCACCCGGCCGCAGCTGGAACCCATTACGCCCCTGCGCCTCTCGGGACGCGGCTCATAAGTGACCCTCTGTGAACGCTTGGAATGAGTCAAGTCCGAGCTGCGCGCCGCCTTCCCGTTAGCGGGTGGCGCCGCGGGTGCCCGGGGGAGCGGGGCGGGAGGGGCGGAGGGGGGCGCGGGGGGCGGGGGGGTGGTTCCGGCCTGGGGGCGAGGGTGAGGCCCTGCCGGGCCTCAGTTTCCCCCATGCAAAGAAAGGGGCTAGAACAGACCATGGTCGGACTTCTCGCAAGTCCTGGGCGGGGAGGGACAGTCCCCCCCAGTCCCCCCTGGCCCAGAAGGGGCTGCGCTCACTTTAGCCTGGAGGCCATGCACCAGGGCCCAGAGCATTCGCTGGGGCCTCTTCAGGTGCCATGCACAGCCTGGATCTCAGTGAATTGAAGTCCCAGCCACCCAGCAGACAGGTCCTGGTGGATGAGTCTGGCTGTGTCCAGGAGAAGATTGAGGCCGAGTGTTCAGGGTCCACAGGACACAAAGAGGCCTGGCTAGGGTTGGAGGGACAGGGCAAGAGTGATGGGGGGTGGGGTGCACTCAGGAGGCCCCCAGCCCAGGCCAAGTGTCAGAGCAGAGCAGTGGGGACAGAGCTGGGAGAAGGCAGGCGGGAAGCAGAGGAGGGGCTGGGAGACTGGCTCCGCCCCCACAGGCCCACCTCTGTGGGAAGTAGAAGCACCCCTCCCCCAGGGTCCCCTTCTGAGCCTGTAACTCACTCTTATGGGGAAGGGTACCCTGTTCCTGCCACAGCATCTTGGCCTGCTTCCCATGTGTGGAACTTCCCTGCTGGTGAGGAAAGGGCCACCCCGGGGTCTTGGAGAGAGGGCCTTGTTCAGGTCCCAGCTGCCCAGAACCCAAGACCCCTGAGGGCCATGTCCAGGTGCCTGGACTCTGGAATTTTGTGCCCAGTCCAGGCCTGTGTGGGCCGCCTCCCTGGTGGCTCAGCCAGAAGGAGGGTGCTCCGGGCTGTCCCCCTCTTCCCTGAAGCCTGAGGGGAGCACGTGGGTGCTGGCATCCCTGGCCTGCTTTGGGAAGGAAGGGGCCCTGCTCCATCCCTGCTGTGCATTCAGTCCAGGTGTAAGCCTACCTGTGCCAGGGGGGCAGGGACCAGCAGCAAAGCCACTGGGGCTGGGGGCTGTCCCCAGCTAGGCCTTGCCCGCACTTCCTCCCCACTGCCCAGAACAGGGACAGGTGCCATCCCACTTGGCAGGTAGGAAAACCAAGGTAACTGCTTGGGTGACCCGCCAGCCTTGCCCCCTCCTCTCCCGGCCCTTTGCTTCCTTGGGGTTACCTGGTAGTGGCCCCGCTAATCCAGTGGGCTTATATGGGCTGCCCGGTGCTGTCCAGGGCCTGCCTGGATGCCAGATGTCTCCGGGGTGTTTTTCAGAGGTTGGAGGACACCATCCTGAGCCCCACGGCCAGCAGGGAGGACCGGGCGCTGACTGTGCAAGGGGAAGGGAGGCAGGCCTCACGCACCCCCGTGCCTGCCCGCATCCGAGAGATCGTGATTGGCAGCCTGGGAGGGGAGCCACCCCAAGGTGAGAAATGGGGCAGTACACAGGAGGCTGGACCAGGGCGCCACCCCCCGACCGTCCTGTGGCCCAGCCTGCTGTCCCTGTCCCTGGGGCATCACAATTGCTTCCTCCTGCGTCTTTTCACTGGTGTGAGACCCTGATAGTCAATGCTGATTGGGGAGCACATACCTCATCCCTGCCCTGGGCTTTGCCTGTGTCCCTCGCCCAGTGCCCTGCACACAGTGTCCTCATTGTCATATGCAGAGGGGAACCAGTCTGAGGTGTGGCCCCTGCACCGGACCATGCATCACTCAGGCTGTCTGGCCCAGGGTGATCTGTGCCTTCTTGGCCATTCTCCAAGGTCTGTCCTGCTTTCTGAAGGAGTGGGTAGCCCCTGTGTGGTGACGTGATGAGGAGAGCGAAGCCCTTGCCTACCCATGTTTAGGAGAGCAGCTCCTCCCTCAGGGCCAAGGTCCCCATCCTGGTACCCAGCATCCAGGCCACCGAACACTTGCTTCGTTGGTGGGGGCTGAGCCTGGGCAGGGAATAGGAGGGAAGGGGCGATGGGGCCGCCTGTAGTGGGGACTGACAGGCTGTGCTCATAGGGGCACAGGAGCTGCCTGCCACTGTGGCCCGTGTTCAGGAGGAGAGCGAGCTGCTGCAGGAGGAGCTGGCCCGGCTGGAGGGGCTGCTGGCCCAGGCGGGCGCTGAGCGGGATGAGCTGGCCAGTAGGTGCCATTTGGTCAGCGAGCGGGTGAGTGTGCAGGCTCAGCCTGGCCCTCAATTAGGGTCACCTGTCAGGGATCAGAGAGGGCAGTGTGGCAACAAATGGGTAAACTGAGGCCACGGTGGAGACCCCTGCTAGGCCACTCCCAGGCATGGCGGCTTCTGAGCAGAACAGGATGTGTGGCAGGTACAGGTAAAGGTGCAGCCCTCACTGCAGGGTCAGCCCCATGCCCAGCCACCACCCATGCCGTAGTCAGGCCTCCTTGAGCTCTACATGGCAGGAATAATGAGGGAAATGAGGTTCCGTGCGGGCAGTGCTTGCCCAGGGCCACCCCGCCAGGATGGCACCCAGGCCTGGCCATGAGGGCACTTCCTGGGCTTGTCCTTTTTGGGAAGGCCCCAGGATTCTAGGGGACCCCCACCCTCCTGTGAGCCTGGCTTTGCCACCCCTTTCTGCCATGCCCCACCCTGCATGGGAAACCCACTCTCATGCCCCTACCCCAGCTCCTAGGGCGAGACCACTGGGGCTACCCTGACCCAGGAGTTCCAGAGCCCCAGCCTGCTGCCCCACTGCTCGCGCTGGCCATGGTCAGGCAGGGGTGGGCTCTTCCTAGCACAGGGCGGAGCTGTTGGGAACAGGCCCGAAGGGACAGAGGCCGCAGAAACCCTGTGGTTAGTAAGCCTGTGAGTCAGATCTGAGCTCCCAGACTCCTGGGTGTGGGTGCCAGGAGGCTGGCCTTACACCAGTTACCTCCAGGAACTGGGTGAGGAGAATCTTGGTGTCCAGCAGGACAGGATGACACTCAATCAGGGCGCAGACCCTTTCTCATTCTGCTCATGGCGGGGAGGGGGGAGCCAAAGACTGCAGCCCACCTCCGTCACCCCCCAGACCTCATTCAGGACCTTCCTCTCCATCACTTCCTGGGCGGTGGACCCTGTGATGGCTTCCTGATTCCACTGGGCATGAATCTCCTTTGGGACAACCCAGGGCACTGCTGCAGGTCTACAGCCTGGTACCCTGCAGTCCATGCTATGACTGTCAGAGCCTGGCACAGGTCAGGATGTGGACCACTGCTCTGCAGCCCAAGCCCAGCCCTGACCCCAGCCCAGCCCCTGAAGGGCTGCGGGTCCCTAGCTGCAGGCCCGGCTGGAGACCACTGAGGCACAGCTGCGGAGGTCCGAGCTGGAGCACAGCGTGGACCTGGAGGAGGCTCTGGGCCGCCTGGAGGCCTCGGAGCAGAGGTAAGGCCAGGCAGCAGGGCTGGGGGACCCATTCTGTGCCCAGGAGGTATGGGTCTGTGGCACCTGCTGGCTGGTGGTCAGCGAGGGTCAAGATGGAGGCCTTGCCATCCCATGCTGCTGTCCACCTGCTTGTCGTGGGGCTGCCCTTTCCCATCTCTGGGGAGCAGGGCTGAGAAGGAAGGTGAGGGAAAGGTTGGCCTCACAGCTCGTGCCCCATCCACCAGGCTCCATGTACCGGGTCCCCCTGGGGCCACTGAGGGGAGGATGGCAGAGTGCTACTGGGACTACACCTTCCATTACACGGGGCTCATCAGGGGTCCTTGCACCAGCCCCCCCCCCAGCCTCACACCCTGCAAGTGGATGTGACGGTGTCACACCTGGGCCTCCCTGACACAGGGCGGCCTTTCCAGCACAGACTCCACTCAGGTCCCCTGGCCCTGTTCCCCATGTGCCACCCACCCCCAGTGCCTGCTGAGGCTGGTGCCAGGGCTGCTGCTGTCCACCCTGGCTCTCCTCCTGGCCCCAACTTGCCACCCTCTGTGCTCCAGGCCTCTGTGATTTCTCAGTCAGCCACAAAGCATTCATCATACCCAGCACGTCGGTGACAGCCTCAAGTCCCAACTTGAACCCAGGACCCTGGTACTGACCCCAAACTCCAGCACTGATCCGGCACCCCAACCCCAACCCAGCACCCTAGTACCAACCTAGCCCCTGACCACTAACCCTGCATCCACACCTGTAACAGCTCACCCAGTAGCGGCCCCGGCAACCCTCGCTGGGTCAGGCAGAGAGAGGCCCTGAGGGTGGCCGGGAGGCCATGTTCCCAGACCCTGGAAGTCAGGCATCTGTGAACACTTCTCACAGCTGGTTCATCCTTAGGGAGTCTGGAAAAGGACAAAAAGTGCTGAGAAGCATTTTGAAAACCAGTTCTGAGGGGGAAATAGCCCAGGCCGGTGCCTGAAGAGCATGGCCACTGGCTGCTGGCGGCCGTGCGGTCCAGTGCAGAGAAGGTGGCTCTCAGCAGGGCCGTCGACCTGCTGGGCGGAGGGCCCCTCCCTTCTAGAGACCTTCTCTCTGCGCCCCAGGGTCCTCCAGGGCTCTGCTCCTCCCAGACTGAGGGGCACCCAGGTGTGGGGGCCAGAGCTGGGGCCTCGGGAGGAGGCAGGAAGGAGGGTGCTGGGCTGGTGCCCACTGTCCTCCCCTTCATCCAGGCCTGTGCCGCCACCCACCCAAGGGGGTCCAGGGCAGGAGGCCGACACTGCCTGGGCAGAGCCAGGGGCTCGGGCTCCTCAGAGGTCTTGGTTTGGGCTGGGACTCGGCAGCCAGCACGCAGCATGTGCCCATGTGGGTCTGTCCGTCCAGGAGTGCCGGCCTTGCCCAGGTGAACGCCCTCCTGCGAGGACAGCTGGAGCACATGCAGAAGGCCAACGACAGGCTGGCCCAGGAGCTAGCGAGGACAGCGGGGAGCGTGGTCCACCTGCAGCAGCAGCTGGAGCTGAGGGGAGCGTGGCGCTGGGCTGAGACACAGGTGGTCCCTTCCCACTCTTGCTGCCTTCTTCAGGGTGCCTGCCGTAGAGGGCAGGGAAGAGGTGTACTGGCTCCTTGGGGTGAGGCTGCACCCTCCATCCGGCCTTGTCACAGCAGTCTGTGGCACTGACACACTCTGGTCCCCTCTTCCATGGGGGAGGGATGACAGGACCCTGGACATGAGTCAGGCCTGGTCCTGACTCGGGGGAGCCGTTCTGTTGCTGCAGGCTGGACACAAGGAGGGCCTTGGGCTCAGGCTGATCACTTCTTCTAAAAGCCCGGCCACCTACAACTGAGGGGCTAAAGCGCCGGGTCCCACCCTTCGACCCCATGGGAGGGAAATGTCCGGATATGACTCTCTGTCTGCCCCTGACGTGGGACCCTCTGAGAGGCATGTGGCCAGGGCTGAAGTGGCTTTGTGCCCGAGGAGTCCCCGGCAAGGCTAGAGTGTCCCTAACTGCCCCCCATCAAAGGGGACTGGACACACAGCCAGTGTCCACTGCATGCTCCCCTGGCAGCGCTTCTCTCTCCCAAAGCCTCCCCACAGTGTCCCCTCAACCAGGCCCACCCCTGGAGGCCATGACTGCTGCCCACACCAGTCAGGCAGAAGCAGCATCTGTGGGGCTCCTCAGGGGCAAGGTCAGCAGCCACACAGCTGTCAATCAGAGCAGGGGGATCAGACGAGCCGGCCGAGTGTGAGGGGACACTACCTCACAGTGTGTCACCAAGGAATCTTGGAACCTCTCATGGCAGGGCTTGAGCATGGGACAGTGGAGACACCACTCACTGCGGCCTTGTCCACGTCCTGCATCCGGGCTGCTTTGTGGTAACCACGTTTCACTGGTTTCACTGTGTGCAGACACGGCCTAGGAGTCCCAGTGGGTTCCAGTCGGCACTCACTGCTCCACGAGGCTCTCATTTCCACTCTCCCTGGCAAGTGCACTCCCGGCTGGCTGCAGCTGCTCCAGCACTGCACAGGTCCTTCCTCTGCCTCCAACTTCTGCACTGTGCTATGCTGTGCGTCCGTGATCGGGGGCAGCCGCCTCGTGACTCCGTGCAGAGGGCTCCAGGGCCTCTTCTGTCTCAGCTTTGGACTGGTGTTCAGCAGTTTTGTAGCCCCAGTCTCTGTTTCCTGCTTTGCCTGAGGTTTATCAACTTACCTTTCCTACTTTCCGGAGGACTGTCACTCCTCTAGCTGGTGCCCTGCTCCCCGCCTCTCTCCCTGCCCTCTGCAAGGTGCGTGCCATCTAAGCCGCCAGCTGGTGCCGTGCTGGACCGCGCAGTCGGCGGCATCTTCGCGGCCAGCTTGCTGTTCACCAGACTCCTCTGCTGGTGTCTGGTCTTATGCCTGCGGCTTGGCTTAGACCCTGCACACTGTCTTTCTCACCTTTAGAGGTCCGACTGCGTCTCCCCAGACACCTTATTCCAGACTCGTGCTTCCAAGTCTCTCGCTGTTGGCGTGTGTCGAGGGCAGTTGCTCTGTGGTCTGTATTGATATCGCAAAGCAGTTTTCGAAGACTAGCCTCTGCTGGCTGCTCACACTGGTGCCATGTCTCCTTCTGTCTTTGGTGATTTTTACTTTTGAACTAAGAACTGCTTATTTTCGTTGGAATTTTGTAAAAATTCTTTGAAATCTGGAGTGGATGTAGTATTTCCAAAAAGGATATTCACTTCTGGCGGGTGCCTGTAGAGTGCGTCTCAGAATGTCAAGGTTGTGTGCACGCGAGCTGCAGTTGTGCGATGTCTTTCGGATCCATGGGCTATATTTTCTTCCCTCTGTTCACCTCTGGCGTTCTAGACAGGGAGTGTTCACCTGGTTTGACACGCATGTGTGTGACGTGATATGTGTGTGTGGCAGGAGTGAGCATGTATGAGTACATGTTGTATGAGTGTATGTACATGTGATATGTGTGGAGTGCATGTGTGTATCAAAAGGTATGAGTGTGCATGTGTGTGTCAGAGTGTATGGGTATGGTATGGGATAGTGGATGAGTGTGTGTGTGTGTGCGTTGGACTGTGTGAACGTGGCATGTGAGTCTGCAAGAGTGGTGTGTGTGTGTGTGTGCATGCGTGTGTAGTGTGTATTTGTGTATGAATATGAGTGCGGCGTGTGTGTGAGTATGTGTATGTGGTGTGTGTATGTGTGCTGTGTGTGTGAACATAGGTGTAATCATGGTGTAGGTGTGTGCATGTGTGGTATGTCTGTACGTGTGGCATGTATGCATGTGGTGTGTGCCGTGGTGTGTGGGAGGTGTTCTGCCCCCCTTTTAGGCCCCTTGGCTCTGCTGCACCCCCTCCTCTACTGTAGCCTGGGGTGTCACCCACGTGTGAGGAGACCCCAGGACTGGACTGTGTCCCCAGAGCACCTCAGGTCTGGGGACAAGGAGTGCAAGTTGCTTTGTCTGGTGGGATGCTGCCTGGTTGCTTGTCCCAGCCCTGGGCTCCTTCGCTACAGCTACCCGCCCCTGCTCAGGACGAGCTTGGGCCTGGCCTCTCCCGCTGCCCACTGTGCAGACATGCAGGGAAGTGGTCCTTGGCCTGGGACAGCAGGGGCTCCAAGCAGCTCGTGGAGGAAAAGGCTGTGTGTCCTGAGCAGCAGAACACAGCGTGGGTGGGCACAGTGACCCCTGCAGACTCCCGAAGTCGGCATGCAGGCGGCGGTTGGGTGTGCATAAGAAGGTGGTACGGAGCCCTCGATCTTGCTCTCCACAGTGACCCTAATCTGCCCACCTGTCATCAGCCTCTCCATGTGGCAGAGCTGTCCCCACACCCCTAGGGCCCTGCACCATCCTGTGCTTGGATGACCTGTAGCACCACCTAGAGTAAGGAGGCTGTCCTGGGCCTGAGGGGAGAGAGGAGCTGCCCCACCTGGGGTGGGGCGCCAGGCTGAGCACCTTGCACCAGTAGGGCCTTGTGTCGGGGAGGCCTGGCTCGCAGCTCCTGGTCCCAGCCACAGCTCTCCCACCCCAACTGCTCTGAGCTTCCCTGGCAGGTGCAGGGAGCTCTCCCCTGGGGACACAGCATGGTTCCAGGGTGCAGGTGGGGAGCCCAGGGCTCATTCATCTGGGACATCAGGGCTCCAGGACCTGGAGGATAACAAAGCTCCACTCTCAGGCCCCGTGGCGCCAGCCCAGCAGGACCTTGTAAAGGGGGGTCAGCCCAGCCCGCAGCAGACATGACCTCTCCTTCCAGGCCTGGTCAGTGGGCCCCAGGGAGCCCCGAGACTTGCTCCTTCTGTGGAGACAGGCTGTGGCACTGCGGGCACTGCTGGCAGAGCTGCGGGCGGCCACTGAGAGGTGAGCCCCCCACACCCTGGCACTGGCTCCCACCCAGTCTCAGGCTGGCTGGCAAGAGGCCCACTGGGGAGAACAGAGGGCAAGGGATGCAAGGGAGAGAAGTGAGGAGGGCAGAGTGGCACCTGCCTGCCTGGAGCTCTGGGGACCCATCCCATCGTGGCTGGTGCCCCATGTGGGTCTGTCTTGGGACCCCCCAGGCCACCCTACTTGCATGAAAGGGCCCTGCACCTCAGAAGATGGTGTCTTGCCTGAGGCCATCCTCAGGTGGTGTCTGGCCTGGCCCCAGCCCCTGCTCACCTTCCCCAGATGCGCCCCTGTGTTCTGTGGCATGTGGGACAACAGATGCCACGTGTGCGATGAGGACCTTTCCTGAGGATGGCTGGGTGCCAGAGTGGTCTGCTCTGGCTGCTCAGTCACAGCCAGGTACTGGGGCTCAGTGAGGGCACACTCGTTCCCCAGGGGTCTCGCAGACCTGCGAGCAGATGCAGCCAGAACAGCACGGCGCCTGCACATGGCCTGCCTGAACCTCGACTCCAACCTGCGGCTGGCAGCTGACAGCACGGCCAGTGCCTTGGAGCAGCGACTGCAGGAGCAGGTCCAAGAGATGCTGCAGCTGCGGGGCTGCTGGGACAAGGAGAAGGTGGCACTCCAGACCAGGTAGGCGGTGTCTCCCAGCCAGTGCGTCTTCCTAGGGCTGTTGCCTTGTCCTGTGCTGGGGCCCCGATGTCCCCATATGCTGACACCAGGGCATGTTGCTGAGGCCACATGCTGTCCTCAGGCACTGTCCCAGTGGCCCAGAGCCGAGCTGGTCCCCTGGAGGCAAAGTTTAGGGCCTCCCTGGTGTCAAGGTTCGCAGCACACAGTGCAGGAAGCATGTGAATTGTTTCCTCTTGGCTGGAACCCAAGGTGAGGGCATCAGGTCCAAAGGCAAGAGTGTTCCTGGGCAGAAGAGGAGGCTGAGGGGCCAGTTCCCTCCTGTCCCGGGGAAACAAGACCAGTGTTCTGTCTGGGTGTCTGTAAGCCTCACCAGAAATGTGGAAGGTTCTGGACCCATGGCCCTCCTCCTGGGCTCAGAAGTCTCTGGAGGGCAGCTCCAGCAGAAAAAGAGACATAAGCTGAGCATGGCGGTACATGCCTGTAATTCCAGCTCTCGGGAGGCTGAGGCAAGAGGATCACGATGCGTGCAAAACCAGCCTGAGCTACATAGTGAGTTCAATAGCCTGAACTACATAGATAAACCCTGTATCAGGAAAAAAAAAAAAAAAAGAAGAAGAAGAATAGGAGACATCCCTGTGCCACAGGCTCAACCCCAGAGAACAGGAGCTGGCCAAACACCCACAGGACTGACAGGCACCAGCCCTCCTGACTCCGGGGTGTCCGAGTCAGGCACACCCCAGCCTGGCTCCAGAGGAGTGGGCATGGGCCAAGGGGGAGCCAGACGGTCCGCTGCAGCTGACTGAAGAAGAGAACTCTGGGGAGGAGGAACATGGCCAGACTAATGGCACAGGGGAGCTCAGGCAGGGTCTCCCCTTGGCAAGGGTGTAGACAGCAGCCATCAGCTGTGCTTTAAGGGTAGGGCAGGGCCCTGGCCACCACTGGACATGGGGCTGCAGAGCTGAGCTGGGTCAGTGTGTGGGCCTTGAATGCTGAGGTCAGGATTGGTGCTTTACTCCGAGACAGGAGCCACTGAGGGTCCTATAGCTAGAGAGGTGTCCGATCAGGTCTCAGGCAGGGGAGTGATCCTCAGGGCTCCCCCTCCCCCAGGCTCTCTGAGCAGATGCGGCTGGCGGACAAGCTCATGGAGCAGAGCGAGTGTAGGGAGAGAACCATCGCGTCCCTCAAGCTGGACATCCAGAGCCTGGTTCGTGGGGCTGTGGAGAGGGAGCTGTATGGCAGTGTCTGTCTGTGTCTGTCTGCCTGGCTGAGAGGTCTCTGCCCACAGGAATCCCAGCGACACAGCAGAAGCCACCTGGCAGAAGATGCCCTGCGGGCTGAGGTCGAGTCCCTGCAGGCCAAGGTCAAGTCCCTGCAGAGTGTCTTGACCAGCATCAAGGAGGTTGGGCCCGCTCAGCCCCGGGGTGCAGGCCTGGCGACCCAAAAGTGCCATCTAATCATGGCTCTGCATTCTGTCCCTTCCAACTCCTCCTTTGCACCCTGGAGGTGGCCCAGGCAGGTGCCAGGAGCCCAGAACGGCCATGGAGCAGCAGCACTGAAGGCAAGGAAGTGCGGGGCCAGTGGAAGAGCCCCCCAAGCGCCCCGCCACTGCCACAGGCCCTATCCCCAGCTGGGCTGGACCCTGCGCTGCAGGCTGTGGAGGCAGCCGTGGAAAAGTGGCGACAGCGAGAGCAGGTGGGGCCGCAACCCTGGGAGGCACCGAAGCCAAGCCACACAACCCGGGAGAGGGACCCTGGGCTTGGGGTTCTCTTTGGGGGCATTAGGCACCTAGCTGGCTGGGACCTCACACCACACCCACCCTCAGGAGCTGCTTCTGCAGCTGGAGTCCTCACGGGCGGTGGCCGCTGGACTGCGGCAGCAGCTGTCCACATGTAGGCAGGAGCTGCGGGCCTCGCACAGACTCCAACAGGACGGGGCGCAGGAATGCGAGGACCTCCTTGGCCAGCTGGAGGTGCAGAGGCATGAGGCACAGTGCTGCCGAATGTCCACCAAGCTCTTGCAGAGGTGCCAGGGGTGGCAGGGGCCTGGCAGGAGTGGGGAGGGCACCACACTGAGCAGAGGCTGGAGCAGGGCCAGCCTTGCCGGGAGAACTGACCTTCCAGTCTCGTGTCCACCCCAATACCTACTGATGGCTTCCAGCACATGGTCCAGCCCCTGGCCAGCGTGACCCCTCCTCCTCTGCCCTGACTCATGGCCTGGGCTACCTCGACCCCGCCTACCCACAGGGGGAAGGCAGCCCTGGAGATGAAGGTAGAGGAACTGAGAGGGGCGGCAGACCTCCGGGAAGCTGAGAGGCAGAGGCTGGAGGCAGACAACGCGGAGCTGCGGAGGGGCCTAGTGCTGCACGCAGAGCAGAGGTGGGCACTGCGGGCCAGGCTCCTGCAGCTGGGGTCCTGGCTCTGCCACCCACACCAGCCATCACACCCCCTCTCTGGGCCTCAGAGTCCCACCCACAGAATGGGACCACTTTCTCCCACCCCAGTCTCATCTGTGGGGCAAGGAGCCAGCATATAGCCACAGCTCCACGGGGCCTGTACCTGAGACTCCCCCCAGGGCTCCCCACACCTTTCTGGCTTCCCTTGGCTTGGACAGGCTGCTGGTGGCTGCCTTATCATCAGATCTTTTGGGTGACCCTAGTTCACCCTGAGACGACCTCCACTCTCTGCCCTCTGCCCTCTGGCCTTGGCCTCAGCCAGGGACGCCTGGAGCAGCTGGAGGAAAAGGTCTCTGGGCTCAGGAAGGAGCTGGCGTCAGCCCGAGAGGCACTGAGCACAGCACAGCTGCAGAGGGACATGGCGAAGAGTGAACAGGAGGGCCTGCGTGGTGCCCTGGCCCGGGTACGCCCCGTGCCCCTCCATGCCCTGTGCCCAGGCTTCGCTGCCCTCACTTCTCCTTGCTTTCTGGAGCCTCAGCCCCCGCCAGGGCTCCCAGAGGCACCGCATCCCCTGTCTGTGCACAGCTCTGGGCCCTGCTGGCCACACCTGCTCCTAGAGTCTCCCAGGCTGTGGCCCCTCCTCCGGCAGGATCTTTGGTGCCCAGAGGCCGCTGTCTGACAGAGCCCAACCAGGGTCCTCCTACCGCGTCCCAGGTTCTGGCTCATATCCATGACACTGGCTCGCTCTTTCTGTGCACCTCAGTCCTGCCTTGGGATCTCGAAGTCCCTCCCTAGAGTCCTCTCAGAGTGACCCCTGGCCCCTCCACAGGCTGAGTCCAGCAATGCTGACCTGGAGCTGCTGGTTACGCGGCTGAAGTCAGAGGGGGTGGAACAGCGGGACTCACTGGCCGCGATGGCCACCCTGATGGAAGGGCTGGCCCAGGACAAAGGCTCCCTGAACCGCCTGGTGCTCCAGGTGAGGCGAGGGCCAGAGCGGCTTGTCCTGTCCCTCAGTTTCCCCAAGACAGCTGGGAGGCTCCTTCTCAGGCCCCTCCTCTCATCTGTCCCTGGGTCTCCTTCCAGGCTGATGCCCACCCTCCCTGAGAGTGGGTCTTGGGGGGGCGGTGTCTGGGGCGTGCAGTGGCCAGCCACGGGCTGGGGGGTGTGGTATACAGACTAGAATTAGACCCTCGCCCACTGGCAGCTGGAGCAAGAGCGGGACCAGCTGCGGGAGCAGAGGACAGCGCTGGAGCGGGAGCAGGCGGGTGCTGGGGAGGAGCTGGCTGAACAGCAGCTGGAGCGTGTATGGGCCGAGCAGAGAAGCCTGCAGGAGGCCTGTGGACGCCTGGAGCAGCGGCAGGAGCAGCTGGAGGGACAGGTGGCCCAGCTTAGGCGTGAGAGGGCCCAGCTCCGGGAGCAAGTGGGCCAGGTGAGGCCACTGTGGGCAGGTTGCATGTCCCGGGCCTGTCCCTGCTAATCACAGTGCTGGGGACCTAGCCACATCTGTTCACCACAAGGCCCAGCTGTGCCCAGGATCGGGGTGCCTGAGCAGGAACCCCGAGGGCTTTACTCTTCGCTCCCCATCTTGTTTCTCCCTGATCTGCATCTGTAGCTGACCTCTCCAGCTCCACTCACACATGTCCCTGTGCTGCATCCTGATCTTCTGCAGAGGAGGAGCCACTCAGCACAGAGGGCTTCTGACATGATTTTGGTCTTTTCCTATCCTGCCTGTTTGTCTGTGTAGAAACCGTGTCTCTGCTGGACCTCGGGCCCCTAGTGGCATTTGATCCCACTGCCCTATCACACAAGGCAGAACACGGCCTCCTTCCATTTTCAGACCCTGTCCTTTTTCCGGTCGTCCTTGTCATCTTTTATTTGTTGTTTTTTTTTATGGTACTGAGGATTGAATCCAGGGAGGGCTGAGCTACATCTCCAGCCCTTTTTACTTTTTTATTTTGAGACAGGGTCTTGCTAAGTTGCCTAGGCTAGCCTTGAACTTGCGATCCTCCGGGCTCAGCCTCTCAACGTGCTGGGATTCCAGGCACGCACCACCCCACCCTGCCTCTCTGCTTTTTGTTGCATAACTGACATGCAATAAGTTGGTGTCGGGTCAATGAATTTTGACAGCTTTACACACTTGTGGAGCCACTACTGCGGTCAAAATGGAATACGTTTCTCTAGCCCTTTGGCTCCCTTGTGCCCCCAAGTGGCATGCCTCGCCCAGAAACCCTGACACTGTGGGCGGGCAACCCACACAGCAGGAAGGACTCGTCTGTAGCCGGCGTCTCTCCAGACTCTGTTGCCAGTGGCCAGTGCGCGTGAGCACTTCCCTCTGTTCCACAGTGACTCTCCGTGCGGAAAGAAGCCACAGCTGCCCTTCCGGCTGCTGCGGGACATTCAGGCTGTGAGACTTTGAGAACCTCCGTGTACAGTCTCTGCACACGGATTCTCACTCTTCCTGAGTACCACCAGAGTGGAGCTGGTGTGTAGGAGTGTGCTGAGCGCCACAGGAAGCTGCTGGGCAGTTCTCCAGGGTTGAAGTGTCATCTCACTGAGCTGCCAGCTGTACGGGAGCATTCCAGTGGCTCTGCAGCCATGCGGCATTTGATATCATCTGCTTTTATTTTTTAGCTATTTGTGTGTAAAGTTATATGTAACCATGGTTATGATGTGTTTCTCCCTGTTAATGAGTAATGTTGAGCCCATTTTCATGTGCTTATTGAATATCCATGTCTGTTCAAGTTGTTTGCCTGTTTTTAAGTTGGGTTTCTGTGTTTAGGTTGTGGATATATAGGAATTCTTCATATATCATGGGCAGAAGTACTTTGCCAGTCAGGTGTACTGCCAGTACTTTCCTTAAGTTTGTGTCTTGCCTTTGCATTTTCCTTTCTCTGTTTTGTGGTACCGGGAGTCAAGCCCAGGGCCTCTCTCTTGTGCTAGGCAAGCAGACACTCCTTCACTGAGCTACATCCCCAGGCCTTCATTTGCTTCGTAATATTTTTGATGAGCATAAAACTTCAGCAGTCTCCTGTTTTCATGATTAGTGTTTTTAGGGCCTGTCTGAGAAATTGTTGCCTCCTGTGTTCTCACCTGGCTTTGAGTTTAGTTCTTTGATTCATTCCAAGTTGTATCTGTAGCTCTCCAAGTGTATTCTCCAGACCAGCAGCGTGAGCGCCACCTGGGACTCGGTGACTGCGCATTCTTGAGCCTCACACGGTCAGAGACTCCATAAGGAAGACCAGAAATCTGTATTTCAGTGAGCCCACCGGGCAATCCAAAGCACACTGAGGTTTGACACGATAGTGTGTGGGACGAAGTGGACGTGGAGGCCTGTTGTTTTCCACACTAATATCCGGTTGTCCCAGCACCATTTTTTGATGAGAAACTCTCCGTGGATTGCTTTAACAGCACGTTGAAAATAACTTGATTTTCTGTGTGGGACTTGTTAATCTGTGCAAACCAATCTATTCATTCTTTCAATGAAAACCACACTGTTACAGCCTTTTAGGCAATCTTGAAGTTGTGTAGCGTGTGTCCTCCCACCTTGTTCTTCTTTTTCGTGTTGTCTTGTCTGTTTCTAACTCATCTACATTTTGTAAGCCACTTGTCAGTTTCTACCACCTCCCCCCTCAGAAAGTGCAAAAGGACCTTGTTCAGGATTGTGTTTAATCACGGGCTACCCTAACTGTACCGAGTCTTCTGTCCATGAATAGAGTACACCCACGAACATGGAGGACCTTTGCAGCGTCATTTCTTGCACTGTACTTTAGCTTCCAGCATAGAAGGTTCTGTACATCTTTGACTAGATTCATTCTCAGGTTTGATACTGTAAATTGTATTTCCGGTTTAGTTTAATTTTTCCATTTTTTATCACTAGTCTATAAAGGTGCAGTTTCAGATATTGACTTTGAGCCATGTAAACTTGACAGATTCACTTATAAACACTAGGGTTTTAGGTTGATAGAATTTTTGCATCTATATCTATGAATAATATTGGTCTGTAATTTCCCTTCCTTTTAATGTCTTCGTTAGATTTGGAATCTGACAAATTACACACATAATGTTCATTTGGATCACAACCATTTTACTTTCTTTCTCATCTCAATACCTTTTCTTTTTCTTTTCTTATTATGCTATGATCTGCAGAACAAAGTCAAACAGAAGTAAAAAGTGGCCGTCCTCCCTCTAAACCCAACCACAGGGAAATAATTCACTATTTCTCTATTAACTATGATGTTACTTTTATGCTGTTCATAAATACCCTTTAACAGATCGAGGACATTCCTTTTCATTCCATACATGCTTTTTAAAAATCAATAATGGGTACCGAGTTCTGCTAAGTGTTTTCTCTGCCTCTATAATGATGATCTTATTAGCATCTTTCTTATTTTGTTAATGTGATAAATTATACTGGTTAATATTTTGAATGTTAAACCAACAATGCGCACTTGAGACAACCTACTTGGTCATAAGGTAGTATACATTTTATTATTTTAGATTCAATTTATAATATTTTTTAAGGATCTTTGCATTCATATTTATGGAGATTATTTGTCTATGATTTCTTTCTTGGAATATTTTTGTCCAAATTTGTATCTGACAAATTACACATAGGATAGAACTTTCCCCCTGTCTTCTAACTGTATTAGTCTCTTTCTTTGTATTTTCTATCCTTTTTTCTCTTTGTGATTTATTTCTGAATATCCCTCAGTTTTATCTTCCAGGTTATTCATATCCTCTTCTAATCTGCCATTAAGTCTATATATTACTTTATTAATTATGCTTCTTGTATTTTTAAATTATATTATTCATACTTAATATCTAGTTCTGTTGTTAAATTCTATATCTTGCCATCCATCATCTTGAATATATTAATCAGCTATTTTAAATTCTGTGTCTGATAACTCTAATATCTGGACAACCAATGGGGATGAGAAAATATCTCTGTTTTCTCTCTTTACCTTTGGTTTTTTTTTTGTTTGTTTGTTTTTCGTCATGTGGTCTTGTCTTTTCGTGTGCCTAGTCATATTGATTAAATGCCAAACATCATGTATGAGAAGTTATAGGAATACCTTGAGGATAGTGATGATGCTGTTCTTCCAGAGAAGAGTTACATTGATTCCAACAGGCAGTGGAGGGAGGAGATGAGCACCATAATCTGATCAGGAGCTGAGGTGACTCACCTGAACTTCAATCTTTAGGAGAAGTAGTCCATTTCTGACTCACCATTACTACTAGAATCAAGCTTTTCTGTGAATAAAACTTGAAACTTGGAGTATACTTGATGACTATGAGTTCCTTGGCATCTCAGTCTCTCTGCCTGAACTCTAATCAGCAAATGTTTAAGGAGAGAGGATGCCAAGTGGTGGGCTCATTCTTCTGTTTTCCTCCTCACCATGACCTCAGCATCTTCAGTCCCAGCTGCCTCTGCAGCTCCTGAGGCCTCCTGCATACTCCTGAGATACATTTTGTCTAGATGCTTGTGATGTTCTTGGTAGAAGGAGTAGTCTGCAGTGCTAGTCCTCTGTTAGCTTGCACCACCAATTCCATGCCATGAGTCCTGTCTTCTGGATGCTTGTGGTCCAACAAAGGTTACCACTGAGGTTGGCAGTGGAAGCACCCAGTTCAATAGCATCTCTGCCATAGTGTGAGGAATGGACATCCCCTCTGTGGTAAAACACACTCTGCCCCTATGCCTGTGCCCTTTGCTCTGCATGCTGTACCTTCTGCCTTTGCTCCATGGCACTCTGCATGTGGGCCCTCCTCTCACTCAGGAAGCCCCTCCCTCATCCACTCAATTCTCTTTTCTGCCACACTGTCCCCTCTCTTCCACCCCTAGGTCACACACAAGAAACTGGCCCTGGAGGAGCAGCTGGCACAGAGCCTACATGACCAAAAGGCCCAGATGGACACTCTGCAGCAATCTCTGAAGGAAAAGGATGCTTTGTCTGAGGAGCGGGGCCAGCTGCTGGCCAAGCAGGAGGCCCTGGAGAGGCAGAGCCAGCTCTTGGCGGAGGAAGCAGCTGATCTCAGGTGCCATGGACCTGCCAACCAGGTCATGTCCGGTGGCCTCACCCTTGGAGAGCTCACAATATGGTGGATGGTTGAGGCAGAGACTGTGATGTAGGGCAGGGATAGTGTGTCTCCTGTCTGTATGTGAGGGGTGGGCTGTGAATGAGGGGAAACAGTGTCTTCAAGGTAGCAGAGCATCTAGAGGAGGCACATCCAGGGAGATCCCTGGGGTCATCTTCATGAGGACAAGGAGCAAGGAGCAGAAACCCAAGTCAGACCAATGGGAGGGAAATGTGGGATGTCTTATTCATGGCTCTGAGGTTCAGGATGATCTGGCTTCAGATAAAGCTAGATGCAGGCACCCATACTGTTCAGAATCCTGTCTCTTTTTCCATCTGTGCTGCTTGACTCGGATTTCATCCCTAGGTAGGCTCAGGTTGAGATGAGGCAAAATGGCCAGGGACCATTCCAGAGAGACTGGAGGTACTCTTGGACTCCAAGACTGAGTGGCAGGGGGCTTCCCCAAGAGGAGATAGGCAGCATCCAGGCAGAGGCGTGTTCCAGGCTCTTCCTCAAGGGAACATGGAGCACACGGGAGCTTGCAGGGGGTGGACACTGGAGTAGGGACAAGCCACCATGTGGTAGCCAGCAGGGTCTCCAGGGGTTCTGACCCAGGCCCAGAGGACCCCTTCTACACAACCCTAGGAGCCCTGGAAGGTTCTACACAACCCTAGGAGCCCTGGAAGTTTCCAATGTGCTGCCCCTGCAGAGGTGGCAGAGTGAGGCAGCCTGTGTGGGCTGACCTGGGGCCCCCAGAGCCATCCCCTCGCCCCCCGCTGAAGTTGCGCATTTGCTCCGTGTGTGCAGTGAGTGTCTGTGTTTGAAAGCTTGTGTGTTCACATGTTGCCTGAGCGCATTTGATGGCAGATGCCCCTGTGCTATAGTAACCTTGATTGCACGCTGAGGGTGATGGACTGGGCGGTTGATGGAATCCACAGACAGGAACTTGGGTCCATTCATTACCCTCTCCGAAGTGAGTGGGTGTGTGGTGCCCAACTCGGGGCCGAGTAAAGTTCTGACCTGGCAGAGTGTGTCAGGGACTCCTTCCGGGGCGGGAGAGCTGAGGGACTGTGCGATGCTCCCAAGTGAGATGCCCCATGCACGTGCTGTGTCTCCTGTATGTCACACCCTGTTTGGGACCCACGAAGGTCCATGAGCAGCCACCATGAATAGCCCAGGTGAGGGTGTCAGGACACATGTGCTTCTAGGGAACCGGCACCTAGATTTCCCGGGGCCAGCACAGAGGTAGTCCCTGTTCTCGGCGTTTGCTGGTCAGATGCATGACTAGCGACAGCTGTGCCTTGAGTCTCCCTGGGTGTCAATGAGGACAGGCAAACTTCGTGTTTTCAGCCAGTCGTGTTTTCTCTGTAAACAGCAGTCATTTCCCTCCTTTTCCTGTAGAATTGGCTGACTTTCGGTCCTTGATTGGAGGGGCTCTGTGTGTGTGTTTGCACTTCTGAGTCTATTCCTGGTCTTTGAAGGTGGTCTATGGTATCTTTCCTGCAGAAGGAACACCCTCCCTGCTTCACTATGTTTGGATCTATTGACCTCTTTATTTTTCTTCTCGTGGCTTTTGTGTCTTGCTCAAGAAGATCACAATATACCCTTCCTGTTTTTTCCAGAATGTTTACAGTTCTGTGTAGCTGTGACTTGTTGATTTTGTTTTATTTCTGAATTTGGTCTCTTATTCACCAACATATTTTTGCACAACTCATTCTTGGAGCTTCTATGTGAATAGGTGCCCTGTGGCTTTCTGATCTCCAGGCCTGGCCTGAGCTTGCTGTGCTGTGTCACAGGGACACATGAGTGATGCACCTGCTGTCTGTTGCTCTCTGCAGGGCCCAGAGGGACTCTCTGGAGAGCAGCCTCTTTGAGGCCCAGCAACTGGTGGCACAGCTGCAGGCCGAGCAGAAGCAGCTGGAGGAAGAGGCCCGCGGCACCCGGCTGGCTCGCCAGGCCCTGCAAGGTGCCCCTGCCGCGGCTCCCTGCCCCTCTGCCCCCCAGTCTCCCCTGGGGCTCAGTGCCCAGAGGTGCTGCTCTCTTCCCCCAGGCCCCAGAGAGCACAAACGTGGGCCTGGAGTTCATGCACCCTGGTCTACTCGGTGCTGGCCCCGGGCTCAGAACTGGGCTGCAGCCACAGGGCCAGTGCTGTCATCTCCTGTGCCCTCGCCTCTGCTCCCACCCCTACTTCCCCTGCCCCTTCTCTGTCCTGACCACAAGCAGAGTGGGTGACCGCCTCTTCTCAGGGCCACACTAAGGCCGCGGGCACCTTGGTGGGGGCCCTGACTTGCCTGTCACTTCCCAGTGGAGATGGAGCAGCTGAAGAGCGACTGGGAAGCCCAGGAGACGAGATTGCAGTGGGACGTGGGGCGGCTGCAGCGGCAGGTGGCCCAGCAGGAGCAGGACATGCAGCTGACCCTGGAGAGCCAGGCAATGACCCACCAGGAAGACCTAGCTCGGCTCCAAAGGGAGAAGGTCTCTTGCCCTGGGCCCACCTGGCTGCCTCTAGGAGTGTGTGTCCACCCTGGGGGGAGGGCCCTGGAGGCTGGGGTCAGAGCTAGGGGTTCTTCACATCTTCAGAGTTCAGGTGGGTGGTACAGGGCCTCCCTGGATCCCTTGCAGTTTGGAGCAAGGGTAGAGGGGTAGCTGGCTCTCACAGAAAAGGTGGGGCCTCAAGTTGAACCTGGAGTCACCACCCTGGCCAGGGTGAGGGCTGGGGACTGGGATGGATGTCTGGCACCCTCTGCACTGTCCTTCTGGTCCCAGGCCCTGGAGGTCGTATTTGACTGTGTTTATACCCCATCCTGTCAATGGCTTGTGGTAGAGGTTTAGGACCTGGAAAATAAATGTAGGGTGGCAGATGCTGAAGGGCAGAGAGAACCTTCCCAACCTTTGCTTGGGGACCCTGTGGAAAAGACTAGGGGAATTGGCCTAACCATCCAGTCCTGGTGTCCCGTGGGCCCAGTTTCATGCAGGACCACAGGTGCTGCTGGTCTCCTGTGCCCTGCCCGCACAGCCTGTCCTTTTTCATAACCAGGAGACCCTTAGTCTGAGCCTGGCAGAGGAGAAGGATGTGGCTGCACGGCAGCAGGAGCAGGAGAAGGAGCTGGTGGCAAAATGCACAGCCGAGAGGGAGGCTTTGGAGGAGGAAATCCAGAGCCTGAAGCAGGAGCGGGATGAGAGCCTCCTCCAGATGGAGCACAAGATGCAACAGGTGATGGCAGCAGGCAGGAAAGGGATCCTTATGCCCACCTCACTGTCCCCTGACACCTTGCACAAGGGCCGCATGGGGCCACACACCCTCCCCTCAGGCAGATGCAGCCTTTTCAGGTTACTATTGATGCAGCTTTGATCTTCTATGGTGGTTCTGGTTGTTAGGCATCCATCTACCTACCCAAACATACATACAGACATCTACACATCCACCCACCTATCCATCCACGCATCCACACATCCATCTATCCATAGATCTACTTAACTCTCCACCCATCTACACATCCACACACCTACCCATCCGTCCATTCATATATCCATCCAACCATTCACACATCCTCCCATCCATACATCTACCCAACTATCCATCTATCTATACATCTGCCCACCTACCCATCCATCCATCCAACCATCCATCCACACATCCACCCACCTACTTATCCACTCACCTATTCATCCACTCATACACAGCCTGGAAGGCCACCCTCAGTCCAGGTCTCTTCAGCATGCTGAACCACCCTGAAGAGATCCTGGTGAATGAATGAAGCAAACAAGTAAACATGGTCAAATATGCTATTGCACAGTGTGACAAGGACTGTAATACATCAGCACAAATTACAAATTGTGGGGAGGAATTGTGGTGGCTGGAATAGCCGAGGTTTACTGTCCTACTCTATTTCTACTTTGGTCCTCCTGATGCTCTGAGGCACATGCTCATAGGAGCCCCACTATCACCCTTGCCTGGGCTACACTGGACTCCTGCCAGGCACTGAGGCTCGTGCTTGTACCTGCCAGTGCTCTGCATCCTGAGGTAGTGGAAAGAGGTTGGGGCCTTTGAGGAGTGTCTGGGAATGGACCTCACACAGCAGGCCCAGGTGAGGGAGCCATGGCTTCTGCAGCAGAGGCGAGAGGAAGCTGAGCCTGAAGGACGGGGAAAGGCTGGGGGCTGAGCCAGCACCAGTCAAGCAGGAGACATCTGATCTGGAGATCGTGGGGCACAGTGGGCCTCACCCAAGGATGCCCAGGAAAGAGCCCCCGGGGAGCAGCACATCTGGGGAAGCAGGCACTGGTGGGGCCTCTGGCACCCATCACACCCATCCAAGACCACATGAACTGCCTCATGTCTACAGTCATGGCTTCCAAATCCACACGTAGTGAGGAGAGGGGCTCAGAGAGGAGAGCAGGCTGCACAGTGGACAGGCGCCATGCTCTGGTGGCCTTCGTAGGGCCACAGTGTGACCTCAATGCATCGTAGCCTGGTGACACAGAAGGCCAGGCCTAGGGGCAGCTATCACAGTGCAGTGAGTGGATGTGCCTGAGACTTCGCCTGCTCTACCTGCTCTGCTTGCTCTGCCAGCCTCCCCATGTCAGGCAGCAGCGTGAGAAACAGTGGAGAAGGGAAGGGACCAGCAGGCAGAGCCCACAGTAATTTCGGTCTCAGTCTCAGGAGAAACAGCAGGGAGCCAGGTCAGAGCCACAGCCACAGAGACTAGCACTCGAACTCTCCATGGTTGCCATGGAGACTGAACAAAGCCCTCAGCCGGGTGAACTCATGCTTCTGTCTTTGATGGAGCTTTGCCAAGAACATTAACCAATGTTTGTTGCTGTGTCACCAGCGAGGGCCCCAGAGGAAGAAATGCACAGTGCTGGTCTGAAGATGGGCAGAGTCCTGCAGAGCTCAGGGGGCCTCAGGAGAACAGAAAAGCATGGGTTTGAGGGGAGGCAGAGGACAGGCACACTGAATTTTAAAATCTCCCTCTCTAGCACAGAGAGCCACCCATAGTCCCCACTCCAGGAATCACAATTGCTACAGGGTGCTGTGACACACCTGGCAGTCTTGCAGACTTCCAGGCCAAGGGTAGAGTCCCCAACCTGACCGCCCAACTGCAGATGCCAGCCAAAATCCAGGGGTCTCCAGGCCACCAAGGACAAGTGTGAGGGTTGTGACCCCTCAGCTCTGTTATCCACAAAGGCGACACATCAGGACCGACCCAAGGAAGAGACAGATGAGATGAGCTCAGTGGAGTCTGGTGTCCTAGGACATCACTGAGCCCACGGCCGGGCAGCCTCTTGTTGGCAGTCACTTCGTGGTGTGATCAGCCCAGTGACTCGCCACGTGGAGCTGGTGCCTCTGACTGCGCAGCTGGTCTTCCCAGCACGCAGGCTGCATCCTAAGTCACCCATTAGCACGAACCCAGGTGTGGTTCTACAGCCACTACCGACGACAGACCCTTCTCACAGGAAGCTACAGAACTGAGAAGTCCCTTCCAATACAGAGACCAGACAAGTCTCCTGTTATGCAGCGTCCTCAGAAGACTGATCACAGTAGAAATACACTGACCACTCACCCTGGGGTGGAGTTACAGCCTGGTGAACCCAGCGCAAACTGAAAATGTTGCGAGCAAAAGATGCATCTTGCACACCTGACCCAGGAGCGCCCCAGTGTAGCATGGCCTGCTGTCATGCCCACCTTTCCCTGGAGGTGCCGCACTGCTGCCCAGCATCTAGAGAGGACTGGGCCACACAGCCAGGGAAGTGATCAAATGCAGAACTTGGAGTACAGTTTCTCTTGAACGCACTCTCGCGGCATCGCAGCGGGCACCTCTGGATGATGCTCCCTGCCCTCACCTTTGAAAGCAGTAATGCTCAGAGCCCCCACCATCTCCTGCCTTGTGATCACTGCAGCCCAGAGAGCTTTGCAGCTGTGTCCAGAGCATTGAGATTCTTCAGCTGCACCCTCACTCCTTGATGGGCGCACGGATCTGCATTCGTGGGTCTCCTGTCACTGCCCCCGACTGAGTCCCGTGGCTGCTATTAGCAGTGTCATAAAAAGGATGAGATGGGGGCTGGGGATTTAGTTCAGTGGTTAGAGTGCTTGCCTAGCAAGCACAAGGCCCTGAGTTCAATCCCCAGCACCCCCCCCAAAAAAAGGATGAGATGGAGCTCCAACCATCCTGCAGAGGTGGCTGTGATGGGAGCTGGGGCTAACGCCCCCTCTCTGGCCTGTTGGTGTTCCCTTCTTCTTGCCCAGGAATATGGATATTTTGAGGGCCTAAGGCTACCAGTGGGTCCTTCCTTTACACCATGGGAAGCTTTGCCTGGGGGGACTGGAGGACTGTGAACCCCAGCCTGGGCAGGGAAAGGTCAGGACTCAGGGCAGTGTGGCCCAGGGCGGCCGTGGAGGAACTGCCAAGCAGAGTCCAGGCTGCAGTCCACGGGGCAGGGGCAGACCCTCAGGACCAGCTCTGCAGTACCCTCATAAGCCGCATCATGTCCAGGTCCTGTCTGTGAAGGACAAGGAGAGGAGCCGGTTGAACAAGGAACTCTCCATGGCCACGTGGGAACTGGAGCGGGTGCAGCAGGAGGCCCAGGGCCAGAAGACCCGTGCCGAGGTGAGTCCTGACCTTTGAGCCAGGCACATGCCTTTGCCACACCTTCCTGAGCCTCAGTTTCCCACCAGAGCTCTAGATCTCCTTTCGGTAGGAGGCACTGTCTTGAGGTCAGGAGAAGCCAGAGCAAGCCGAGGCCATGCTACAGTCCCTGTCCTGGGACCTGCTGGAACCAGAGGGGAGGAAGATGTGGGCCCAGCCTGCCTGCCTCCCCGCTTCTAGCAGAGCACAGCCAGGGATCACAGAGGCCCTGGGGACTCACTGTTTGGGGTCCCTGTCGACGAAGGTGACACTGTCCCCAAGACAAAGCTGCAGCCATCTGGGAATCTACTCTGTTGCCTTTGGGAGAGGCCACTTGGTCATCCCAGCAGTGGAGAGGAGCCTGTGGTGGATGCCCAGGGCACTGGGCAGTGAGGAAGTTGCTGCAATCGGAGGGATGCAGGGGTTGGGAGTACCCAGCCCCTCCCAGTGACTCCAGGCCCAGTCCCCAGGGCCCCCAGCCCCGGGGAGTCTTGCACAGGGCGTCCTGCTTGTTCCCAGCCCCCACCCCTGCTCGGCCCTGCCTGGCGCCTGGACAGCGTCTCCCTGGGGACGTGGGCTGTGTCTCCCTCCCATGCGGGCAGGGAACCAGGAAGGCCTCCCAGGGTTGGGAGAAGGATGCCTCCATGGAGCCAGCGTGTTTCCCGGGCCCCCTGGACTCAGGCGAGCCTGCCTGCCAGCGGGGCTCCCTGGGGAGCTCGTTAGGGTTCTTTTGCCACCTCAGCTCAAAAAGTGGAAATTAGAACCCACTGAGAGAAGAGGGTGGAGAAGCAGGCCAAGGAAACCAAGGGGTGATGTGGAAGCCAGCCACCAGCAGGGGAGGGGCCCCCTGGCCTGTGTCACCACTCCAGGCCATCCCCTGCTTGGCCTTGCAGACAGAGCCACGATCTGCCATCCACAGTGATGCTTGTCAGTCACCAGCAGGGCTGTGGCTGGGGAAAAGCCTCATGCAGAGCCCCTGTCAGTGGCCTGTAGCAGAGTGGGGTGTGTGGGGTCTCCCATATGGCACCCATACCCCCAGCAACACTGTGGCGACTCTGCAGGGGACCTGTCCCTCACCAGCCACCCACCTGCTCTGCCAAGATCCACAGGCACTGTGGCCCCAGCGCGCAAGAGCCAGGACACTGTGGTCTAGGACTGGGGGCCCTGTAGGGGCCTCACAGGAGGCCAGGCCTGCACTCAGCTGTGTTCATGAACACAGAGGGGTTTTGAGCCCTGCCGTGAGCTGAGTGGGGCCTGTCAGGCAGAAGATCCCAGCCCACCAGGTGCCTGAAGCAGGTGTCTCCTGGCAAGGAGAGCAAGGTGGGGCAGCAGCAGTTGTGGGCCCCGCTGAGTCCCCAACACCAAGTCCTCACAGGCCATACCCAGTGCTGGGAGGGACAGAACCAGGGTAATGGGACAGTCAGAACTGTAGAGACCCAGATGTCCTCCGACCTTGCCTACATGTTTGACAGCTCAGGACAGGCGGCCATGTCTCTACCCTGGGGTCCTGGCTTCTGTCACTCCACACTGGTAGGCCAGGGAACAGAGGCACCCTGTCTAGGCGTGCACCCCACTCCCACTCTGACCTCAAGAGGTGCTACAGGACCTGGGTGCTCCTCGAAGTTCCAGGGTCATGAAGGGCAGGGCCATTCACACACCAAAGGGCCATCCCTGTCCCTTCCCCACTCGGCTGAGCAACTGGACAGGGGTTTCAGGCAGTAAAAGGGTCGGTGCTTGGGACTCCACTGGGCCCTGCTGTTCACCTGCGCTGGTCCTGCAGCTTGGGGACCCAGAGAAGAAGCCCTGAGTAGGGACCTAGGGGCCAGGAGCCCTGGTCTCTTCTTGGGAGCACCCCCCACCTCTGCCCCATGGCAGTGGCCTGACACACACAGGTCATTGTGACCCCAGGCCACCATCAACACCCTGACCGAGGAGCTGAGGACCCTGCAGGCCCAGTTCGAGGGGGCAATCTCCGCCCATCAGATAGAGGCCATGGCTCTGAGCCAGAGCCTCCAGGAGACCTCGGCCCAGCGGAGCGACACTCAGAAAGAGGTAGGGGCAGGCCTAGGGTATAGAGAGCACAAGACACTGAAAGGGGGTGCCAGAGGAGGGGCAGAGCCAGGGCAGAAGGAGGCCAAAGCTGGCCCACTGGCGCCTGGCTCCAGTCATCGGCAGTGGAGGGAGAAGAAGATCTCATCTCCACGCCTAAAGGGTAAATTCAGGAAAAAGTAGGCTGAGTAGGTTGTGGCCAAGATGGGGCAGCGCTGCGGGTTGCTTCAGGTGGGTGTGGGTGCTGAGCACGGAGGGCGCTCGGGCTCTTGGTGGGACATCAGGGACTAGCTGCCCTGGGGCAAGCTCAGAGAAGGCTCACTTGGTTGACCTGTCCCTACGCAGTCAAGGAACCAGGAGTGGGAAACACTCACTTCCTGGCACAGTGGCCCCAGGTCCACAAGGAAGGCTGTGCCCTTGGGTGGGGGAGACCGGCATCACCAACAAGCGTCACCATCACCGGTGACAGGTATGGTGCTGGGTGGAATGAGGCTGGGTGGGGCGTGGGGCAAAGTGGCTAGAGGAAAGGTGGAGTAAGTGGGATTTCAGGCAGTCATGGGCATGGCACACCCCTGGTGGTGACTATGAGGCCCGGAAGCTGCATGGCAGTGATGGGAAGACAGTCATGGGCAGGGAAGCAGGGCCCCACAAGGCCAGCTTGGCCCTACGGCAGGCGGAAAGGTGTTTCAGAGGGGCTTGGGCCAGCGGGGGTGCCTGTGGGAGGCCGGAGCAGGAGGGCACGAGCTTCGAGCTACAGGAGGGGGTCACTGAGACCCATGGGGACAAGGTGGGCTGTGTGCCAAAGCCTGAAGCACAGGCTGAGTGGGGGTGCGGCCCCCCAGGCACATCCCACGGCCAGCGGAGCAGGGAGAGGAAATGAGAGTGATTTAACATGACGGGCTGTTTACCTTGGCCCCAGAGAGAAAGGGCTCCTTCCAGCAGATTTCAAAGGCAGGCCGGTCCTGGCCACATGGGGGAGCAAAGTGAGATTTCAAAACTAGGGGCAGCGGGAGGGAGGCACATTTGTTCTGGGGGGATGGGGGAAGGAGGCAAGGGCCTCACAGCAGAACAGGGTTTCATGGAGGCAGCCCCCTGACAGGGCATGGGGGCCCCAGATAGGAGAAGGCCCCAGAAAGGGAGTGGGGTGATGGGAGGCTGAAGAGGAGAGGGACTCGGGGGACAAATTGCAGAGAGAAACAGGCAGAAGAGCCCTCCCAGGCGCCAGGCTGGCCCAATGTTGCCATGGAAACCACAACATTTTTTTCAATCTTTAAACCGGAGGAACTTCCAGGCTCTCAGAGCTCCACCTGAGATGCACACACGTGTACACACATGCATACACAAACCTGTGCATGGACACCATTTACACATGTGCATACACATGCACACTCATTGTGCCCAGCTGGAGACCACACACATCTGTGTACATGCACACACACAGTCCTAGGTGCACGCTGGAGGCATCACATGCACACGCCATGCATTCACATATGTAGACCCAGATGGGCACCAGGAAACATACATGCATGAAGATAGATGAACAGCAGATAGGCACATGCACACCCATCATGCATGTGTGAGTGCATGTGTTACACATGTATGCGCATGCTCTTTGCACATATGCCCCAAACATGTTTACACATGTACACACATGTGTGCACCAAGCACACATATGTGCACACAGCCTGGCCCTAGCAGACCTCTCTGTCCCCTATGCTGCTCCCCAGCTGCCTCCCTGCAGGAGATTTCAAAAGAGGCTGTTTATACAATTTCTAGTAAAGAAATAATTATTATAATCACATTAAGTGATCTGGCTGTAAAATTCCTGTAAGGGAAGAGTGTTCTCTTGAGGCTGGGGTGGGGCACCGGCCAGGGCTGGGGGTTGCTCCCCGATTGTTTTGCTTGTTTTCATCTCCTCTGCCCTGGGAAATGGAAAGAGCTGCTTTTATGATGGATCAGCCCTTGTGCTGGTCCTTGACCTTCTGGGTGGATTTCTGCTGAGCTCGCGGAAAATGCTTAGCACGGTTGTGGCTCCCACATGTGGGGGGCAGGGGAGCAGGGGAGGCCCGGGCCCTTCCCAAAAACAGAACAACAATAACAGCGCCGACTCGGAGTCAGGCCAGCCAGGGGCCTGGACAGCGTCCCGTACAAACAGCCAGCTAAGAGGGGTTTGCTTTTGGCAAATGGCATCCTGAGGTTGATCCCCATGCCCCACAGGCTTCTCCACCTCCCAGGGGACACAAGAGCCAGGAGCCAGGACAAGGCTGCCCCACCCAGGCCTCAGCCTGCCAGGCTGGCCTCCCCGCTAGACCCTCCACGTTGGTCCTGTGGAGCCTAGTGTCTGAGATCCCTGGCGTCCCAGGATAGGGACCAAGGGCTGGGCCTGGCAGGAGATGAGGACTCACCGAGTCCTCTTGCCCTCCTTGGGGCTGCTCTGAGGGGAGTGGAACAGCCTAGAGCCAGGAGGGGTAGGGTAGTTGTCTGCACGGGCTCCCAGGTGCACCTGCCTGCCATGAGCCTCCTCCCCTAATCTGGAAGGTCCTTGCTCTCTGGCTGAGCCTCATAGAGGGTTCCCAGGATGGGGACAGCATCCTGCAGCTGAGCGGCCTGGCCCAAGTGGCCCTGGTGTGTGGAGGGTTCCAGGGTTCAGGTGCACAACTGCGTCCCACGTAGATGGGGGTGGGAGGAAGGCGGCCAGGAGCTGTTGGCCCACAGCGTTCAGAGCCGGTGCCCAGCCTGCAGGGACAGGTGGCGGCCACAAGGGAGACACAGGCACCAGGGTGGCAGGTGAAAGGGCCATCAGGCTGCAGCAGTGGCATGGGTGGGACACTGCTGATGCGTGGGCACGACTGTGCCCCGCAGATCCTGCTCTACCGACAGTCTCAGACCCCAAGGGGACACAGCAGGGCCAAGCCAAGACAGGCCAGGGTGGCCTCTACCTGGGCTCTGGGACCGACCATCGGTCCCAGCCTCCCGAGCCACTTCATGGTCTCAGCAGTGGCAGGGAGCACTGGTGCCTCTGGGGTGGATGAAGTGGGTGGTCGGCTCTCTTCCAGTGCTGGGGACCCAGGGCTAGGTGGAACTCCAGCACCCTCTAGACCAGAGTCCCAGCCATGTGCCACTCTGGGCTCCTGCTCATGCCGCCCCCACCCGCCATGGTCACTAGAGCTGCCCACCCCCAGGCCAAGAGGCTGAAGGCCCAGCTGAGTGTGGCCCAGGAAGCACTGGCCAGGCTGCACCAGGAGCTGTGGGGCAGTGAGGAGAGCTGCGAGCGCCTGCGCAGGGAGGCCCTGGAAGCCCGCCAGGTGCTGAGCACGTTGCAGCACTCCAACGCCGAGCTGCAGGCCGCCCTCCACAGGGCTGAGCAGGACAAGGCCAGGTACAGCAAGGCGAGGAGCTGCAGAGGACCCAGGTCGGGTGGGTGAAGCATGGGACAAGGGGGACCCTGGGGAGTTGGACTGGACAGATGGTGGGGAGAGATGCCCACGAGTGTGAGCCTGTCCAGGAGGCTGGGGACACAGCAGACCGTTCCTGCCCTCAAGGAGGCCCTGTGCAGCAGCCGACGCCACAGGGGGCCCACAGGAGGCCGTGACAGGCTGGGGGGCTGGGGGAGGCTGGGACCTGGCCAGGGCTCCTAGAAGGCTCCGCGGTGGCGCAGCAGGCTGGCTGGACATGGGGTCTCTGGGTGGGTGGGAGGCAGGAGAGGTGAGGCAGGTGGGCTGAAGAGGACTGTAGAGGTGGGCAGTGGCCTGAACAGGGCCACACTGACCATGGGGACCAGGATGCAAGTATGCCAGAGGTGCCAGGGAGCCCTCAGAGGCTGGACCTGGACAGGTCTCACTGGGGAAGCCAGACCTGCCGGGTGGCTGTGATAACCTCAGGGAGGTGTAGCCCCATGAGCCTGGCCAGCCTGTGGTGCCTGATCAGTTTAAAGCAGGCCAAGGAGGAGCAGGAGCGGAAGCTTCAAGCTCTGGAAGAGGCCCAGGCGGCAACCCAGGAGGAGGCCAGCAAGCTGAGGGCCAGGCTGCAGGCGCTGACACAGGCACAGGGGGAAGCCTGTCAGGAGCTACAGGAGCACCGCAGACAGGTGAGGCTAGAAGGGTCCCCATGCCGCCCAGTGGCACCCTAGAGTGCATTCTGGGTGCAGACTTCCACTCCTGCCCTTCGGGTAGATGACCAGAGCCACACAGCTGGTGAGAACCAGGATGACACAGTACTCAGATCCGATCCCGGACCACCCAGCCCTCCTATCCCAGCTCCACTGAGTGTCCTCACCCCAGGGAGGAGGTACCGGCTGTGTGGGCAGAGCAGCTGAGGTTGATCCCAGGGTCTAGGTACCAGGGCATCAAGGCCCCGCCTGGGCCCTACTCAGCCAGAGGCAGCTCCTGCAAAGCACCCGCCATACTCCAGGTGAAGACGCTGGAGGCTGAGAACCAGAGGCAGGGCAGAGAGGTGAGCGCACTGCAGGACCTGTACTCACAGGAGGCCCAGCGACGGCAGCACAGCCAGCAGGAGGCGCTGCAGCTGCAGAGGCAGGTGGCAGAGGCTGAGGCTGCCCACAAACGTGCCCAAAAAGAGGTAGGGCCACTGACTGGCACTCCCCACATGGCTCCCCCAGAAGGAGATGGGAGGCTGTGCAGGGGCAGCCAGACCCACAGGGCTCAGCCCTGCCAGGAGGCAGCTGGGCAGGCGCCATGCAGGGAGCCCTGGGCACTCACTTCTCCCGACTCACAGGGACCTGTGGGTCTGTCCATGCCCACGTGCCAACATGACCATGTGCAGCCAGGGAGGTACCCAGCTACAGCTGTAGAAAAGGGCAAGTCCTGGCCCAAGGGGTGCAGCATCCCCGGGAGGGTGCAGCCTCACTGACCCCACTCCCGCACATACTTCAGCCCTAACTCAGGACACCCCACCAGCTCCCGAGGCCTGGCTGCTGCTGCTGTCCTGGGGTGCTGTCCCCACCTGCCAAACGTGGCCTGGGAGTCAGATGTGGGGTCCCTTCCAGCTGTGAACTGAGGGGTAGGGGGTGAGTCTCCCTGCTCCACCCAGCCACCCGCCCAGCCTCCATCTGAGCCTGCATCCTTCCCACAGGTCCTGGGGCTGCAGTGGAAGCTGGCAGAGGCAGAGGCCACAGGCAAGGCCCAGGCAGGGAGGCTGGAGGGGCTGCTGTCTGAGAGCCAAGGTGCCGAGCGCACCCTGCGATCCGAGCTGCGAGGCGTCACCAGGAGGCTGCAGCAGGCCAACAGCCAGGCCGACAGTCTCCAGGGCCGCCTAGACAATGCCAGCGGCCGGGTGCACAGCCTGGAGCGGGAGCTGGCTGGGGCAGAGGCCGCCCGACGGCATGCGGAGACCCAGCTGGGCCGGCTGTGCTCCATGCTGCGCCGCAGCCTGGGGCTCCAGGGACAGAGTCCAGCAGCCTCTCCACAGCAACCTGGCTCCCCAGCGAGAGGTCAGCTGCATCCCTGATCAGGCTCCCCAGCCCAACCCAGACCTCACACACATACACACAGAGGGGCTGGACCCTTCCCAGAGATGTTAGCAGCATGGAAAATGGAGAGGACACCCAAGTGTCTGCCCACATCCCCTTCACTGTCACTTCCTACAGGCTCTGACAGCTCCCAAGTTGGTCCTGAGCAGCAGAGTGCCAGCCCCGTTGCCGGGGCCCAGTTGCCACCACGGTGGGCATCACCTGTGCCCAGAGACCGAGACCCGGAGGTCATGGACGTGACCTCTGTGCAGGACGCCCTGGGGGATTTTGTCCAGAAGCTTCGGGATGCCCAGCGGGAACGGGTAAAGCAGCCAGAATCCTCCCCACCAGCACGAGCTCATCCATCCCACAGGAGCGGCCCCTCTCTCACACCAGCGTTCCTTTGTCTGTCCGTCCCCAAGCCTGCTGAAACTCTGGCTGGCTTTGTGGTACAATGTCCAGACTGCCCTCTCTCCATGGTGACAAATAGCAGCGTCCCCACCAGCCCTCCAGCCAAATGGCCTTGCACGGCAGTCGGCCGTCCTGTTCCAGAAAGCAAGCCATGCCATGGCACCCTCTGCATCCCGTGCCGTCCCCAAAGAACTGGGATACTAGCTCTTCCCAGAGGCCGGAACACTGGCCAGGTCACTCGCAGAGGCTACACTCACGGTCTCAGTGGCTGCTCGCACAGGCTCCTAGCCCCAGGACTCTTCCAGAGCCATGAGGGCGGTCCCCTCCTGACGGGCCAGGTGGGAGTGGGCTCAGGAGAGATGGACAGTCCCAGAGTCCTGCCTGGTGCTCCTTGCCCCCTTCTAGCCGTTCACTCTGTGTGCTGCCCAGGGCTTCCTCCCTGCCCCAGACCCACAGGCTGTGTCCCTGCTGCCCCCAACCTGGACTCTCCCGCCCCCTCCAGCCCCTTTGCACCCTGCCCAAGCCCAGAGGTCAGCTCGGCCACCCACCATGGCCAGTTCCCTATAGCCCAGGGCAGCCTCACCCCTGCTGCCTGCTGACCCTAGTCTCTCTGCCAGGACGACTGCCGTGTCCAGGTGGCCAGCCTCAGCAGCCGGCTGAGCATGGCAGAGAGGAAGTATGTCCAAGCCCAGGGCCATGTGCAGCAGCTGGAGAGGGCACTGGCCGAGGCCGAGGAAGGTGACCTCTCATCCCATGTGGGCCACCACCCCCACACCTGCGTCACAAGTGCGGGGTCTGAGGATGACTCTGGGATGGACAGGGACAATACCCTGACCAGTTCCCAGGCTGCTCAGCACCCTACTCCCAGCATAGCTGGGTGCAGAATCCAGAGCACTCAGGTGCTGCCCCCGCCTGGCACCAGCCTCTGCCCGGCTGTCCCCCTACTTGGCACCCTCTTCCCAGGTAGCACAGACTTAGCCCCTTTGGGGACTCCACCTTTGTCACCACTCTGCCCAGCCGCCCCCCACGTATTATACCACTACCCCCACTAAAAGGATTGGCATCGTCCAGGATGCAGGAAGCTGGAGGCAGACAGAGCCGGGGCCCCTGCCAGCTGGGACCCTCGGGCTGTGGGAGACTCAGCAACTGCCTGTGACTGCAGCCCTGCCCTCTTCCCAGGCCGGCGCCGGGCGGAGGGCGCACTGGGCGGTGCCCGGGCAGCACAGGCCCTGCAGAAGGAGGCGCTCCTGAGGCTGGAGATGGAGCACCTGGCCGGCACGCGGGTGGCGGCCCAGGACAGGCGGAGGCTGCAGGTGGGGACCTGGAGGGGCCATGGGGCAGAGGGCTTGGCGGGTGAGGGGGTCCCTGCAGGCATGAGTGCAGGCTGGGCTGGAACAGGCAGCTAGAGGCCATCAGAGCGTGCGCCGTCCCTGCTGGCTGACTATGAGGTGGTCCCAGCCTAACTTTACAGATTGGGGAAACTGAGGTCTTGGCCCTGAGAGCACAGCCAGCTGGGAGCAGAAAGAAAGAAAGAAAAGGGATTGTGTGGGTTCTTTGTCTTGTCCGTGTTCTTTGCAAAGTGCTTGTCTGAAATTCAGAAATGTCTCCCAGGTGTTGATTTGGTCCTGGCTCCTCCGCAGAGAGGTGGCCGGGCCCGAGCCCACCTTCTGCGGTGGACGTTTCTCTTTCCACCTCAGAGCCCTCCTTCTCCTCCTCTCTCCTTGCCCTTCGTCCTGGAATTCCCAGCCTCTGCATCCAGCCCCTGAGCCTGCACTGCAGACCTCAGGCTTGTGTTTCCGCTTTTCCCCACATCTCCTGTTGGAGTTGGGAGTGCTCAGTCTTCACCCTGCTCAGCTGCTCAGGTTGTCAGGTGTGTCTAATCCACTTTTCCACGTTCTGCTTGGTGTCTGCATGTTTTTTTCAGACTGTCCACTCTTTGACCCTTAGAACATCAGTTACTATTTCAGTTAACAACCCTTTTTTCATTAGAGACTCTCAGATCTGTCTCCTCCGACTGCCACATCTTCTGTGGTGTTTTTCCCTAGCCAGTCTCTAAATCGGGGAGTTCTGGTTCTGGTCACAGTTAGGGTAGGGAGGAGCCATCCAGACTTGACCGGTCCTGTGCCCCATTCCAGGCCCGAGGAAGGGCAGAGTGAAGATCCCCATCCTACAGCCAAGGTCTGAAGGCTTCTGGGTCCTCAGCTGCAGGGACCTCTGTCAGGCCCTGAGGGATAGAGCTGCCCGCCACCCAAGCCCAGCTCCCAGGGATCCTGAGGTCCTCCCCACAGGTGCAGCGGCCGCCCTGGATATCTTCAGTCCCAGGTAGAATTCACTCCTTTGTTTACTTATGTATGCTAAACCCTCTCAGTATTCTGTCATTTCGTTCTTGGAATTCTAGCAGTTACCATCTGTCTTCTTTGGGGGCCAGTTAGTTCCATCTGCTCTCAGAGACCCTCAGAGTCCCTGGTCTGCAGCTCTGAAGAGGGTCCCCCAGTCTTTGTCACCTGTTGGTCGCAGTGGTGGGTGTCTGGGGTTCGGACACACCCACATGGCCATCTTCCCCAAGATCCCACCTTGGACAACAAGCCCAGGCCAGAGCGTAGGACCCAGTGTTCCCAGCTAGCTGGGGCTGGGGATATGGCCGCGCTGCGGCTGGGCCAGCTGCCCGCATGGCAGGCCTGGCCCCATGGCCCCCACGGCCCCCACGGCCCCAGGGTGATCCGGAGAGAGCTCTGCCCTCCACACAGCTTCTTTCACTTTTGTGGCCTGCTTCGGCCATTTCACATCAGCCAGCATGCTTGTCAAGAGAAAGTTAATTAAAAACATATTTTTCTAATTAAATGGTAGGCTGTGCTGTGTGAACAGTGCATCTCTTGTTTAGAGCTAGTCCCTCCCTGTTGCCAGGGCAACCCAGGACCCCGCAGAGCAACAGCGCGTGGGGACACGCGCCCAGCGAAGCCGGGGCACACGCAGCTGGCGGGCCTCCGCATGGGGCAGGCCTGGCACCCGCCCAGCTTTGCCCCCACACGCCCTCCGCGTCCCCAGGAGGCCGCCCACGTGACCCAGGACTGGCGCCTGGTCATGGCCCCAGCCGCTCGGAGGGGCTCAGCGTCCCTGGACTCCGGCCTCCCCTCCCTGCCCTTGCCCAGCATGCCACATCCAGCCCCGCGGCCCCCACCGGCCCTGCTGCCAGCCTGTCGCTCCTCCAGGTTCCAGAGGCATCTCGTGGTTGTTGGCCTGGCTGGGGACGCTCACGCCCTGCGCCTGCACCGGGGCCACCGCTGGCCTCCATTCCTCCTGTTTCGTTGAGAATGTTTACTTCCCCTAATTCCTTCATGAGTTCTTAGAATACTTCATGTTGTGAAATGAACCTGTAAGCTTGCTGTCTCTGCCCCCTAGATAGTCCCAGGACTACAGGAATTAACTCTTTTCAAGGTTGATTATTGAACTTGGCTGTGAACTCCTCGGAGCTTCCATCGTCCTGAATAGCACACTTCCGCTCCTTCTCGGGTCCCTTCTCTGCCGCTCTGTCTTTTCCCATCTCCTTGGGCCGGGTTGCGTCCTCACCACCCTGCCTGCGTAAGTGCATTGCCATGGCCACGCACACCTCCTGCTTCTCACCTGTCAACAGGAGGCGGGACTGCAGTCGCCCTGGTTCAGACCTGCCACCCGTCGCCAGCCTCACGTCTGCCCCCGGACGTGGCAGCATTTTGTTCCCCTGACTCTGACGTGCTCTCCATCTCATATCCCTTCTCTTGTTTTTGTCTAGTTTACTCATGTTAGCTTCTGTAACTTTCTCTTTTTGTTGTCTTTTTTCTAATTTCTTAACGGCATGAAAGACTTCTTTAGGTTTTTGCTTTCTCTTTCAGTCATAAGAAAAATGTTAGGACTAATTAGAGTCCTGATGTTATGGATGCTTCCCTGACGGAGGTTTCATATGTGTACCTTAGGTTTTTGGTAGGAAGTCTTTTCCTTTTTAGCAGTTTTCTAAGAGGTTGTGTTTTCCCCTCTTCCTCAGTGCAAGGGTAACCAAAGAGAACATCACACTGTCTCTCTGCGCTCCTGCCTGGCCCTGGAACTGTGTCCTTCTGGGTGACTCTTAGTTTCTGCTTTGGGCCTCTCAGCTGGCTGCCTGCTACCCACAGTTTTGGTTTGGTTTTGTCTATTTGTCTGTGGTGTGTTTAGAGGGAAGCTGGTCAGGCTGATTGCAGTGCACAGGAAAGAATAGATGTTAGCGATCTGGCAGGAAAATTTTAAGAACAGTAAAGCCATCTATGGCACAGCGTGGACAGAGGAGCAGATGGCAGAATCCAGAGATGGCCTGTCTGCAATAAACCGGTTGCAGACCCTGGGCTCCTACTGGGTAAACTGAGGCTTCCTGGAGCCAGCTCTGTCCTGTACCACCTGAGCAGGACCAGGCCTTCACCTACACTGAGCCCAGGAGACATGTGCCAGTGGTCAATGGAAGTGACCCATGTCACCAACGGATACAAAGGCATCACACTGAGGATCTGGATTCCCAGGCTCAAGAGACAGGTCCAGGGTCGGGGTGGCCTGCTCTGTCCTTCCTCATGCAGCCCAGGGACATTGGGGGAGACTTCTGTCCCCCGCTGTGCTTGTGGCCAGGTCAGTCTCCACCCAGGAGAGGACCCATGGAAGACTCTTCCTCACTGGTCACGTGCCCCTGGGACATCTTGGGGACCTGGCTCCCACCGCTCTCCTTCCATCCTTCTCAGTCCCCACAAGAGCCCTTGGCACAGGCAGGGAAACTGAGGCCAGAACTGCTTCTGGCCCAAGTCTAGCTCCTCCTGCTGGGGCTCCCAGTGGGCGCACTGGTGCAGCTGGATGCTGGCACTCAGTTTGGTCGGGGCTGGGCCTCCCTCCTTCCTTTGTCTGCTGAGCCCTCAGGCTGGAGCAGACTGCAGAGCCGGTTTGCCCACCTGCCTCTCGCTCAGGGTCAGGACTTGAGCACCAGCCGTTCAGCAAGGCCAGAGGCGCCCCACAGGGCAAACCACTCAATTACGGTGGTTAATTTGAATTCCATAAATTCTAGTCATTAGGGAGGAGCATGATGCTTCGTGTAATTGGTTTGGGGCCTCTTAAAGCTACCATGAAATATTTAAGCCATATTTGAAGGAAACATCTACTTTCTACTGAACAATGTACAGCAATAGAAAACTATAATTTTCAAACTTGCATGGAAGAGTGAAACATGGAAATCTCAGGTCCTTCTTTTTCCTGCTGCAAGTCATAAAATGTCAGGTATTTTAGAGAGTGTTTTCAGAGCCCACTTAGGCCTTCCCTCCCCAGACCCACCTGCAGTCTGTGCCAGGACATCCCAGCCTATGGGGCTCTTGAATTCCTGAGCCATTGGGACCAGTGGGGTCTAAGCTGCCTGTAGGGTGGGGAGGGGCTCCTGGGGACCAAGAAGACACTGAGGTAGAGAAGTGGGGATGTGGAGTTGAGCTGCATCAGCTCCGAGAGCCTGGAGAGCACTGTGGGGGCTTCACCCGAAGGGCAGCAGGGCTGGAGGGCTGAGAGCAGGGGCAGCATGTGCCATGCCTCTCCTGAGACAGCTCTGGAGACCCTGTGGCCCACCCACTGCCCACACTAGGCCTCCTGATACTGACACCTAGCTCTGGCTTCCTGGAGGTCCATACGTCTCCACATCAGGAGCACAGTATGGTTTTGTTTTGTTTTTTGTTTGTTGGCTTTTGTACTGGGGATTGGACCCAAGGCCTTCACAGTGAGCTACGTCCTCAGCCCTTTCTATTTTTAATTTTCAGAGAGGGTCTGGCTAAATTGCCTGGGCCGGGCTCAAACTTTCCATCCTCCTGCCTCAGCCTGCCTGAGGGCAATGATTACAGATGTGTGCCACCACTCCTGGCTGTGCGGACAGACTAATCAGTGTGGCGGCCCTGTTCTTGGCATTCTTGCTTGTTCACCTCCCAGCAACCCTGCCCGCAGCAATCCCAGTCTGGGCAGGTGCCCTGTGCGCCCCACCCCATCTCCAGGTGGCCCTGTGTCTCCCTCCTCCAGGAGCAACTAAACGTGCTGCGCCAGGCCCTTGAGGAGAGCAGGAGGCACAGCTGCGGACTGGCAGAGAAGGGGCAACTGCTGGAGGAGCAGCTCACCAGCCTGCAGCACCGAGGCCCCCTGGCGGAGGTGAGGGCCATTGGGCAGGGCAGAGTGAGCACGCTGTCATGAAGGGAGGCCTAGGCAGATGCTGGCAGAGGGGAAACTGAGGCTGGAAGGGGTCCGAGGAGTCCAGGGGCTGGTTTCTTGCCCCACAATAATCACCCCTAGGGCAGGGTGTCCCTGGGGAGGCATATAGGTGAGAAATGTGCTCTGCCCATGCCCTGCCCCTGCAGACACCACCGCCTCTCCTCCACCCCTCCGGGCAGGCACATGAGTCAGGGCTAGCCTCCACCCTGTGCCCAGCAGCCACTCCCTCCAGGGCTATCTTCTAGGCAGTGGCCCCCTCAAGGTGCATGGGCCACTGGGTCCTGAGACCTCCCAGCCTCTCAGGAGGGACATGGCCCCAGAGCGGGACGGGGACTCCAGAAGAGGGAGCCAGAGAGGTGGCACACAGCACATGAGACAGGCCGGAAGGATGTGCAGGTGAACCCTGGCAGCCAGCACCTGACCTCAGAGCCCACTGTCCCTCTGCAAAGCAGGGAAGGCGGCAGCGCCAGTGCAGAGGGTGGGCATGGACTAGGGGCCCCAGAGCAGGGCGCCCTTCCCATGGCCTCCCTACTGCCACAACTCCATCTGCCCCGGGGATGGAGGCCAGCAGACCAGGACAGTCACGAAAGCCACCAGCTAGCTGTCCCCAAGGGCCACCTAATTCTCACAAAGGAGGGGCAGCTGGTGGCACCCCCAAGACCAAGATCCTGCCACTGTCCTGAGGGGCAGGCCTGGCCCAGCTGTGGATCTGGGGAGCGATGCTCTGTGGGGTCATGAGGGGTGTGTGTCCATTCCAGTTTCGATGTCACTGCCCGGGCAGCAGAGCCAGCTGTAGGCCCTGTGCCCACCCCAGGTCCCCGGAGCCCATGGGGGAGGGCGGGAACGGCTAATGAGTTCCAGGAGGTCAGCTGTGCAGGGCCCACAGCCCATAAACCCTTTATTGGTGTCTCAGGAGGGGAAACCCGGATGTGGCCATTTATTTATTTTGGATTTCACTTTTCTCTTTATAACATGCGCTTCCAGGAGTGGATTTTTAAAGAAACAGAGCTCCTTTTCCAGGAGAAGGGAACTGTTTTTCTCATCTGGGAGAAAGCAGTCCTTACTTTTGCAAAACTTGGGCCACTGACCCCGTAACTTTGCCGGTACAAACCCAGCACACCCCAGGGTCCCAGGTGCCCCGGTGGAAGGGGACCAGCTGAGGCCCAGCTGCCACGGGCAGGCCTTCCAGGTCCCTGCCCCTTCCAGTGAGTGTTCCTGAGCGTGGCAGGGAGAAGGCAGGGCGGGCACTGCACAGCAGTGAACCCAACTTGGTGCCAGGCCTGGCTTGGTGCCTGGTGAGCTTGTGAGGCGGCACAACAGGATGCCTGGGCTCCCTGGGCTGCAGGCAGGGCTCCTCTTCTGGGTCATCTCCGCACAAGCGAGAGAATCCCAGGATGTGATAGCATCCTCCCGAGGGTGCAGCACAGGGCCATGGAGCCCCCTGGCCTGCACTTGGGAAGTGGTTGTTTTCTGATATGCAGCCCACAGCCTGTGGCTGAGGAGGACACTGCCAGGGCAGCCTCAGCCCCCGAGGAGGAGGGCGGTGATGCCACTGCTGCAGGCTCACTGGGACGGGGTAGACATGCACACTGGGCTGGGCAGATGTGCACTCAGTGGGAGGGCACTGATGAAGGCTGGGGAGCGCAGGAAGCCAAAGGCACAGGAAAGCCCTGGTGCCGCCTGGAGAGAGAGGTTCCCCAAGAGGGTCTCTGCAGGCTCCTGGCCCTGCTCTCCTGAGCACCCACTCTGGCTGCAGACCTGGAACCCTAGCAGGCAGTATCCTTGCCAACTCTGCCAGCTCCAGGGGCTTGAAGTCCTTCCAGGGATACCCGGGCTCCCCGAGAATAGGCTGGCTCTACCTCAGGCCCCTGCCAGGAGCCCACCGCAACCTGTCACAGGTCTTCCTCTGCTCTATAGACGGAGCAGGAGGTGCTGGCAGCCGAGAAGGGGCAGCTGGGCCAGTCCCTAAGCAGCCTGCACCAGGAGGTGGACGGGGCCCTGTGGCAGAAGCAGTGGCTACAGGTGAACTGGCTGGTTCATGGCACTTAGCAGCCTTAGTAGGAAACAGGGTGGGCTCCGGCAGGCATGAGCCTCGAGTCACGCATGGGAAAGGTACAGGGAGGAAATCAGTGCGCCAGTGGGGTCTACCTGGGGTCACACCTGGCTTTCCTCCAGGAACCCTGCCCTCCTGAGACACTGAAGTCTCCATGCCCATGTGGGGCCTGTGGCGGGCCCTGGGAGCTAGGCCCAACTCTGCAGAAGGTGGGGGACAGGCAAGCTTATGGGGCACACAGACTGCGTGAGGGGTCCCCCAGGCCAGGGCTGACACATGTAGTCCTCAAAGACTTTAGTCTCCCCCTTTACTGCCAGCCCTGTCCAGACAAGAGCCTGGAGGAGGGGACAGGCCAGTGTCCCCCTCAGTGCTCACAGGACCCTAGGAGGGCCAGTAGGAAAGTGGGTACCCCTGAACAGACCCCAAGGCCATGGTTTACATCTGACCAGTGGCTCTGACCCAGGCTGTGTACCGAGGACGTGCAGAGCCCAGCTCTGCTGCCTGTTGCAGGCCAGGCCAGGGCTCCAGCAGGGTCCAGCAGAGCCAGGAAGAGAACAGAGCCCAAGGACAGGAAGGACCCGGGCAGCCCCCCATCACAGATGAGTGAGGGGCCCATGCTCTTGCTGCAGGCCCAGCTGCAGCCCACACGGGCCCTGGCATCCAGAAAGCAGACCAACCGGCAGCGGATGGAGGGGCTAGAAGAGCAGGTAGGATGGGGGCCGAGCCAAGGGAGGAAAGCCAGGTGCCCTATGGGGCGACCACGCCCTGCGCAGCCTGTCCTGCTGCCCTCTCTGGAGTGTACAGCTGTGTCTGTCCCACACCTGGGAAGGAGGGGGCATGGGTTCCAGGGCAGCTCACTATGCTCTCTGGGCCCCTGTTCCTGTTTGTGGAGTGGCGTGGTCAGAAGGTGGCTGTGTGAAGGGCTGGAGCCAGGCACACACAGCTGAGCCATGGGACCACTCCTGTCCTTCAGTCATACATGTGGGCATGGTTAGTGGGTGAGGGTGCACACAGGCCTTGGGTGAGAGAGTGTACAGCACCACACACACACACACACCCCCACATACCACACAGCATGCTTGCCAGTCCAATCCAGGGAGCTCAGAGTTGCCAGACCTCAGCACCTTGTGTTCAGAACTGTGTTTTACAGACAAGGAAACTGAGGCCCAGAGACTGCCCAGGGTCACTGTCCCTGACCCACCAGCCATGTTTTACTTCCCTGTCACTGAGTGTCCACAGTCTGAACAGATGGGATCGTCCATGGTGGGTAGACAGTGGCCTGTCTCCAGCTTGCCACCGGGTGGCATTTATTTATGGTGAGGGACCTCTGCATCCCCTCTGGCTGCTGCTGAGTCCCCTCCTGGCATTTCTCGACCATGCATCCCCCTTCCCAACCCTCCCAGCACACAGCCTTCCACACCCTGTGCCATACACCCCCCGCCCCACCTGACCAGGCTCCCGGTCGTCCCCAGGTGGCCAGCCTGAAAGAGCAGCTGGACTGGGAGGCACACCGACGGCAGCGACGTGCCCACCTCCGCCAGGCCTCCCAGGCCAGGCAATGAGCCCCACTGCAGATACCAGGCAGCTTGGCTACCTACAGCCCTGTCCAGCTGGGCGCAAGCTCCTCCAGGTAGAGGACCCAGGCTGGTGGGGAACTGGGCTGGGAAGGCTCAGTGGTGGTGCCGAGAGGGCCAAATGCAGGAAAGGTGCCGGCAGCCTTGCCACAGCCCATCACCCATTCCCTGGGGCTTTCCGGTTCCACAGACTGCAAAGTCCCCACCCATGGGGCCTCTGCTGCTGGCTGGGCTGGCCTGGCTGCTGGTCGTTTCTCTCCAACACCCTTCCCACCATGGGGAGCGGCTGCGGGCACCTCCTCAGCCCACCCCGGGCCTGGCACTCATTTCCGCTTTGGACATGCCATTCTTGCCAGACCATGGTGGCCGGGCCCTGCCAGGCCAGCTTCCTCGGCCACAGGCTGCATTCCCAGCCTCGCTCTGTAAACACGGGGAAGCACGTGGGAAACATTTCCACCAACCAGAGCCAAAAACACAATGTCCCTCAAGGCCAGCTGCCACATCCCACGTCCAAAGGCTGCAGAACTTCCCGCGTCCAGGAACTGCCGCCCATCACGATGGCAGGTGGCTGGAAATGACTCAGACTCAAGTCCCCGTGACTCACTGGCCACAAGAGGCACTGGAGTGTGAAATCTGAAGTTGTTCCAGAGGCTCCCGTGTTCCCGGCGTGGAAACACTGGGAAAATTCCCATGAGACTCCAGCCTTGGGTGCCACAGGGGCTGTGGCTGACATCGGGAGCTGCCACAGTCATCCACTGGCCTTTTCCCTGGTCTCCCCACGGTGCTGGCCAGAGTGATGTGTCTTTCTCTGTGATGGCCTCTCATGTTGTAAGCTGACCTTCCGAGGACCCCTGGCACCAGGCTCCAAGTAAACTCCTACATGAGCCCTAGCCTGGGCTGCCCCTCAGGACACTGGCGTGGGACACTGCCCCATTCTGGCCACCACGAGCTGTGACCGTCCTGTCAAAGGCTGTCCTGTCCGGCCGATCTTAGTAACGGAGTTACCATATTGTAAATTCCACCAGTGTTGGACGGGTAGAAAGACACCTCATGGTCTGTCCGTGCCGCCCACTCATTGATGGCCGTGTTAAGAAGGATCCAAAGCTCAGCCCAGCTCCATGGGGCAGCTCTGCACACAGGAGTTAGTGGCAGCAGGGCACTCTGATGGCTGTGTACCTACCCACAGTGGCCAGGTACAGGCGGCCACGAGCCAGTAGAAGAGAGCTTGTCTGCCCCAGTGCCAGCTGGCACCCTGCAAAACAAGGCAGCATGTCGCCCCAGAGTCTGAGGGGAGAGGACCGTGACAGCCTTGCAGCAACCCCTCTGCAAGGCTCCAGAGATGGTTCGACCCCACCCTGCAGGAGGCCTCCACAGGGATATTCAGCCCACAAGCACAAGCAGCTTCTTGGGCGTCTGTGGGGCTCTACGGTGGCCCCCAGGCCTGGTGTCTGCAGGGGACAGGCCTTGTAGACACTGATTTCCACTTGGCTTTGTGCTCTGGGCCCCGCATGCTGCTGCTCAGGTGGTCTTGGGGGGCCACCCCACAGATGTGGTCCAGGCTCAGTGTTTCCACCCTTACACAGCTTTGGACTGGCATTGCAAAAAAATAAAAAATAAGTCACAGAGAATCAGAACGTGAAGCTCTTAACCACCACTGACCCTGAGGTGGACCCCAAATGGCCTGAGGGCCCTTCCTTCCCTTTGTCCAGCGTGCACGTACGTGGGACAGTTGAGGTCATACCTTGTGCACTACTTGGAACATTACTTTTTAAAAACACTTTTTACTTGCTCTAACATCATTAGGGTTTTCTCCGTGTCTTAAAAATGCCTCTGGAGCACGACTTTATGGGCAGAGGAAGCTCTGGGGACAGGGAGGGAAAGAGAGAGCAAATGGGACTGTCCCCGCAGGGGCACCCAGGACAGCTTGAGGAGCCTGGGGTCACACATGTGTTTGCCAGGCCACCCTGGGCCCAGGCAGCTCCTCCGGGGGTCAGAGAGGACTAAAGCAGTGCTCAGGGAGATGGGGGAGGTGCCCTCAGGGTGGGTCTCTGACCCCCAGGACAGGTGTGCCAGTGCCTGTGCCACCCACGGCATCTACTGCCTTCCCGCTTCCTCTGCACCAAGCAACCCTGGCCTCTCGGCAAGTGAATGCCAAGCCCCGCCTGCTCCCCCAACAAGACAGACAGCTGAAGTCCTGCGTGGGTGGCAGGCGTGGGGCTGTGTGTGCATATGGTGAGGAGCGGGGTCGGGCCGCACAGTCCCCCTGCCTGCCCTACGCAGCCTCACGGGAGGAGGCTCGGCAGGAGCCGTCCCCTCTCCCTTCGCCCCCACATCTTTCATCCTGGAATGATGAGGTTTCCTGGGGTCCAGGGCTTCTGGCTGTACCCACACAGTGGGACCAGCAGGGGTGGGGGGGTCCAGTGCTCCACCCACCACCTCTGGTCCCCTCCCTTCCCCACCAGGTGCCCGAGTCCTGAGCGCCCTGAGGTGGCTCTGGGGCTCCCTGTCTAAACTGCACACGAATCAGGCCCTAAATTAAAGTCTCATGGGCCCAAAGGGAAGGCTTGAGTTTCCTGCCGTGGAACATGAGCTTGCTTGATAAAAGCGATTTGGGTTTTGACAAATGTGGATTTTCTGTGGCAGAGACAAAGGCGCCCTTGAGTCCAGAGGGGGACCTAAAACAGCACATTGCTGAAAAGTATTTCCTGGTCATATTTTTAGCACCTGAAAAAAACATTTTTGTTCTCCTTTTTGCCTGTGGAATTCTGTTTTGTTTTTTGTTGTTATTGTTTTTTCTTTTAATGAAATGCAACACCCAGCAGCAGCAGTGGGGCCTGTGTTAACCCCGAGTCTCCCAGGCCTGGCTGGGGTGTGGTCAGCAAGGCCAGATGCGGGTTGGTGGGCCACTCTGGGCCAAGGTTGGAGGGTGGCTCTAAGCTGGGCCTGGCTGGGCTTCCCACAGCACTACTCAAGGGGTAACACTGGGCGGCTGGCCTGACATGGACCCAGGCCTCTACCCGGCCATGCATCTACTAAGCACAACTGTATGCCTAGCTATGTGCTGGGCCCCGGGGGCCCAGGTCGACCCAAGCCCAGACAAGTGGGCTTTTACCAGGATCTACCAAGGCATGTGTCCAGGTACAAGAAGCAGAGCAGGAGTGTAAGGCAAGGGGGTGGGGCTGAGGTCCTTTGATGCTGATGGGCAGGAAGCACAGACTCACACCCCACTCTGTGAGCCCTGCCCTCCTACCCAGAAAACCAACCACTAAGGAGACAGGGCTTGCCAGTAGGGCCAAGCCCACTGCAGAGTGGAATCTGCTACGCTGCCGCAGAAAAGCCTGTCCTCCTGGGTTCCCAGCACACGACTGGGCCCTCTATTGACTCTGTCCTTGAGCCTCCAGCGTGGGGACCACATCCTGACCTTTGGCCGTCTTTGCAGTACGTGAGGTGTCATGCCATAGTGGTGCTGTTGTCCTGGGGTCTCAAAGCCAGGAGCCTGGCCTGGGGCTGATTCTTCCATAGCTGCTGTGGACCAGGGCTGGCACCCCCCCAGCCTCAGTTTACCCCTCTACATAATAGGATGGGTATACCAAGCAGGGGGAACAGAGGTAGACAGGCGAGGCTCCAGGCACAGGATCTCACTCTGAGTCCTGCTGGTACAGGGGCTGTCCATGGGGAGCCTCCTCCGGTCCTGTGCCGGGCCCCGATACCACAGCTGAGGGCAGGGACCATGGGGTGGTGATCCAGGAGGCCCAGCACAGCACTCACAGAGGACCCTCCACCCTCTCTGAGTAGTGATGTTTACTGTTCCTTGCACAGGTGCGTTGGAAACATGTTAGGAAGCACAGTACAGAAAAACAAAAGCTAAACGTGAAACCATCGCCTCAGGGGCAGCTGCTGTCACCGAGCAGCTTCTCTGCCCACCTGTGGAGGACATGCTCTTGTCTTTGGGACCCAGGTTTGGTCCAACACTGGGATCTGAGAGCAGACAGGATGGTGGGGACTGAGGTGCAGGAGTCCAGGGCCCAGGGACACAGGTGGACCAGGCGGCCCCCAGAGAGGGACTCACCGAGTCTACATTAGGGGTGTCTGGGCCCCCTCATGGCAGGCAGGCCTGCAGCATCTAGTGGCTCTGGGCCTGAGTGACCGTCTCCCCCAAGGAGAGTCTGCTCTACCAGGGGTCTGTACAGGCGTTTTCTCCTACACCCGCCTGGAAACTGCCCCTGAAATATCCCCTGAGGTGGTGGTGAGGGCGGAGACTGCTCGATGCCTCGACGCCCCGGTCCCCGACCGCGGAGTATCTTAAGGACCCACGTCCGCCCGGAACTGCGCTGCGAGCCCGGGCGGAGCCTGGGCGCCCGGCCTGCCGCTTTAAGGGACGTTCATTTGCATGCCCCGCCCCACCCATTCCGCCCCCAGCTGCGAGTGTATTTAAAGGCGCTCGCCGGCGCCAGAGCGCATCCCGGACGGTGCGGCCACCTGCGCCCGCCCGCTGCGGGGAGCGCACTCGCCATGCGGCGCGGCGCCGCCTGGGCGCTGCTGCTGGCCGCGGCGCTGGGGCTGGGGACGCGCGGGGCGCGCGGCGCGGTGGCGCTCGCCGACTTCTACCCGTTCGGCGCGGCGCGCGGCGACGCCGTGACCCCGAAGCAGGACGACGGCGGCTCGGGGCTGCGGCCGATCTCCGTGCCCTTCCCGTTCTTCGGCGCCCAGCACTCCGGCCTCTACGTGAGTACCGGGCCTCGGGGATGGGACGCCCGCCGCCGCCCGCCCCGACTCCCCGCCGCGGCGACTTGGCACCCGCAGCCGCGGGGTGGAATGAGGACAGCGCTCCCGGCGCCAGGCGGACAGCGGCCGAGGCAAGGCGGGGCGGGGCGCGGCCCGGACACCTCGGCGCTGCTGCCTCCCCGGCCGGCCGCCACGTCCGGCGCCAAGTGGGGACCCCGGCGCTGCGCTGGCCCCTTCGCAGACGGCGAGGTGGCAGCGGGCACGGGACCTCAGCCTCAGTTTCCCCAATGGGAACCTGGCCTAGGAAAGCCTCGGCCCCTCCTTGGCCATTTCCGAGGGCCCCAGGTGACACTGGAGGCCCAGTGACAGGAGGCTGTGACCCCGCCCCCGGCAATGGCATCCACCGGCCAGGGCTGGGTAGCGGCTCTCTGGCAGTGTGGAGAGGTTCTGCCTTGACCCTTCTCCCTGTGCCGGCCACCCAGGCTCAGACCCTGAACCGGACTCCCAGACGGACGTCTGGCGCCCGGGACATGCACACAGGAACAACTCGGGGGAAGGACAAGTCCCAAATGCCAGATATGTCCCTGCACTGCATGCAGGGGTGATGCCGGGCCAGCCACTTGCGGGGCAACCTGGGGGCGGAATGTGACAAGGGGGCCACTGTGGGTGCCTGAACCACCAGGATCATGTCCAGAGACGTGGACCAGCCTGGCCTGCAGTCACCCCAACACCTCTGCCCCAACTACACTGTGCCACACCCAGCGCCATCACCACCACCATCCTCATCGTCAGCTCTACTGAGTCCCTGCGGTAGCACCCCCACCTCCCCCACCAAGCTGCCGCTGTTACACCGGTCACCTCCTCCACGGCCCCACCCTCCCCCCTCATCACCCCAGCCACATCTTCTGCATTGCCGTCACTGTCCTGAACTCTACAACCACAGGCCTGTCCACCACCAGCACAGCCTCGCACCCTGCACCCCTGCAGCCACCAGCATCAGCCACTCCATCTGCCACTGTGACCACCCACAGCCTGGCAGCCGAGCTCCCTGTGCCCGCTCAGGAAGGCCTCCCCAAAGTCAAGGCAGTGTCTGGTGATGTGACTGTGTGTGTGTGTGTATTTGTGTGTATAAATGCCTTTCCTGAAAGTCCCTCTGGGTCAGAACTTGACGAAGCAGCAGAGTAGACTCCTGGAACCACAAAATGGGCAGGCAGAGCCGGCTTGGGGTCTGCCCAGCCAGAAGAGGCCACACATCTTAGGAGCGGGTCAGCCCATGTTGGCACCATCCTAACAGACCTCTGAAAAAACATTCCGTAAGCGTTTGAGCCAGGCTCAACCATCCCACTCAATTCACAGGTGAAAATATTATTAAAACAGTTGACCCTCTTAACTGCCACACCAAAAACAGCTACCCTTGCCAGAATCTTCCCTGGTGTCACTGCACACAGGAAGATGCTGTTCTGAATGGAAAGATCTGCTAGCAAAATAAATGGTTTCATCAGAAATGAGCCTTCTGGCTGCTAGCAAAGCACATATCTCCACAAGAGCATTTTCCTGAAACAGCAGGACTGTTCGGGAACGCTTGCCCATGTGGACACTGTGTGCAGCACACCACCTTTCCATTTGCTTGGTAGGAAAGAAACGGGATTCTTCAAGGAGCTGTGCCCAGGGCACCTGGCTTCACACAGCCATGTGGTCTCTCTGGCCAGGGCAGAGGCATGCAGGGCATGGAGGCAAAGCCTGGTAGAGAGGAGGGAGGTATTTCCTTCAGAGCAGAGGAGCCTGGAAGTCCCTGCTCTGTCCCAGGTGCAGCACCACATGGTCAGCAAGGTGCAGTATGGACCACTCCCAGCCCAGTACCTCCATCCGGTGAATAAGGGGTTCAGGCGTGGCCTCTGCTGCCCTCTGTCCTCAGTCCTTGACTGAATGAGGGGTCAAGGTGCATGAGTGAGGAGATGTCCTTGCACTGTCTGTCCACTGTCACAGGGGGAGTTAGACATGCCCTACATGAGACCAGTGCCCCTTCAGGCCATGAGGAGTGGCCCAGAGCACTCTGCCTTGCACACAGTGGCCCCGTCTGGAAGGGATCCACCATTCTTTCTTGTGTCACAGTGGCTGTACCTGGCACATTGTGAGGCTCTGAAATTGCTGAGGGGACATTTGCTTACTACAGTTCTAAACCCCAGTTCTAACCCTACTGGGGTGTGGGGCGCTGCTGTCACCCTGCCACATCTGGATACAGACAGAAGATGTGCGTGCTGTGCCAGTGGGACCCATAGACCTGTGGCAGTGCGGCAGTCCTCTCAGATGAGTGTGGGCAGGGAAAGGGAGTCCCTGTTCCCGGTGCTGCCCCACCCAGCAGGGCTTCTTGAGGCCGCACGGGAAGATCTTGGTCTCCTGGGCACTAGCAGCCCAGCTGTTGCCTGGGGAGCACGTCCTCTGGTTGGCAGCAGGGAGGCCAGGTGAGCCTCTGAAGTGGGCTGTCATAGACTGTGATGACCCCTGGCCACTGCACCTTGGAAGCCCTTCACCTTTGTCTTTTGGAAAGCTTTGCCCTGAATGGGAGGCAGGAAGGGCTTGGGGTCCAGAGCAGGCTGTGTCCCTGCAGAGTCCACAGGCAACTTGCCATCAAATTGACCTCTTGACCTTGCTGGCCAGCAGTGCCCTCTGGGGACCCGAGACAGGACATGGCTCCCATCTGTCTGCTCAGCCTGCATGGCCCTCCCGATGCGAGAACCAGGCCCAGCCCTGCCCTTCCTGGTGTCATTGCTCACAAGCAGCTGGTGACCTCTGCTAGTCCCTCCCTCCACCCACCTCGGTTTACCATCTCTGCAGAGTGGGCAGTGCTTTCCTCTCCTGTGTCTGCTATCATATCTGCCTACACTCAGGCCAGTTTGTTCTTGCAAGTCAGAGCAGACTTTCCAGAGGACAGAACTGGTAGCCGGACAGCGGTGACAGTGGTGGCTGCCCATACGTTGCAGGCATAATCATGTGAGGAGCTGGACTCAGGAAGGTGGAGTTGGGCTGGAGTTGAGGAGGATGCTGGGTACGGATGAGGATACTGAAGCTGTGAGTGCCCTCCTGCCCCTTCCTGCCCCTGGGCTACACTTTGTGGCTCTGACTTCACGCGGTGCTCCTTTGTTTCCTTGTCCGGGACCTGCACCCCAAAGCCAGTCTGGTGGTGGGTGGTATGACCAGCCAGGACTGCAGTGACGGGTGTGCCCAGGTGTGGGACTCGCTCTGCTGCTCCCGTGAGGCAAGAGGACTCCAGGGAGCCGCAGGCAGTGTGCCCCCCCACGCCCACACGGTGGCCACCAGCACGCTGCACAGTATCCCAGACTTCCTCGGCAGAGTGGGTCTGGGCTAGGGTGGCTCTTGCACACACAGCCCCGGGGCCTGCACACTCCAGCTGCACTGTAGACACCACCGCTGTCAAATCGCATCGGCGTGGCAGGGGTCCCACCGCACACAGCCCGGCCCACCTCCCCACAGGACCTGGAGAAAGAGGAGCTCACTGGGAAGTCAGGTCAGGGGTGGGGGTTTGATGTGCGTGTGAAGAAAGGTGGGCTTAGGGTCACACAGCCACAGCAGCTTGTAAAGATGACAGAAACCGTGGGTTTGCCATTGACACCCCCCTCTGCCTTCCGAGATCTCTGGTTTCTGCTGAGCCCTTTCCCACTGCAGGTGCTGGAGTGCAAGTGGCAGGTGGTGCCCCTAGTCTGCACAGGGCCAGGTTGCCCGGTGTGCGGAAAGAGAGGCTGAGCAGTGAATGAAGGGGGAGACTCGAGGGGGCTGGGCCCGGGGGAGGTCAGAATCCCAAGAAAGCCATTTGCCAGCTGCCATGGAGGTGGTGGTCGGGTGTGTTGGGTGCAAGCAACCTGATTCACTCCAGCCCCACAGGGACAGACAGGGCTTCTCCCAGTAAAATTGTCAGCAAAGCCTTCGTGGCACCTTGCCCACTGGGGCCTGTTTCTCTTCGTGGTAATGACAAAAAAGTGTGGCCCTTGATCTTTCTTCATCCAGTCTAGAAATACTTTTTAATTGGACTGTTTAAACCATTTATCTTTAGTGTGTTTTTCATATGGTTGAGTTTTAACCCATCATCTTCCTATTTGTTCCATCTGCTCTCTATATTCCTTCTTTTGAAGGTTGTTAAAAATGATTTCATGTTATCTCAATTGTTAGCTTATCAATATCGATTTTTAGTGTTTGCTCACTCTAGGTTTAAAATGCATGTTACATACCTTCAAATATTCTGCCCCTTCAAATAGACCCCTGCAATAGTGTAAGTCTGTCGCCCCCTCCTGGCCTTCATGCTGTCGCCATAAACTTTACAGATATTATAAAACCAGTAACTGTTAGTATTTTGCTGTAAACAATTATCACTTAAAGAAATTTAAAAACTAGAAAGCCTAGAGCCTGGTGTGATGGGGCACATCTGTGATCACAGCCCTTGGGAAGGCGAGGCAGGAGAATGGCAAGATTGAGGCCAGCCTGGGCTACGTAGTGAGATCATGTCTCAAAAAACAAAACAAAAACAAAACGAAGCCTTTTATATCTACCTGCGTATTCACTATTCCCAATCTCTCTTAGTCCTGCATAGATCCAGATTTCCATTTTACATCGTTTCCTTTTGCATGAAGGACTTCCTGTAGTAGTTGTTGTACAGACCTGCTGGGCATAAGTGATCTTATATGAAAATTTCTTTATTTGCCTTCAGTTTTGAAAGCTTTGTCTGCTGAATTGGTGTGGAGTTCTAGGTTGGCTGTGTAATTGGAGGAGTTTTGTTTTGCTTTTATCTGCAGTCTGTAAACCCGCTATTCCATGGTCATTGCGTCTGCTCCAAATGAGGAGTCAACTGCTGCTCCCTTTTTGTACCTTCTGTGCGATGTGTCTCTTTTCACTCATCGCTGTCAAGATTTTGCCACTGCATTTCAGTAATGTTGTTTTTATTTTTTTATGTTTTATTTTTTAGTAATGTTTTTTGGTACTTTTTTTTTAAGGTTTTTTTTTCCCTCTTCTGTTTGGGGCTCATTAAGACCTGCGATTTGAAGGTGCTGTATATAGTTTTCAGGAAATTTGGAAAAATTCTCAGCCATCTTCAAATATTTTTCTCCAGTTCTTTGTCCCTTTCATTTGAAGACTCAAATCACATGTACGTCAAGCTGTACAGCTGTGCCAGAGCTCACCAAAACTTTGTTCTTTCTTCTTTTCTCAGTTCTTTTTCTCTGGTCCTTCATTTTGGCTGTCTCTATGATTATGTCTTCAAGTTCACGAATTCTTTCTTCTGCAATATCTAACTTCCTACTCATCTCATTTCAGTATATTTTCATGTCAATTTTTGTTTCTCATAGATGTCCCTTAGATCTTTTCTGCATCTTTTGTTTCTCTTCTCCTTGTGTTGATGTTTTATTTTATATTCTGAACACATATTTGTTTTGTTTTGTTTTGTTTTGAGACAGGGTCTTGCCGTGTAATTCAGGCTGGCCTTGAACTCATGGTGATCTTCCTGCCTCAGCCTCTCAAGTGCTAGAATTATAGATATGCATCACCACAGCCCACTCAGTTCTGAGCATATTTTTAATGTTTATAATTATTGTCTACTAATTTTAGCAAGTAATTTTTAATACAGTCTTTGACTGTATACCCACAAAGTAAATTAAAGAGACTGGTAAGACACATTCACCTCCAAGCGTAGCTGTGTTTCTGTGGCGAGACTACAGGTGCAAGACACTGGAACTTTGAATGAGTCGCATGGAAGGTAATGTGAGCCTCCTGTGGAAGACAGAGCTGCAGATGTAGAGACACAGGAGGGGACCCCGCAGCGGCTCTGTGTCAGGTTGGAACTGGAAAATCATTATAGACCCGAGCACATACTCATTTGTGTGTATCATGGCGAGTGGGTTTAGACGTAGATGTGCACTGCTGTGTAGCCAGACCACATGCACACATGTGTGTGATCCCGGCAGGTGGGTTTAGACACAGGTGTACACTGTGCTGTGTAACGATGTTCTGGTTCGTGACTGACCACACGCACAACATTGATCCTGTGAAATTATCCTGGAGCTAGAAATTCCCATCACCTGCTAGTGTTGGAGCCCTCACAACTTCTAGTGCAAACTCTGCTCGTGTGTTTGTGGTGGTGTTGGTGCAAACAAATCTCCCGCACTGCCAGTTTTAGAAAAGTACAGCATGCGCAGTTATGCAGTATGCATAGTGCTGGATTGTGTTACTGCTCTATGTATGTACTGTGTTATGCTTTTATTGTTATTTTAGATGAATTCTGTCTACTTAAAGAAAAAAGGTTCCTGTGCAGCCAGGCACCGTACTGTGTTGGCGGCAGCCTCACACACACGTCCCATGTGTGCCGTGTCTCCCCCCGGCACCAAGAGCCTGTGGTGAGGGATTGGCTGCCCCCAGCCAGGGCCGTGTAGGTCTGTGCTGTAGCATTTCCTCGGTAACTAAATTGCCCCGTGATGCACTGCTCAGAGTGCATTTCATCATTGAGCAACGTGTGACCACTTCCTGGCCCTGCCCTGAGAGGAACAGAAGTGGTAATGCCCAGTGTCAGCTGGCACTGAGTGTCCGCTCTTGGTACCAGTCTCGGCATCGTGGGAGGTTCTAGTGTGGGGCAGGAAGGTACGTCTCGTGTCGTGTGGCGTGGAAGATTCAGAGAAGGGAGAGGTGTCAGGAGGACACCGAGGCCATGGGAAGGGGCTGCCCTGGCCAACTCCAGAACAGTGTGAACATTAAAGTAAATGATGGTGGTGACAGTACATGAAGGAGGAGTCCGAGCCTTCACACTGACATAAGTAAGCAAATGATTAAGCATGTAAACAGGAGCAAGGCTGGCACTTTCAACACCACAGCACTGTGAGATGTTCTGATTTGGGCATTAGTGCAAGCTTATCTACTTACACAAGTGTCCTTGCTCACGGGAAGTACACAGAAAAGTGTTCAGTGTGGAAACTCAGCCTGTCTGCCACTCATTCTCCAGGCTCAGGAGAGGAGAGCGGAGAGCGGCCAGCTAGTGTGGGCAAATGCTAATGTGGCAACTGGAGAGAGTGCACAGGGGTTTCTTGCAGAACGCTTGCAGTGTTAATGTAAGTGTGACATTACATCAAAACATAAGGTTGCCGAAATGGAGGCCCTAGTGGGTGCCTTCTGCCTTCTGTGGGAAGCCCCCCTGTCCATGCTCCGTCAGAGCACCCTGCCACAGGCCCAGCCACCAACAGCCCAGGTGTCCCCTCTTCTCAGCCCCAGGTGACAGGGTGAAGCTAGAAGTTCTTGGCAGGACATGGCCAGCTTGCCTAGCTGTGTCCTCAGAGAGGTCTTCCCACAGCCTCTGCTGGACTCTCTGCACCAGCCACCTGGCTCTCTTACCAGTCCAGCTGTGCCAAGGCCTCGGCGGGCCCATGTCTGAGCAGCAGCTGTGCCTTTGATTTTCAGTGTTAAAATCATCTTGGTCTCTTTCACCCACTGAACTTCTGGGCCTCCAGAACAGGGCCAGCTCCTAAAAGCTGCACAATAGATATTTGCCATTCATTTCTGATTATTGCAATGTCACATCCGTAATTTCACTACCCAGAAATGCAGATATCGAAAATTTGGTGCCTTTCTTTCTGCTCTGTGTTTGGGGTTGCTTTTCCGTGCATATTTCTGTTTGCATATGCCAGTGTTTGCCATGCCTTAGATCTGCTGTGGAGACATGCTTTTAATGAGAATGTAATACTCCATCCAGTGGCTTGACCGGTCACTGACCGTTGATCCGGCATCCGCACCTCCCCATGGACACCTTAATGCAGGGCTTTGTCCTCCCCCTGCCAGACTGTAAATCCCTCTAAGACGGCTTTCTGAGAGGTGTGTGGGGAGCATCCCTAGTGTCCCCTGGCCCAGGAGGGCTCTGCTGGGCGCTGTGTGCCCGGCCTGGCTCAGCAGCCACTCACCGAGCAGCAGTCCTGTGGACGAGCACTTCCTGTGCAGTTACCGCCCTGCTCCGGCGCCTCGGGAGCCTCCTTGGCCTCCCCTGGGCTCTGCAGTCCGGTCTGGGGTACAAGTGACCATGGGACAGGGTCTGGCACAGGCCCCTGGCCCTGACTCTCCACTGTGGAGACAGCCCTGGCCCACATGTCCCCCAAGTTTTCGAGAGCCATATCGAGGGCCAGATACCGCCCCTCAGGCCCTGAACCTGGCTTTTGGCTACCATTCCCTGCCGCCTGCTCTGGGAAGCAAGCGAAGAGGGAGTGCAGCAGGCACAGGGGCCTGGAGGGGCCCAGAGGAGTGACCACTGTCCCCAGGAGTCCAGTGGAGAATGAGCATCCCAGGTGTGTGGGGGGCAGGAGACGTGTCATGCTCAGCCTGAAGATTCCAGGGACTGGGTGGTAGTGGTGGTTGCAGAGACAGGAGTAGCCACAGGAGGCCTCTGCCTCCACGATGTGGCCACACTGGAGCCACGAGGCCTTGTGAGAAACCAGTGGTGGGCATAGAGGAGACATGGGCACCTGGCAAGATGGGCCTCTGGGGGCTTTGGTCCTGTGGGACACCAGATTGAAGGGCATCTAGCCAGGTACATAGTGAGGAAGTAGCAGCATCGGCACAAGGATGCTGAGGACAGCAGAAGACAGGACACAGCGGGGCACCAGATCCACCTCGGTCCAGGCCGAGGCCAGGGCCGAAGCAGAGCTGCTGTGGGAACTGGAGGGCAGGAGAAAGGACAGCGCTGAGAGGAAGGGCAGGGCTGGCCTGTCAGCACGTGTCCTCCCCACCTCCCCTGACACTCCTCCTCCAGAAGGTCCCCACCCTCTCAGGGTCATTGGGACTGTTCTTGTCCCCTCTTCAGCCACTGTGCAGCTCTTTAGCCAGAGCCAGCCCTCCTCCAGGGCTGGACATGAAGGGCTCCCCATGGCCCCCATTGTGCCTGCAGGAGAAGCTGCCAGGAAATAAAAGGCATACGTACATTTTTCAAAACAAGCTTATAAAATGCCTCAGAGCCTTTATTGTTTGATTTTTGGCAGAGGAATCAAAGCCAGGAACCGAGGCAACGCCCATCTGATCTACATTTGCAGAGCTGGGCGCTGCTTCATGGCTCCTCAGGTCCCTCCAAGGCCACACACTGGCCCCTACAGAGCAGCCCGCACTTCAGGGACCAGGCTGGCTATCCGGGCACAGGTCCCATGACACACCTGTCCCCGGAGCTTGCCAGGACTTTCCTCACTTGCCTGGCCACATCCACCTCAGAAATGCCACCACACCACCTCACTGTGCCTCCCCCACCTCCACCAGCAACCTTGGCGCTCACAAAGTCACTGCAGCTTCCTGTTGCTTGCGGCGTCAGGGCCTCCCGAGGGAGCAGGGCAGCTGACCAGCACCCCCCCCCCAAGAATCTCCGCTCAGAGGGGACGGGACACTCCTCCCTGCAAGGCCCCAGGAGGCCAGCTGGCCATGACTGCAGCCTGCAAAGGGAGGGCTGCCCGGGGGCTACATGCCCCGTGGCCTCACCCAGCCCTGTCCGCTGCACAGACTCCAGGAAGCCAGCGTGCAAAGCCCTTTTAGGAATTCATGTCACCCACCCTGGCCTGTGTTATCCGGGTGGCAGCCTTGTTCTCAGCAGCAGGTGCTTAGCCAGGAGGAGGATACAGGAAGGTGACACAGAGAGGCCTGGAGGGCCAGGGTGCTGAGCCCAGCACCCCTAGCCTGCAGGTTCGTGAGGAGCACAGTCTTCCCTCCTGCCTGGGGCAGCAGGCCCCCTGGGGACCTTGTGTTTCTGTGGGTGTCCCATGGGGCTGGTCTGGGCCCTGGACCACAGCGAACACCTAGGCTCTGTTCAGGTTTCTGAGGTGCCAGGCAGGGAAGGCAGCAAGGTGCCTCCAGAGGTCAGGGCTGGGCATGAAACACACAGTTCATCTCACAGTGTCCAGCACGCACTCCCACCTCTCCATGAGGCATCCGGCAGGGGACGTAGTCTCTCTGTGTCCCCTTGCTTTCCATGTCTGGACTGCATGTTTTACAAAACACTGTTGCAAGTAAAGATAAACATCAGTAAAGCTGATGTTTTGGAGAAGGAGAAGGACCAGTGCTGGGTGGAAAAGGGCTGCTTTGACGTCCCCGGTACCCCCTCTGCTGCCCAGCTGTCTCTTCTGGAGAGAGGCCGTCTGGGAGGCTCCTGCCCAGGTGAGGGAGCATGCCAGCTGGGTGCCTGGGCCCCACTGTCCACTCTGCTGTGGTCCCGGCACTGCCCAGTCCTGGCAAGGGAACAGGGCCGGCTTGTTCTGCCTCCTTCCTGGACCCTCAGGCTCCTGGCCCAGCCCACCCTGCCTTGCCAGAGGGGAGGGCAGCAGCATTCGGGTGGGGCAGACAGGAGAGCCAGACCTGTGTGGGCCAGAGGCTCGGTGCACACCACCCACAGCAAGCAGGGGCAGGCAGGAAAGGGGGGGAAGCGGGGGGGCGCATGAAGCTAGGGGATGGAGGGAGGCGGGAGGGTCCGTGCAGGGAGTCCCGCCCTGCAGGTGGCTGTGCAGGCCCCAGCGACCTCACAGCGGGGCCCTGTCCGACGTGGACATGGCTCCTCTCCCATGCAGAGGCGCCTTCCCATCTGTGACCACTAACACATGCAGACAAGAGTTCTTGACATAAATGTGCAGAGAACAAGCAGATGTATCGCAAACCCCAGAGGCCCCCAGCTGAGGCCCAAGCAGCCCCCCACCGGCCCACGATGCCCCCTCTGAGGTGGACCTTGCACCAGGGTCTCCACCAGGCTCCCGTCACGCTGTCCAAGGACACAGTGTGGTTCTTCTATTTAGGTCACCTTTAGCATTTCCAGTGAGTTTGAAAACTGCAGAGTCTTACATATCTTTTGTTAGGTTGATTCTCAGATACTTGATCTATTATGCTACTGCAAATAGTGTCCTTTCTTTGATTTCACTTTCTATTTATTGCCAGTGCATAATAAAATCACAAGAGACTTCTTACGTCTCTTCTTTGATATCTAACAACCAAACTGTCTTCTCAATTCTAATACGGTATCCACATTCACACAGTGTGCAACTCTGGATAGCTGCACTCCTCTCTCTGACCTTCGGGCCTCTGGCTCACTTTCCTGCCGGCCTGGGCCTGAGGCCTCCCTGACATCTCACAGAGAAGATGTGCTGCAGATCTGGCTGCTTTTGGAGTCACCCTCATCAGAGAGGACGGTTCCTTATATCCTGAGTACTCAGAACTGTTATCACCAACAAATTTGACTTTTATTAAAAGCCTTCTTTATGTCTGTTAAGATGATTCTATGATTTTTCTCCTTCAGTCTATTACATTGGTAATTTAAATTCGTGCAATATTTAATGGCAAACAAATTGGCTTAATGTAAAGCACAGCTCCTTCTCCTGCCGCAACCACAACCTGGTAATGATGAATAAGTCACCCTGTTTACAGACTGCAGAGTTCAGCTTGCTGATGATTTGTGTGGGGTTCTGGCAACTTTACATAAAGATGGACGTAGCTGGCCCCCCCAGGTGCCATCCTTGTGAAACGTCACCGTCAGGGCTGGACCAGCCTCGGGACGTGAATTCTCCCATCTGGAAGAGTTCATGGACCCTGGATTCTTCCTCAGACATTTGATACAACTCACAGTGCTATCATATGGGCCAAGAGCTTTCTTGGTGGGAAAATTCTGAATGCTTATTCAATTCCTTGGATGATTATATAAAAAGTTAGGTTTTCTCTTTTTGCTTACATTTGTTTAGTTGCAGCTTTCTAGATACTTTATCATTTTATATCCGATATCAGGATCATTTCAACATCACACCCTCCTTGCAAGCTCCTAAATTATCCAGTGATTGACTTATAGATACTGGCAGAAGTGAGACTCCCAAGTCAGAGAAAAAAGACTCTCTCACTAGTGGCACAGCAAGCAACGCAAGCACATGCTGTGCTGGTTTCCCATGGGGAGGATGCGGAGGGGCCCAGGTGGACGCCACACGCACGGTGGGAATCTAGCTCTTCGTTAGCAAGCCTGCGCTTGGTCCCGAGGAGGCAATACTATAACGGGTTGCTTTCTTTACACACCCTGAGAAACTCCTGGACAGAGGGCCTGGCATCCTTCTGACCCAGCAGAGTGTACACAGGCGCTCAGGGCTGCAGCAGTAGCTGCTCCTCCAGTCCACCTCCCAGGCCCCCAGGTTCTCAGCGCGAGAAGCCGTGTCAGAATGTCCTGCTGCCATCAAGGCTTGGCGGTTGTCAGTTGTTCATTTGTATACGTCAAGGCCTTGCTGCTAGGTATGTACTAGTGAGGAACTGTTGCGCCTTCCTTTACTGCTGTAAAGTGACCCTTGGTACCTTGAGCAGTGCGTTTTACCTTAAGGGTCTGTTTTATCTGATAGCAGTGTCACTGTAGCAGCTCTCTTTGGTTAGCACTTAGGTTGTCTTTAACCTGAAACATTTACTTCATTTTCATTGGATGCATGGCTGATGTAGCTGTATTCCAGGCTACCATCCTCTCCGTGCTGTTTGTTCTGCTTTACATTTCCTGCTCTACTCTCTCACTATTGGCAGTTTTAATCATCCCATCTCATATCGGTTAGGGGTATGTGTGACTTCTGTTCCCTCAGTGACTGTCCTGGACAGTACCAGAAACACCACTACTTGGGAGTGCTAATCATTCAGTTATCCCTTAGCCCTGCCCCTGGAGGATGCAGTGACCTGAGACACTTTAACAGGAGTCATCCTCTCTGTTTATCTGCTGACACTGTTGTGAATTTTAATTCTGTAGACTTGCAGCACAATCCCATAAGGCATCATACATTACTTCTTTAGATGGTCGGTCATTGTTCACCTTGATCGATGCTCGTAACCTCTTTGCCCTTCTTTCCTTCTTGCAAGTCTGGCCTTACATTTCTCTTCATCTTGAAGGTGATCCACCGGAACTCTTTGAGTGTGGACCCACCGCTTATATACTTTTATTTATCATTACTAACTTGTCTGAGTTATTCGTATCTTGGCTTCAGTAGTAAAGGATGCTCTGTCTGGGTATGAGGCTCCACTTTCTTTGGCACACTGGGGATACGACTCCCCACTCTCCAGCTCCCAAGCCCTCTGCCACCTGCAGCACTCTTAATGATAATCTCCCTGCTTTGTCCTCTGCGGGTCATCTCCTTAGCATTGGCCTTCTGCATCTCCAGAATTTGTTTGTTACTTTCTTTTTTCTGGCTGGTGAGTCCCTGAAATTGCCGACTCCATAGTGTGATGTCACTCATCAGCTCTGGGAACTCTCAGCGCTGCCCCTGTTGCACCCTCCTTCTGTTGGTCCAGGGCAGGTACATTTGGCCCCAGTGCCAGTTTGCATTATGTCTTCATCCTGTGTTCTGTGTTCCCATCTTTTTTCTTCTTTCTGAATTCTGAGTAGTTTCTTCTGATCTCTGTTTTAGTTCCAGTTCACTCATTTTTCTGTAATTGCCTCAAATCTGCTCTTAAATCTATCCCTTTATATCCTAATTTCTGATATTTGATTTCTTATTCTATTTATTTGTTTCTTTAAAATGTCTTCTTTTACAATTACCATTCCTAATGTTTTTCATTCTAATTTGTTATTGTGGCAAAATACACAGAAGCTTTGCCACCCACACCATTTTTAAGTGTGCAGTTCAGTGGTACTAAAAGTACACTCACACCATCATGCAACATCATACCATCCTCAGAACTTGATCTTGCAAGACCACAACTCTGTACCCATTCAATAATCACTGCCTATTCACACTTCTCTGTGCTACTGAAAACCTCAGTTCTACCTTCTACCTCTGTGAATTGATGGTCTAGGGACCTCGTGTAAGTGGCATCCTGCAGGGCTTGCCCTTCAGTTACTGGCATATGTCACTCATGATGTCCAAGGGTCATCCACATGATCACCTGTCAGGATGTTCTTCCTTGTCAAGACAGAGCTGCCACATTCTGTTTCTCCATTCACTCATCAGTGGGTCCTTCAGTCACATCTAGCATTTAGCTACTGTGAATAATTGTACTATGGACATGGGTGATAAGTACAGATCTCCTCATATGGTGACTTTGTCTTCGCTTTGCTGAGGAGCCACCGCACTGTGCGCACATTGGCCGCACCATGTTATGTTCCCCCCAGCATTGCACACGGCTTCTGGTTTCTCCACCGTCATGGCAACCCTGGTGATTTTCTGAGCTGCTGGTGTTTTGAAGCAGCTATCCTAATGGATGTGAGACACATCTCCCTGGGGCTTTGGTTTGCACTTCCCAGGGATGAGTGGTGATAAGCGTCTGGTCATGGGCTTACTGATGATTTGCGTGTATCCTTTGGAGAAATGTCTACCCAAATCCTCTGCACTTTCGAATCAGCTAGTTTATCTTTTGTCGTTGAATTTTAAGAATGCTCTATATTCTGGATATTAATTCCATATCAGATGTATGACTTGAAAATATTTTCTCACATTCTTGTGGTGACTTTACTTTTTAGAGTCTTGTGATGTTTTCTTTTGTTGCCAGTGACGTTGGTGTCATACCAGGAGATCCCTGCCAAGCATTTGGGTCTCTGGTCTCCTGTGAGTCCGCTTTATCTGTAGCATAGGTGGAAGTCCACTTTCACTCTGGCCTGTGGGTATCCAGCTTCCCACACCTTCTGTGAGAAGATGGGCCCTGCCCAGAAGAGAGGAGTCTGCAGGACCTGAGGTGGCCTTAGGAGCTAAATGACATGGCATGCTGTCATCCGGGGGGCCTCGGGGCCTTCTCTAAGGGCCCAGTTCAACCCCACTCTTCCCAGCAGTGAATACTCATAACACAGCGTCTGGTGCTGTGGCCGCAAGCCCATTCTCCACTGCCCATCGCCCTGTGAGTGCAGAGCTGCTGTCTTAGTCCACTCAGTGTCCTATAACAAAATGCTTTAGCGTGGGCAGCTTATGAACAACAGGGATTTGTTTCTCACAGTTCTGGACACAGGAAGCCCAGGAGCAAGGCACTGCCCAATTCAATGACCAGGGAGACCTGCTTCCCAGATCTTAAATGGGTCTTGTTACTGCGTCCTCACACGGCAGAAGTCAGCTCTCAGGGCTCTTTTATGAGGCATGGAGCCTATCCACCCTCACAACCTAGTCACTGCCTAACACCATCACCTTGGGAGTGAGAATTTCAAACGTGAGTTTCAGGGGGACACCATGGTTCAGGCCATGGCAGCTGGTATTAGCCGAGCATCACAAGTAAGGAAACCAGCTCCGGCTGCGCCTCAGGGATACACAGCCCATGAGTGGCAGAGTTGGGCTGGACAGCTTGTTTAATGCAAAGCCGCCCACAGCACCCAGCCCAGCGTCTCTGGCTTCCTGCCCACAGGTGAACAATAACGGGATCATCTCCTTCCTGAAGGAGGTTTCTCAGTTCACACCCGTGGCCTTCCCCATCGCCAAGGACCGCTGCGTGGTGGCAGCCTTCTGGGCAGATGTGGACAACCGGCGGGCAGGGGACGTGTACTACCGGGAGGCCACCGACCCAGCCACACTGCACAGAGCCACCGAGGACGTCAGGCGCTACTTCCCCGAGCTCCTGGACTTCTCAGCCACTTGGGTTTTCATCGCCACGTGGTACCGAGTGACCTTCTTTGGAGGCAGCCCCTCCTCCCCAGTGAGTACAGCTGCGGGTCTTGGCCCGGGAGGTCTGGCTGGGACCCTCACTGTCCACACCCCAGAGGGAGACGGGGCCTGGGGACCCACAACACTCGCTGTCCACGCCCAAGAGGGAGACAGGCCGGGAACCCACATCACTCGGCTGAGATCACAGGGCAAGGGCAGAGTGACAGGAGCCTCACTCTCTAGCCCTTGGGGAAACCCCAGAAGCCCACTGTGGCAGTGCACACTGAGGGAGATGGGGGTTGAGACGGTCCCCCGAGATGGCAGTGTGCTGGGGGGTCCCGTAGTCTCCCAGGTGCCAGGGAGAGTGCTGCCCAGCTCGGTGGGCGTGGTGGGCCGACTCCCTCAATACCCAGGCCTGTGCCAGGTGCTGGGCCACACCCACCCAGGCTGATGCCAACTCCGAGGCGGAGGACAGAGTGTGGGCAGCCCACTCAGAGCCATCTGTTCACGCTCAGATACTTCTCAAGGGCTCTTCTGGGTATCGGGCAGTGTTCTGGGCACTGAGGACAGCCCTGGACAGAGCAAACAAGCAGGCCAGCCATGGGGCACACACTAGCGAGAGATCAGACCAGCCGTGTAACAGACAGCACCAGATGTGCCTGAAGGCGCGGCCTCGCCAGGCAGTGCTTATGAGAGCAGGTTCACCAACATGAAGTGGACTGTGTATTCCATGCCTCGACTCACCACCCCTCAAACAGGCTGGGAAGCTCCCCCAGCCCCACCTTGGCCCTCACCACAGTCCTTCCCACTGCTTACATTCAGTCAGCAGAGCTGCGGCACTTAGGTTCGCCTTCCTGCAGCAGAGGCCTCGCGTGTCTGGTAACGCTCACATAACGACATCTAATGTAAGGTCTCTCTCTCCAACTCCTGCTCACAAGCCCAGCACCAGGCGGTGCCCTGCTGGGACCAGAGCAATGTATGGTGCCTGGAGTGGCTTTATGTATGACTGCATCCCACAGGGTCTCCGGAAGCGGCCTGGGCTATGTGGCCGTGCCTTCAGGAGCGGAAGCCCCCTTCAGAAGTGTCCCCTTCCCCTCCTTCCAGGTACCCAGCTCAGTGTGCTGTCCTCTTCATTCCTTGCCAACCATACAGACAAATAAGAAATGCTTGCTTTTTTCCCCAGTATTGGGGATTGAACCCAGGGCCTTCCCATTGAGCTACACGCCCAACACTCTCACTAAGTCACTAAATTGCCCAGGCTGAGTTGAAACTTGTATCCTCCTGCCTCAGCCTCCCAAAGAGATGAGATTACAGGTGTACACCACTGCACCCAGCTGAAATGCTTTTTTAGAATCTTATACATCTTTTATTCCTAGTGACACTAGACTTGTTCCAGTATTATTGTCTACTCGTATTCTGTTGTGCTGTATCTGCTCGCACTCCTTGCCTGTTTCCTTGGAATACCTTTGGCCTTTTCTTTATCTGTAGAGGTTCTTCTGGAATTGAAGGTGCCAATAGTTTTATGGTACCATGCATTATAAATGCCTTTTTCCCTTTGCTGTTTGCCATTCACATTGATCTTACAGCACTTGTCTTCTATTCAGAAGTTTTTTGTACTCAAATGTACAAATGCGCTTTTGGATTTTGCTGTTAACAAACGTCACATGTAAAAGTCATTCTCCTCCCCAGAGATGCTGTACATATTGGCCGATATTTTCTTCTAGGACTTCTAGAATTCCATGGAAACCATAAAATATAACTCTATTTTTTAGGTTTTTTGAGACAGCCCAGGCTGTATGTAGACCAGGCTGACCTCAAACTTGCAGTGATCTTCCTGCCTCAGCCTCCCCAGTGCTGGGATTGCAAGTTTATGACACCATGCCTGGCTAAACCTGTTAAAAATCTGCTTTTCCTTGGTTCCTTTTCCTTTTCCCCCTTTTTCTTTTCCTGTCTATGCTCATTGCACACAGAAGATTTTGCAGATGTGTCAGTGTGACTCCTAACTCTCTGTGTGCCTCTGGCCTCCACAGGAGCCCCCACAGGAGCCCAAGTCCCTTGGGGAGAGGGGCAGTGCCCCCATCCTGGCCCCGCCCCTTACCCAGTGTGCTTTGCTTGCTCGCCCCAGGCCCCAGCAGTGACTGTGGGAGTGGAGCGGGCCCTGCACTAGTAGACAAGACCATTGAGGTCCTGCCTGGCTGACTGTCCAGTGAGGGAGAGAGGCGCAGATGCTGGGCACACAGGGCAGCCCCACCAGCCCCCTCTCCCGGCAGGTCAACACCTTCCAGACCGTGCTCATCACCGACGGCAAAGTCTCCTTCACCATCTTCAACTATGAGTCCATCGCCTGGACCACAGGCACGCATGCCAGCAGCGGAGGTGACGCCACTGGCCTGGGGGGCATCGCAGCACAGGTAGGCCACAGAGCCCTGCTCCCTGCCACCAGGCCCGTCCTAATCTGGGGCTCACCTTGGGCAGAGCCCCTAGCGCTGTGCAGAAGACAGGATGAGATGTCCTCAGGTTTCCCACTGCCTGGACTGCAGTGTCCACAGGTCCAAGGACAGCTCTCTGCTGACCCGAGCCCCCTGCCCGGACCCCAGGCTGACGATGCCTGCAGAGCAGCAGGAAGCCCTCACTTCATGCCTCCCTGCTGCTTTCCTGGGGTTGCTGCTACCTCTGGATTCTAGGGATGCCCAGAGCTTGAGAGGGCTGGTCAGGACCTGGCTAGGGCACCCCAGCCTCTATAGGGCCCCCGCTGACAAGGCCATCTCCCACACGGTCCTTAACCTTGGTCCCTGGGGACCTGGCATTCTCAAAACCATAAGGAGATCCTCACCCTCCCTTCCCTACCCCAGGCAGGCTTCAATGCAGGCGATGGCTGGCGCTACTTCAACATCCCTGGCTCACGCACTGCGGACATGGCCGAGGTGGAGGCCACCACCAATGTGGGTGTGCCCGGGTGCTGGGCGTTCAGAATCGATGATGCCCAGGTGCGCGTGGGGGGCTGCGGCCATACAAGTAAGAGGACGGGCGTGAGGTTCCACGGGAAGGGCGAGCCACAGGGCGGGAGGAGGGTGGAGGCTGGGGAAGAGTCGTGCTGCCCCTGGCCTGTCCCTTCAGGCCTGCAAGCATCTACTGGGGCTCCAGGGACACCCTGGGCCATGGCAGCTTTGGCTCGCGGGGCTCTGGGTGCTCAAGGGAAGGGTGGAGCAGGTCGCTCCTGCCTATCCCCAGGCTGGCCTCTGGGTCTCAGACATTGGGGGCTTGTGGCTCATAGACAGCCCAGCATTACCTGCATAGAGGTGGTGGTGAGATGGGGCCCAGTGCTCAGCCAGGCCATCTCGGGGTATCCAGGGACCCCTCAGCCACTTGAGAGGGCTTCTCATCAGCAGCTGACCTAGTCTGGACCACAGGGACCCAACTGTGAACAGCAAACAGCACTAGGGACCCCTAGACCAGCTGTGAGGGGCAGGGCCGAGGACGATGCATGTGCTGTGTCCTGTGCCTGCCACCGCAGAGAGAGGCCTGGGGAGACCCAACCTGCCCACGAACTGGGGCATGAATCACCCACAGCTTGAGTCTGAGCTTAGGGCATAGGGTCTCAAAGAGCAGGGAGCGCCAAGGCAGCACCCGAGTGCAGGGCCGCAAGCCCCCTACAGCCAGGTATCTGCTTGGACACCTGGGCTGGGGCTGGGCAGTGGTGAGCAGTGGTGACTAAGGCCGCTCTGTATGGGCAGTGAGGTCAAGGCACCCACCAGTGACCAGAGTCTCGGGGTGTGTGGTTGAGGAGCAGACTACAGGCATGAACAGGCTGTGTCCTCTGAATGAGCTGCAGGCTATGAGCCTGCGGATCCCATGCCAGTGTAGATGGCTTGTCCCCAATGCCCAGTTCTCTGGGCTGAACAGAGGGGGCCCAAGGGGCCTGGGGCAGGGATGCAGTCCCTTCTGGGGTTACATGGCCAGGGCCTCAGCTGGAAGGAGGGCGGGGCATCCCGCCTGCAGTCCAGGCTCCGAGAATGCTGGGCCTCTGCAGGGGGCCAGGCTACAGGCAGAGGCAGCAGGTATAGCATGACTAAGCAAACAGAAAGGAGAGAGGAGCAGAAGCTGGTCCAGGAGACACTATGGCCTGACCACAAGAGTGTCCCCAGGGCCCTCCTCGGACAGGCCACCCGCATCCTCAGGATGCTCAGCCAGTCCGTGCTTGTGAATTGTCCCTTTAGCAGCCTTGCTTCTTCAGGGACTGGTGCCTGGGAACCAAGCACTGGGGCTGCCTGTCCTATAGGACACAGGGACCCCAGAACCCCTCCCTGGTGGCAGCCATGCCGTGAGAAACCCCAGCTTTGATAGCTGAGTGTCAGCCTCCCTTTTTCTGTACAGGAGACCAGGCAGGGTGGCTGAGCAGGCTGAGCTTCTGAAGTGTCCATGGCTAAGCTGAGAGGGATGGGAAGGATAAGCAGGAGTTGTGAGTGTGATTCTGGGGTGTCTGCTCCATGGGAAGCCAGAGTCTAGCCCAGGAGATCCGCCCCAGCCAAGCCGGGGCTCCCCTGAACAGGCCTAGACAGAAACCATGACTGTGCTGCTCCCAGTGGGCGGCCGCAGGCTGACCCTTTGGGCTGGGGAGGGAAGAGACACGCAGGTGCAGCAAGTGGCGCTGCTGCCCCGTTCTGGAAGTGGCGCATGAGGCTCGGGCGCCTTCCTGTGCCCACAGCCTCCGTGTGCCTGGCCCTGCGCCCATGCCTCAACGGCGGCAAGTGCATCGATGACTGTGTCACCGGCAACCCCTCCTACACCTGCTCCTGCCTTGCAGGCTTCACAGGGCGGAGGTGCCACCTGGGTGAGTCGCTGGCCCAGGCAGGGACAGGGCACCCACGGACGGGACCCCTGGCCGTGCCGGCTCGGGAGGAGCTGCGGGTATAGATGGTGGCCCCACGGCCCTGGCTAAAGGACGTTGGACCCTATAGTACAAAGCTGCCTCTGTGCCAGTGAGCAGGGAGGGCAGGTGCTGCTTCCCCGGGCACCCGTCTGTCCCTGTGTCCTCCACCGAGGCCCTCAGCCTGCCCATATTTCAGATGTGAATGAATGTGCTTCACACCCATGTCAGAATGGTGGGACCTGCACTCACGGTGTCAACAGCTTCAGCTGCCAGTGCCCTACCGGCTTCAGGGGCCCTACCTGTGAGTCAGGTAAAAGGAGCCCACCAGCCCCATGGCCCCATGGCTGCAGCCCAGAGAGACCCACGGTGGTTCAGGAAAGCCAGATGCCAGAGGGAAGACCCTGCTTCGCGTGGAAGGGCAGTGACCCCTCCCTCCACACTAGTTTGGCAGAATTAGACCCAATTCAGAAGGAGCTCTGGGTGGCCGCTACCCTGCCAGCTCCTCCCAGCCTGCCACCCTAGAGACAGCCAATCCCGCCTGTGCAGTACGCACAAATACGCTGGGGTGGGGCTCAGCAGGTGTCCCCAAGGGCCTCTCCCATTGGACGAGTGCAGCCAGGAGTCCAGTGTTCTGTCCATTCCTCCTCTCTCGCAGCCCAGTCCCCATGTGATGACAAAGAGTGTCAAAACGGAGGCCAGTGCCAGGCCAAGAGCGGCTCTGCAGTGTGTATGTGCCAGGCCGGGTACACAGGGACGGCCTGCGAGACAGGTGAGTAGCCACTCTGCGACCGGCACTGGGTAGCAAGGGACAGGGATCGGAGCCCGGCTTCCGCCCACCCCCTGCCTCTGCTGCCCCCAGACATGGACGAGTGCAGCTCCGACCCATGCCTAAACGGAGGGACGTGTGTGGACCTAGCAGGGAACTACAGCTGCGTGTGTGCGGAGCCCTTCGAGGGACCGCGCTGTGAGACAGGTAGCGCCACGCACCTCGGCTCCCCACAGTGACCACCACAGCCACTCGCCTTCCGCCTCGTGCCTGCCTCTGGGCTGGGGGCTCCACCTCGCCTTCCTTCCCAGCCCCTCCACAGTCCCTGGCCCTGCTGTGTGTGGTCCCTGAGCCAGGGTCTCCCCTCTCTGGGTCTGGGTTTCTATCTGCGACGTGCAGGAAGAGGAGACAGAATTCCCCAAGCCCCGTTCAGCTCAGGGATTGTTGGCTTTTAAGGTCTCCCTACTCCCTGTGAGAATGAGTGTGAGAATCAGAAAGAAAATTGCCTTTTACTATGTGTGATGAAACCTGTCTTTTCCGTTCTGCTTCATATGGTTTTCAATGTGTGTTAGGACCACTTCATCAGTGAAAAGCCAACAGGAGGTTAGAAAGCACAGTGTGAAAAAACAGTGAAATCCCTTTACCACCTGGCCCTGTCCCGACCCCAAAGACCCAGCCACACATGGAGCTGTTCTAGGCTCGTGGGCCATGCAGCCTCGCTGGTCCTAAACCAGGGAAGACCTATGGGGCCTGCTTTCCCTGGGTCTGCCAGCTGAGGGGGCCACATGCGGAGGGTGGGGGCCTGTCTGCCTGTGTCACAGTCCACCTCTCCCAGCAGGTTGTTTAGACAAGTGTTTTTCACCAAACACTGATCAGAAAACAGATGCTTCAAAAGATTTTTGCGTCGAAATCGTGTTTTGCATAGAATAACAATGCAAGTGGAAGTTAGTAATAATAATAATAACAAAAACAGAATAAGCCCGGTGTGGGGGCATGTGCCTGTTTTCCCAGCTACTCAGGAGGCTGAAGCAAGAGAATCACTTGAGCCCAAGAGTTCAAGGGCTGCCCAAGCAGCATAGGAAGACTTCCAAAACAAAAAACAAAACAGCTGGACATGGCACACACCTGTAATCCCAGCTACTCAGGAGGCAGAGGCAGGAGGATTGCAAGTTCAAGTCAAGTCAGGACAACTTACCAAGGCTCTGTCTAAAACTAAAAAAATTTTTTCCTGCTCCCAGGGTTCAATCTCCAGTACCACACATACATACATACACACACACACACACACACACACACAGAGCAGTAGAGGAAAAGACCACATCACGTCCCTCTAGACCAGCAAAGATGACGACAGAATGCTCACTAGGAGCTGCTAGAGTAACATCTTTACAGTACAGAAAGAAACAAAAAACCTGGAGTATATACCTAGCAAAACTACCTTTCAGAAATGAAGATGAAAGGGTTTTTTTTTTCCCCCCACAATAACAAAGAGCATTAATCAGTATACCTGTGTTGTAAAAAATGATAAAGGAAATTCTTTGGACAGAATAAAAATGTTATGAATATGGATCTAATCAATGAATGAAGTGTTAGAAATTACTGACATATGGGTAAGAAACTTTTTCTTTAAAAACCTCTTTAAAGATAAATTTAAGATGGGTGTGGTGGCACACAACTGTAGTCCCAGCACTTGGGAGGCTGAGGCAGGAGGATCACTGCAAGTTTGAGGCCCTCCTGGGCTATATATAGTGAGTTAAAGCTCAGCTCAACTGCATAGCAAGACCCTGCCTCAAAAAAACCTAAAAAAAAAAAAACCCTAAAAATATAAGGTAAATTTAAAATGATCTTTATTTTAAAAATAAAGTAATAGCATATGTAGAAATAAAATGCATGGTATTTTTTCTGTAAGGAGTCAGATAAGTACTCTGGGCCTTGCAAGCCACATAGCTGCCCAGCTCTGCCATTGCAGTGTGAGAGCAGCCAGCTGCAGACAGTACACAAACGAAGGGCTATGTACCAATAAAACTTTATTGTTTGAGATGGATGGCAGGCGAGATTTGGGTTTTGGGCCACAGTTTATCAACCTCTGGCATAAAAGATAGGAAGAAATGAAAGTACAATATTGTGAGGTCCTCATATAAAGTGGTAAAATATTGTTTGAAGTGGTGTAGGTAAAAAATAAACACTGTAAACCACCAAGCAACAATTTAAAAAGTTATATTCAATAAACCAATTGCCAAAGTATAATGGAATCCTAAAAATCTTCAATACAGAGGCAAGAAAAGAAGACAAAAGGAACAAAGAAGTGGAACAAATAAAAATGAACAGCAAGATGATAGGTTTATTCCAGTCGTATCGGCAGCTACATTAAAATGTAAGGTTAAGCACATCAGTTGAAAGAAACCCACTCTACATACAAAGGTGCCCATCATTCTAAAGCAATAGATGAAAGGAGATGGAGGAAGCACTCTCCAGCCTGTCACCACTGGATGCCGCCAAAAGGTCTGGACAGAAATATAGACTCTGGAAAGCAAATAGAACCAGAGGGGGAAAGGAGATGTACATTGAAGAACCCCCAGGCTAGTGGTGAGTTTATCACTGTTGTGCTCTGATAGCCCCTTGCTGGACTCAGAGCCACCGGAGACCAGAAGTGAGCTACAGAACAGACAAGAGCCCAGGAGAAGACCCCAGCCAGACTCAAGCAGCAGGACCAGCAGTGGGAGGAGGGCACCTTCCTCTCCAGGTGGAGGCGCTCTGGTTTGCAGAGCAAGAGGACTCCTGTGTTTTTCTCTTTCTCCATCCTCCCTCTGCTTGGCCCAGCCATGAGTACCGTCACAGGAGCAAGTGGCAGTGTAAAGCAATTAAAGCCACAGATTTCTTGCTGGAGGACCGGTAAGGGGCCCCTGGGAGCTTCTGGAGGGTTAGAGAGGGCGGGTCTTGGGAGAGCAACTCCAGAAGTTATTTATGAGCTCTCCAGTTGCCCCAGCTGGGCGTACGTAAGCTGATCCAAAATTTTAAAGATGGTGTCTTTTGTAGTAGCTCCCCAAATGTGAACAATCTAGACATCAATTTAATAAAACATGTACAGAATTTGCATGCTGAAAACTAGAAAATACCAATGGAAAACAAAAAAAGAAGATCTAAGTAAATGGACAGACATACCATATTCATGGAAAGACTCAACATAGTAAATATGTCAAGTCTCCCCAAATTGATGAATGGATTCCAACCAAAATATCGCAGGAGTTTGTTATAGATATAGACAAGCTGACTCTAAAATTTATGTGGAAAGGAAAAGGACTTTGAATAGCCAAAACAATTTTGAAAAAGAATAGATGTTGAGAAATCGCACTACTGGGTATTAAGATTTGCTATAAAGTTACAATGATGGAGACCACCCATTGTTGGCAAAGGGGTCCCTACATAGACCAGAGGGACAGGAGAGTGAATCCAAATTAGACTAAGTATTGCTGTGCACAGCTGGACTGAATGTCAGAGGCATTGCACTGATGGAAAGAAGCCGATCTCCAAAGATTACACTCCACATGTTACTCAGCTTTCCATACTGGGACAGAATACCTGAGAAATCAGCTTATGAAGAAGAAAGGTTTGTTTTGGTTTGTGGTTTCAGAGATCTCAGTCCATGGTCACTTGGCCCTATGGTCTTCGAGCCCATGGTAAGGCAGAGCATTGTGGGAGAACATATGGTGGAAGAAAGCTCCTCACCTCCTGGAAGCCAGGAAGCAAAGAGAAAGAGCAAGGCAGGGGCCACATCCCAGTGTCCTTCAAGGGCCTGCTGCCAGTGACTACCTCCTCCCACTCCTAAGTTTCCAACACCATCCAACAACGCCATCAGCTGAGGATCAGGCTTTCAACACAGAAGCCTTTGGGAGACACACGAAATCAAACCTAACAGTGCAGTTCCACTTACGGGCCATCCTGGAAAAGGCAACTCCATGGTGGTGAGCAGGCCAGTAGTTCGGGGACCCAGAGGTGGCAGAGGCCTGAAACTGTGAGGAAAGAGAATATGAGAGACTCTGGGGTGGTAAGATGACTGTAGCTGGGGTTCCATATACCTATCCATGTGCTAAAAGTCATAGCCATGTATTACCAGAGTCAAGTCAATTTTACTCTATACTAATTTGCGAAGATAAATTTTGAAAGTACGTGAAAAAAATTTAATGAGAAACATTGGCAAACACTAATCAAGACTGGAATGACTAATATCAGACAACTTGAACTCTAGAGTAAGGAACACTAGCAGGAAGGAAGAGGAACCTTTTATTTTGTTCAGGAGTCAGTTCATCAGGACATACTCTAAACACACTTGCATCTCCTGATACCTACTAACATCTATCAAAATATATGAGGCAAACACTGGCAGACTGCAAGGAGAAACGGACGTATCCATACTGACAGGTGGAGACTGCAGTAATTCATAGACACAAACAGAAAATCATTAGGCTTACACTTAAACTTGTCCTAACAGGCATTTAGAGTGGTGACCGTTCAAGTGCTCACAGAGCTTCATGATGATAGGCCATACTGTGAACCCTAAAATAAGACCTGCCTCAAAATAAAATACTAAAAAAGAGCTGGGGATGCAGCTCAGCGTGAAAACCTTGGGTTCAATCCCAAGTAGCGCGCGCGCGCACACACACACACACACACACACACAAGCGGCTCAGTAATTGAAGAAGGTTGTGGGCTTTTTTGGATGGTGGGTTGCTAGGGATTGAACTCAGGGCCTTGTACTTGCTAGGCAAGTGCTCTACTACTTGAGCTAAATCTCCAACCCCAAGACTGCTTTTTGACCACAACAAAGTTAAAGTAGTCGCTAAGAGGAACGAACCTGGAAAACCCCAAGTGTTTTACCAGCCCAAATGTCTGGAGGCCCTTGGCTCTGGCTGGGCCTCCAGGAGCCTGGGAGCTGAGCTTCAGGGCAGAGCAGCTATAAATCACTCTCCCAGACAAAGCCTCTGGCTTGACTTCCACTTGGCACTGGGAACTGAAGTGAAAACACAGCAGGTGTCATGGGAACCAGGCGGCTCCTCCTTCCCACCCAGGATCAGATTCTCCCCGTGTCCACTGGTGACCACTGTCTTTCTTACAGGAAGCCCCCCAGTGCCTGATGCATGCCTCTCGGCCCCTTGCCAGAATGGGGGCACATGTGTGGATGCCGACCAGGGCTACGTATGCGAGTGCCCCGAAGGCTTCATGGGCCTGGACTGCAGGGAGAGTGCGTCGGGACTTTGGGGCTGAGTCCCAGGGTGGGGTGGGAGACCCGGGCTTGTGTGTGGCAGCAGAACCAGGGGTTCCCGTGGGTTGTGCATGCAGGAAACCCACCAGAAAAAGTGTTCAGAGTGTGAGTGTGTGTGCACTGTCGCTTGTATGGGAGGGTGGCCAGGATCGGGCAGGGCTGGAGAGGGGCCTGTCCTCCTGCAGCACATGCTGGATGTCTCTTTCACTCTGTGGCAGGAACCTACAATGACTGTGAGTGCCGCAATGGAGGCAGATGCCTGGATGCCAACACCACCCTCTGCCAGTGCCCCCCTGGCTTCTTTGGGCTCCTCTGTGAATTTGGTAGGTGCCTGAGGCTGGGGGAGTGGGCACCTGCCTGTCCTGTCCTTGATCATCCCCGTAACCAGGGTACGAATGGCCCAGAATCTTGGCCCCCACCCTTGTGTGGCCAGCTGGCCACAGGAGTGCCCACATCAGCCACCCTGGTGGGGTCACTGGGTCTTGGGCAGCCCCACCCTTGTCAAGGACACAAGGTCACCAGGAAGAAGAGCAGGGGACGAGAGAGGCTTCCTTCTCTCTCTGCAGAGGTCACAGCCACACCCTGCAACATGAACACCCAGTGCCCAGACGGGGGCTACTGCATGGAGTACGGTGGGAGCTACTTGTGCGTCTGCCACACAGATCACAATGTCAGCCACTGTGAGTGGCCAGGGACCCCCACCAGAGACCAGGGGTGGGAGGCCTGGCAGAGAAGGGCAGTGAGGCAGATATCCTGGCGACGCCAGAGAACCTGTAAGAGGGGCCTCTGGCCACGGCAGCACCTGTAAAGTGGGAGAGGCATCCGGAGGTCCCAGGTGGAACAGTACGTTGACCAGGCCACCGTGTGCCCTCTTCCCTCAGCCCAAGGCCCAAACTATTAAATACTTGGTGCATACACAATTGCATGTAACTATTTCTGCTACTACTGTCAGTGTAAAGGTGGTTAATCACCTATGTGGTGTGTAATTATGTATAACGTTGCTGGCAGTGATAAGAGGACATTTGGGTGTCACAGATCAGTGGTGCATTCTGCTAGAATCATGAGAGATACAGAGGAATCGAGACTCCCTGAGAGTGTATTTAAGTGGCGGGTTCCAGACAGGCTGTCTGGGTGACCCTGGCAGGCACGTGCTCCAGGACCGTCCTCTGCCCCCCTCCCAGCCCTGCCATCGCCCTGCGACTCAGACCCTTGCTTCAATGGAGGCTCCTGTGACGCCCACGAGGACTCCTACACGTGCGAGTGCCCGCGTGGGTTCCATGGCAGGCACTGCGAGAAAGGTGCGTCGGGAAGGTGCGCCGGCGGGGCGGGGCGCACGGGGCGCGCGGGATCGGGATCGGGATCTGCACGTGGGGTGGGTCGCGGGACCGGGAGTGCTGCTGCGGGGCGGCGCGGGCCGGGCCGGGCATCAGCACCCTGGAGAGCGCACCTGCTCGCTCCGCTTTTTTATGCGATGTTCGCTCTGCTGCTGTGTTCTGTTCCGTTCACTCAGGCCAGGGCCCCACGGGCTCTTGTTTTTGTCCCCTATTCCGATCCACATTCCTTACAACAGGCTTCATTTTGGGGTCAACATTTTCCCAAATAGATTTTAAAATCATGGTATGGAATTAAAGGGAAAAAAAAGCTAATTCCTTTAGGTTTTTGTTAAATCTAATTCAATGTGGAGAATGTAGACATTTTACAACGCTTGACTGCTCAGAATATAAATATTCGTCCTCAAGTACATGCAGGTGTGCTGTCCTGGCCCAGGCCCACCCAGGGCTGGCTTCCCAGCAGCTGGAAGCCACACTCAGCAAACCCGGGGCCTGTGCTCTGGGCTCAGGGCCCTGGGGCAGTCCCACAGCCCTGGCTTGCCTGGGGAGCCAGGACCGCCACAGCCTCACCTAGGAGCCTGCCCGCAGTGTCCTTCTTCCTCTTGACAAAGGCTGACAGTGACTTCTGAGACCCCATAGCTTCCCCCGTGCTAGTCTAGGAGAGGATTCCAAAGGTTCTCCAAACCACAGCAGACAGAGCCACTGGTATGGACACCTCTGAGCCCAAAGCAGGACACAGAGAGGCCACAGGACGCTGCTCTCAGGGTGGGGCAGCTGGAGCTTGGATGTGCAGCCTGTGAGGCCCCTGGGGATGGGGAAGACAAGTAGAGTGAGCAGGATGTGGGGAGAGGCAGGCCCTCCTCCTGCTGCACCTTTACCCCCAGAGTGAGGAGGAGTCCCAGGACTCTGACCTCTTCGCTGACATGAGAAGTACGATTTGTCAAAGGGAGATGGATATATCTGATGTAGCTACTGCCACAGAGTTTACACTAAGTGGCTGCCTCACAGCACCTGAGCTCTCAGGGCTCAGAAAATACTCGGAGCCAGAGAAGATGAACCCATGCCAACACAGATGCAGGAAACACAAAGCCTACATCGACTGCTATGGGTGCTGTCGTCCCCTCAGCTGCAGCTCAGCTCCTATGGTCAAATGCCAGGCACTGTGGCAGGACAGAGGAGCACTCGTGCCAGTTCTCCACCAGGAGGGCCAGCTGTGCTCAGAGTCCAGGGCAGAGATGAGCACCCCAGAGGCTGAGTGGAGGTCTGCAAGCTGCAAGGGCCCATCATGTGTGCCTTCTGGCACGGCCCCTCTGCCCTGGGCCTTGGGGCTCAGTGAGAAGCAAGCCTAGCCTGCCAGACCCCCCTGCTGCCTGGAGTCTGAGAAGACACAAGCAGGGTGACGGAGCCTCTGTGCACCCAGCAGGCTGGCCAGCATTCACTCACACCTCTCTGTCCTTCCTCACAGCCCGGCCACACCTGTGCAGCTCGGGGCCCTGCCGGAACGGGGGCACATGCAAGGAGGCAGGTGACGAGTACCACTGCAGCTGCCCCTACCGCTTCACCGGGAGGCACTGTGAGATTGGTGCGGCTCCAGGGTGGAAGGGGGGTGGCTGGCGAGGCCTGAGCTGAGCTGAACCATCTGGGTAGTGTTGGGAGGGAGGCAACCTCTGCTTCTCTGGAACATGTTCATGAAGGTCCCCAGCCTTGGGCGTTAGGAAATGGGGGGGGGGCAGCAGGATGACATACCTGACCCCGCTGGGTGTCTTTTGCTTCCAGGGAAGCCAGACTCATGCGCCTCAGGCCCCTGTCACAACGGTGGCACCTGCTTCCACTACATCGGGAAATACAAGTGTGACTGTCCCCCAGGCTTCTCTGGGCGGCACTGCGAGATAGGTAGGCTGGGGCACCAGGGCCACTCTCCTCCACACGTGTGAAACAGGCTGCATGGGCAGAGCTGGCCCAGTCCTGCCAGGGCAGAAGGCAGGACACCCCCCAGTGACGGGGACCTGCTTACATTCCTGCAGTACCATCCCCCTGCTTCCGGAGCCCGTGTTTGAATGGGGGCACCTGTGAGGATCTGGGTACAGATTTCTCCTGTCGCTGCCAAGCAGGGTACACAGGACGGCGGTGCCAGGCAGGTGAGAGACCCGGGGGGTAGGCTAGGGGCATGGGTTTTCTCCCCACTTCCCCAAGAGTTGCACAGGGCAGGGGTGGGAAAAAAGGAAGACTCAGAAGTGGCCAGCTCCCTGAAGTCCAGCACCTTCCCGCAGGTGGGCAGTTGCAGGAGCTGGGCCCCCTGGGCCCTCAGCTGAGTCAGGCAGAGGAACAGGCAGGGCTCAGGCAAGGCCCACAGCTCAGAGAGGCTGCTGTGCCCTTGCAGAGGTGGACTGCGGCCGCCCTGAGGAGGTGAAACATGCTTCGATGCACTTCAACGGGACTCGCGTGGGCTCCGTGGCCCTGTACGCATGTGACCGTGGCTACAGCCTGAATGCTCCCAGCCATCTCCGCATCTGCCAGCCACAGGGTATCTGGAGCCAGCCTCCGCAGTGCCTCGGTGATTCTGTGGGCCCTCAGGGTGGGTGGGCAGGGCACTCTGTCCATCTGCATGCGTCCATGTCATCCAGCCACACGGAGGAGCACAGGCTGAGCCTTCTGAGTCGAGGCTGGAGGTCCTGTGGGCCATGGCGACCACATCAGCTTGGCTCTGGGCCGTTCTCACTCAGGGCTGCCCTGTCCTCAGAGCAATTCGGTGCAGGGGTCAAACACTCTGTAGACAAAGCGGCTGCGGCCACAGTGTCCCTTACAGGCAGCGCTCTAAACAGGCAGATCTGGGCCCAGGGCTGTCCTGCGCCTGCCCCTACCCTGACCTGCGGAACCAGAATCTGCACTTGATCAGGACCCACACAGACAGCACTGGAAGGACACTGCTCCTAGGAACCTCCCCAGGACCCCACCAGAGCTGGGGACACAAGCCTGGCCCAACACCCTGGAGACGGGTTCCCTTAACACAGGGGGAGGCGCCTTACAGCGAGCCAAAGCACACACACTCGCTCATAGGAAAGCTGTGCGACAATCACGCAGGTTTTAGAAAACAAGGATTTTTAAACAACCTTAGGAGTGGGATTACAGCATCCACAGGTGAGTGGGGCACATAGTATCCACAAAGCCCTGCCCACCTGTCAGCCTGCCTAGTGAACGAAGCAAGGTTCTGGGGTGGGGGCACTGCCTGGCCTGAAGCATCTGTCTTCTCCTGGCCTTCCAAGCCCCAGAGCTCTTGCAGGCTGTCAGGAGCCCACCCCTCTGAGTGTCACTTCACCCAGCCATTGCCAGGCAAGAAGCCAGTCCCCTCAGAGGACAGGAGCACCCCAGCATAGCATCAGGGCCCCAGAAGCACAGCCACCTCAGGGAGTAGCATGAAGTCCAGGCAGCAGCTACCATTGAAGGCAGAAACACAGGAAGGGGGCCAGCAGCACAGAATGACACACACGTCTTGTACATACCTTACATCAGACAATGTGACAGACACACAAACGTGAACGCTGTGTTGCCCACGCAAAACAGCCTTGATATTTTTTAAAAGAAAGTAATCCTTAAAAGAATGAAGAAGTACAATAGTTGAAATACTAAGCATAATTCAGAAGTGAATACAGATGAAGAGGAAGCAGACGAACTACAGGGCTGGAGCAGCCGTCCACTCACCAGGGTGAAGGACCCACAAAGGACGGAAGAGCAGACGGAAGGGACAGAGTTCTGAGCAGCTGTGGAGTTCAGCTCCAGAGTCACAGATGAATGACTGATCAGAAGGGCCCCAAGACCCCAAACGGAAGAAGAAGGAAACTTCCGACACAGTGTAGTAACACGTAAGGAGGTTGTGGACTAGTAGGGGAAAAAAAGTTTAACAGCTAGAGGTGGTAGCAGATTACCTACCAAGGAACAAGAATCAGCCTGGCATCAGACTTCTCAACAGCAGCCTCCCTGTCAGGGGGCAGAAGGATGCTTTTAAATAAGAGGCGTCTCGGGGTAGGGTGGAGATGGCCACTCCCACTGCAACATCCAGGAAAGCCCATGAGGCCTAAGGGATCCCTTCTTTTTTTTTTTTTTTTTTTTTTTTTTGTGTGGTGCTGGGGATCGAACTCAGGCCCTTGTGCTTGCAAGGCAAGCACTCTAATCACTGAGCTAAATCCCCAGCAGGGATCCCTTCTGTTACCCCATCAGAGGGCTGACTGTTCGGGAAGCTCAGGCCCACCCTCCTAGAAAGGCTGGTGGTGAGTTCATCCCTAGGCCCCCATCAGCAAGGGTGGATGCCTTGAGGCCGTGGAGAAATCCAAGCATGCTTAAAATGCTGTGGGGCATGTACACCAGCTGAGCTGCCATGAGTCTGGTGACGCCAGCTGGAAAGCAGACGGGTTTCATCATCTGCCAAGGCAGAGACCCCAAGTCCAGCTGGAGGCCAGTCAACAGGTGGTGGCCCAGCCACGGCCAGCTCCACTCCCAGCGACATCAGCGGAGCAGCTGCTCAGCCAGCTGCCTGACGGGACAGAGCATGTGTGCCCTGGAGAAGGACATTCAACTTTGGTCTCTTCTCTTCTTGTGTCTGAGAAGCAAGGAATTATGACACATAATCTAGAAAAGAAATAGTCCACAGAAACAGGCCCGCAGCTGCCGAAGCTAGAATTTGCAGGAAAGGACTTTTAAACGCCATTGTAAATATGTTAAGGAAAGTAGCGGAGCAGAGAAACAAAATGGACAAGACAGAGGATATGAGGAGAAAGGAGCAGTTTTAAAAGTGACGAAGCAGAGCTGGGGGTGTAGCTCAGTGATAGAGTGCCTGCCCAGCACTGGGACAGGGAAGAGGGAAGGGCAGGAAGGAGGATGAGGGGGACAAGGGGAAGAAAAGCAGACGCTAGAACTCAAAATGGAATGTTTGAGATGAATAAGCTAGATAGGTTAGCAACAGAAAAGCTACAACAGAAAAATTCATAGAACTCAGGATGATAAAATTATCTAAACTGCGAATAAGAGAGAAAAATTAATTTTAAAATGAATTATGAACTATGAAAAAATGAATTCAAAAATAGGATAGAGATCAGGTGTCTGTGGGACAATATCAAATAAGCCCCAAACTGGAGTCCCAGAAATACAGGACAGAACGGGCAAAAGAAAGACCTGAAGAGATCACTCCTGAGCATTTTCTGAGACCAAGTACTGTAACGTCAGTCTTCTGACCTGAGAAGCTCAGCAAACGCAAAGAGGATAAATACTGTAATAAACAAAGTTAATTAGCTACACTAAAAATGTGTATCCAGTCAACTTGTTCCTCAGATATGGGAGATAACCAACACACTCTCATGCAAACATAGCCTCGGAGGCTTAGTAGAAAAGGTCCTTTTTTTGGACAGAGTACTTACATCATAAGCAAATACAGGTCAGAGAAAGGAAAATTATTACATATTGGCTTATCACTATCTCAAGAGAGAAAAGGGAGTCGGGCTAAATGGCACCTGTGAAGACTAAAGAGAATTATGAGGGCTGGTGCCAGGATGGTGGCGCACACCTGGAATCACAGCACTAAGGAGGCTGAGGCAGGAGAATCGCTATGAGTTTGAGGCCAGCCTGCGTACATAGTGAGTTTGGGCTTACCTGAACTACATAGTGAGACCCTATCTCGAAGAAACAAAACAAAACAAAAGAATTATGATAGAAAAAATACAAATACGAATATACTGAGTTCTCCAGGTAAAACGTCAGATTTATTACAAACAAAGCAAGCTATGTACTGTCAAAAGAGATACTCTGAAAACAGAAGGACATAGACCACAAGTAAAAGTCAAGAGCGAGTGTCAGGTGAACAAACACCAGAATGCTGGGACACCAGCGCCACGATCAGAAAAACTGGGCTGCCCATTAAAAGCAGCACTAAGAGGAAGACGCCGCCAAGGCCAACACCCCACGCTGCATGCAGTGACCCCAACACCGCACAGCAAAGCCAGGAGGCTGCCGAAGAGTCTGACACCGCCAGCGCGCCGGGAGAGACCTGGCCGTCCGGCGCAGTTAGTGGCGGGTTAAGGAGGGAAAAAAGTCAGCAAGAGGAAGATTTGAAGGACACACTTAACAGCTCAAGCCGCAGCACTCTCTGAACATGAAAAAGTGCGAGTAATAACAAGAAGTATGTGTTTAAATCTTCACACAGACTGGAGATACTTTAAGATGTTTTGAAATAGCTCATGAGTCAAAAGAAGAAATCCTAATGGATGCTGCAAATGTTTAAATTATGAACAGGGGGTAGTTTCTGTATCAAAGCGTGTGCGGTCCCGCAGAAGCAGAGTTCCTGGCAAATGAATGGCCTTAATATCCACATTAGAAAGAAGGAAAGCTCAAAGTTCATCAACTAAATTTCTTACTTCAGAAGTTAGGAAAAGAATAACCAATGATACTGAAGAATGTAGAAGAAAAGAGGCAATAAGGGTAAAAGCCACAATTAGTGAAGCAGAAAACAAAGAGAAGATAAAGCCACTGTTTGAAAAGTCTAATAAAATGGACAAATCCTACAAAGATTGATCAACAAAAACAAGGAGCACAAATAAAAGCCCTTAACAATTAAAATGGAGCTGTAACCACATAAACTGCAGATTAAAAACAGTAAGGAAATGCTGTCAGCTACACTATGTAAATAAATTTGAAGTCTTAAGAGAAATGGACATGATAGTCCTAGAAAAATATGACAAAAGGGACTCAAGGAAATATAGATGCCTACATATCCTATGACTATTTAAAGAAATTAATGCAGTAGTTAAAACATTTTCCCATAAGGAAACAAATCTTTTTCTCTTTTCTTCCATGCTAGGGATTAAACTCAGGGCCTCACACATACTTGGCAAGTGCTCTACCCCTGAGCTACATCCCCAGCCCTTTGGAAATTATTTTTGTTTTGTTTTGAGACGGCGTCTCATTAAGTTGCCCAGGCTGGGCTTGCACTTGCAGTCCTCCTGCCTCTGGAGTAGCTGGGATTACAGATGGGAGCCACCGTACACAGCTCATTTTATGGGTGAATTCTACCCAACTGCCAAGAAAAAGGTTGTTGCAGTATTGTACAGCCTCTTCCAGAGAGGAGAAAATTAATACATTTCAGTGCAGTCTACAAGCTTCATGTGTTTAAGAAAGGAACAATACCAACCTTATATAAGCTCTTTTGGAAAATATAGGAGAGAGGACCACTCGTATACTCATTTGATGTGAACAGTACCGCTTTGATGTCCAAGCGAGACACAAACATTACAAAATTATAGACACAAAAATCCTAACAGAGTATTACTGAATCAGACCCTGTACTGCACAGAGAGGGTAACATAATCACAGCCAGCTGGGAGTTATCCTAGAGCACAGGTTGGCCCAGCACCTGAAAATTAACTGATGTACAGTACTTCACCATACTGAAGATAGAGGAGAAAACTGTATGATACCGGAATTGATGCAGAAAAAAACATTTAACTATTATTTGTAACTCTTAGTGAACTAAGAGTAGCGGTTTATTTTCCTCAGTCTGATAAAAGGCATCCATAAAAATCCACAGCAAACAGAAGTCAGTGATGAAACCCTCTGTGCTGTGATGGGGAGCAGGCAGAGTATCCCAGGCATTCGTCCTGTCCAGCATCCTCCTGCAGGCCCTTGACCGCGCCACGTGTGGAAAGGAAACAAGGCGTGGCCACCAAAGGCAGAGAGAAAAGTGAAGACAGCTCATCTGTCTACACAGAGGCTGCACAGGGCATCTCTAAGGAGCTCGCGGAAGCCATGAACTAGTAAATGGGTTTGACTGGTTCCTAAGAAATGGGGCAATGTGTGGAATGAATCTGATTCCCCTGTCTCAGCCATGGCCACTGGAAAATGAAAGGAAATGGTGACACACAAAAGCATGACAAATAAAAGATGATAAACTTTCATTATGATAGGTGAATTATCGACATAAGTTTAAAAGCTACAAAGTATAAACTTCAAAAAGAAAGCATACAAGAAAATGTTCATGATGGCTACAACAAAATGGCTATGCATTTGGAAAAATACATTTGTCCCCTACTCACCATACATGGCAATTAATTCCAGATGGATTAAAGATGTAAATTTAAACTATATAATTCTGTATGAAAAATATAGGTAAATAACTTCTTTTGGGGGTGCTGGGGATTGAACTCAAGGCCTTGCACTTGCTAGGCAAGTACTCTACTACTGAGCTAAATCCCCAACCCCAAAATATCTTAATTTTTGAGTAGTGGGAGCCACAGAAAAAACTATAAAATAATTAAATGGACCAACCTGACTATATAAAAGTTAGGAATGTAAATCCCTAACTCCTAAAGAAGAAAGTGAAATACAAATTAGATCCTGGGAGTGTGTGTTGTGTGTATATATGTGTATGTATATGTATATGTATGCATATGTGTATATATGTATGTGTGTATACATATATATGTGCATATATATGACTGATTATAAAACTGCATAAAGAACACCAATGAATCAGTAAGAAAATAACTCAGTAGGAAAACAGGCAAACATGAACAGGCAGTCCATGGAAGAAGACATACACAGGACTAACAAAATAAAAAGAAATACTCTTCTTCATTAGTAATTAGGGGTATGCAAGTCAGAAGTATGGTGAGGTACATCCAGCTGGCAACATTCCAACATCTAAACACCAGCGTGGATGAGGATGTGGGTCCACGGGCTCACTTATAGACTGCTGGTGGGAATGAACGTTGGCGTATGCACCTAGAAAATAATTTGCTAATTTTCCTATACGGCGCAGCCTGAGTCCCAGCAGATCCACTTCTAGGTAAAACTAAATAAGTCTTGCACATCCACACTATGAGCTGTCAAAGTATAGTCACAGCAGCAGCTTTTGTAATATCAAAAACGCTAAAACCAACACAGGTGCCCACCAGACAAGAACAGATATAGCATGAGTGTTCACAACAGAGTATTATATAGTGGTGAACATCATGAAGTGCGTGATCCAAAACAACATGGAGGTCTCTTAGTAATAAAATGTTAAGTGAAAGAGAGGATATATTGTGATAATCTATTAATAAACCTCATAAACAACAAAAACAGAACTATATATTGTATAAGCAATTTATAAAATTTAAAAATTAATTTTTTTTTTTTTTTTTGGTGCTGGAGATCGAACTCGGGTCCTTGTGCTTGCAAGGCAAGCACTTTAACCACTGAGCTAAATCCCCGGCCCTAAAAGTTAATTTTAAAAAGGCAAAGAAATGGTAAGGGTGGAGAGGGGGCCTGGTCCCAGATGCTCCTAGATCATTACCACTAATTTACTTACTTTTTGAGCATTGAAATTAGACATTTAAACTCAGGAGCACAACTCCTGGTTTAAAAGAAATCAATGGTGAATCTTTTAAAACTACCAATTAGTCCCCAAATGTACTGGTTTCATACAACTGTTAGGTATAGAAATGGCAAGATCAAACCAGAGACATTTTTGCTGGACCCTTTGGGCCTGTCTCTCTGACCCGTAGGCACTACATCCCACAGTGTCTTCTGAGCGGCCCTGAGGTGACCATGAGGGCCCAGGTCCTTTCACAGACACAGCCAGCCCTGATCCCTGGGGCCACATTTCCGCCCTCCCCTCCAAGGGTGTCAGCCCTGGATCTGACCTTTCAGAGCACCGAGGAGATGGTGTGGACTTTGACTCCTCAGACCCCGTTTATGCCCTTCTTAGTAACTGCCACATGGCTTTATTCTTGGGTCTCTCCTCTCTCCCAGAAGTAGACAAGTGCCAGTCTCAGCCCTGCCTGAATGGGGGCTCCTGCCAGAACCATGCCACCGGTTACCAGTGTTTCTGCAGCACAGGGTACGAGGGAGCCCGCTGCGAGCTGGGTAAGAGCACCTGGCCCACAGGGGTGGCAGCTGAAGACGTGGGCCCCTGGCCATGGCCACCTTGCCAGCCACTCTTCCCTCTCAGCACTCAGCCATCACAGCCACTGCTTGCTCCCTCAGGCCACTGCCCGCTCTGATGTCTGGGACAGCTTTACAAATATCTTTGCCTCCTCCTACTCTGGGGACTAAGCCCAGCTGAAAAAACTCCAGCCAGAGTGTGGGCAGGTCCCAGACCCTGATAGCTGGTCCAGTGCTGCCCACCAGTAGAGGTGGGAAGGCCTGCTCAGCGGGCCCCGCGCCCACTGGAGCCAGTGTGTGGCTTGCGCCCCGGAGGCAGAGATGCTGACCTCCAGGAAAGGAGGCTTGGAACCGTCCAGTGGGCAGGAGCAGCCTGGGTGTGGGCCTCTGCTGGCAGGCAGTGGAGGGGTGTCTACAAGGAGGACCCAGTGTGGGGCTGGTGGGAGGAGAAGGCTGAGGGCCAGAATAGTGACCCCACAGCCCAAGTCCGTGGGCCACAGAGTCTTGGGGACATGCAGGGGCTCTGGGTCCAGTCAGTGAGCCACTTTGTTGTGCAGAAACAGACGAGTGCCGAGCACAGCCCTGCAGAAACGGGGGCTCCTGCAGGGACCTCCTGGGGGATTTCATCTGTCAATGCCCCGTGGGCTTCGCTGGAGTCCACTGTGAGACAGGTAGGGCTCCCCTTGGTGGGCCCCCATGTACGAAGCCCAGGCCACGGGCAGACAGCCTACCCAGACGGGGAGAGGGACATTCAGGGCTGCGGCTGCTCCCCCCCGCTCTCGCTCCTCGCTGCCCTACCCCTTCTTCCGTTGTCCCTCCTCCCGCCCCCAGAACCTCCTGCCCAGCTCAGGCCAACTCTTGTGGGTGTTCTCCAGAGGTGGACGCTTGTGACTCCAGCCCCTGCCTGCACGGAGGCCGCTGTGAGAACGGCGGCGGGGCCTACCTGTGTGTCTGCCCAGAGGGCTTCTTCGGCTATCACTGCGAGACAGGTAGGGACGGCAGGCCCTCACCAGAGGCTCTCCTTGCGGACTGTGGCCCTTCCTCTGTCCCCTTGGCCCCGTGATGGTGCCTCCCTGGTGAGCCCACCTCACCCCAGCGTGTGCCCAGGCTGCGGCCTCACACCCCCTGGATGGCCACGTTCTTTGCACCCTCACAACTGGCATTCTCTGTCCCCGTCAGCCCACAGCGGGAACCCTCCAGGCAAGGACCTTCCTGGCCACTCACCTATGGTGGATCCCGCCCGTCTAGCATTCCCCGTAGCACTCCAGCCGCCTGGAAGTGGCTCCTCCTAGCAGTGCCCCTCATAGGGTGGGAACCATCGGGTGGGGGCCAACATGGGCTGAGGCCAGGTCAGGGCACAGGCACTGTCATGGTGCCACCCCCCGCCCACCAGGCACGAAGGGCCCCATCAACACCCCTGGCTCACTGCTCCCCCCTCACCAGTAAGTGACCCCTGCTTCTCCAGCCCCTGTGGGGGCCGCGGCTACTGCCTGGCCAGCAACAGGTCCTACAGCTGCACCTGCAAAGTGGGCTTCACGGGCAAGGACTGCGCCACAGGTAAGGTGGTGAGGCACCCATGGGGAGGAACAGGCAGCTGGGGTGGACAACTCTCCTTCCCCGGGGCACCACCAAGAATGGTCCCCAGGGCGAAGGCACAGGTAGCGCTACCCGGGCAGGAGGGGCTGCATCGACATAGCCAGGGTGCAGAGGAGGAGCCTCCAAGCGCCTAGTGGAGCCCAAGGAAAGGAACCTGGGGCAGGAGAGGGCTCCCTGCCAGCCCCAGTCCGGCTGTCCAACCCCAGGGGCCAGAGGAAGCACCTGACGGGCAGGCTCCCCAGCAGGCAGCTGACCACGCCCTTCCCTTGTGTCCTGGCCGGAACCCTGAAGAGCTCCTCCCACCAACGGCCCTCAGGGTGGACAGAGTGGAGGAGAGCGGGGTCTCCATCTCCTGGAGTGCCCCCGACAGCCCCGCTGCCAGGCAGGTGCTGGACGGCTATGCAGTCACCTACATGTCCTCCGACGGCTCGTATCGCCGCACGGACTTCGTGGACAGGAGCCGTGCCTCGCACCAGCTGCGGGCGCTGGCAGCCGGCCGGGCCTACAATATCTCTGTCTTCTCAGTCAAGCGCAACACCAACAACAAGAACGACATCAGTCGACCGGCAGTGTTGCTCACCCACACGCGTGAGTGGCATCAGTGCTTGGGGAGGGCCCCTGGCAGGCACCGCTCCAGGAGGGCAGTAAGCAAGAAGGACATCAGGGACAGAGAGAGGGCAGGCTGGCAGGAGGCGGGCCTTGAGGATTTCCCAAGTGAGAGTGAGCCTAAGCTTCTGTGGCATCTGGTCTGGGGCAGCATGTCGAGGGCGAGGCAGTGGAGGCAAAGGAGAGGCGCCTGGGAGCATCCCAGCCAGCGTGTGGGGATACCGTCACTAGGACGCCCTCCTGGAGCTGCAGGCCGGGCCTCCTGGAATTACTAAGCTGCTTAGGGCTGCCCTGGGCTCAGAAAGCCTGCCCCATGAGAGTGGGGTCTCTGCCGGAGACGGGATGTGTGAGAGGGACCACCACCCATGCCCACGCATTAGGCAGGGCACTGTGCCACCAGGGGCTGAAGGCTGCCCCTCCCCAGGCCCTGTGCAGTGGCACCAGACACACGAGGAACTGAGGTCAGAGCGTCCCTTCCCTGCAATCCCCAAGGATGCTGCCGTTTCCATCCTCTGGGCCAGCACTGTACAACCATGCCCAGGTGTCCCTGGTACACCAAGCAGCCAGCACAAAGAAAAGAGGTGCCTGGGTCAGCCAGGCTTGGGAGCCCCACCCCTAGCATGTCACTGTCACACCTAACCTGGGTCAGAGTCTCAGCCTTCTCTGGGAGCCTAGCTGGCCCAGAACTGTGCCCACAGTGGGTGCCGTGCCACCGCAACTCCCGAAGGGGGGCACCCAGGCACCTCCACCTAAGTCCCTGCTGAGTGGCTGAAGGGTGCCTCTCTCCGGTTCCTCTCCGGGAGCCCTGCACCCTGTGGAGCCTTGTTTTGTCTTGAGCCCCCTCCCCGGGAGCGAGGAGGAGCCAGCATCTGCTGAGCAGCCTGCTGCCCCCAGGACCCCGCCCTGTGGAGGACTTTGAGGTCACCAATGTGACAGCCGACGCTATCTCAGTGCACTGGGCTCTGCACAGGATCCACCACGCCACTGTCAGCAGGGTGCGTGTGTCCATCCTCCACCCAGAGGCTCCTGAGGCCCAGGCCACCGATGTGGACAGGAGCGTGGACCAACTCACATTCGGGTAAGCGGAGACACAGCGCCTCGCAGTCTCTGTATCCATGCACCTGTCACCCCCAGCTGGACGGGGCTGGGGCCTAGGGAGCCGCCCTCAGCTCTGGAGTCTCAAGCCACCATCCACTGGAGGACGCCTGGGGTTCATCCAGGGGGCCCATGGTGGACCCCTGTGGGGTGGCCATCCACCTAAGGGAAGTCAGGGCAGGCAGTGCTGGGGAGAGAGAAGAGGGAGGAGTCTGGCCAGCTTCCTCTGGTGCCTGTACCACTGCAGGGGAAGGGGCAGGGTCAAGGTCTGGGACAGGGTCGGGGGCAGCCCCCGGGTCAACACAGGGTCAGTGTAAAGAATTGACTAATGGACTCTGATGGAGCCCAGCTACCAGTCACATCGGGCAGATTCTGCCGTGCACTGGGTGGGAGGCAGAGGCCTCTGCCTCCTCCTCCACCGCCTCCACCAGAACCAGCTGCCCCCGTCTTGATTCACATCCTAGCCAGTGATGGCAAACCTCTTAGAGCTTTCAGCGCTAACAAATAGCCAGCCACAGCACGCATGCCGTAGGGTCGCCACCACAGTCCTGTCTGCAGACCAACTTCAGGTAGCCTACGGCAGAAGCTCAGCAGGGCCCCAGGAGGGTGTGCATCAGCTGTGTCGTGGTCTAGAGACCACCCCAGCCAGGCCTACCGGGGACACTCGGCACCAAGTGGCTCTCACAACCGAGACTCACCCCAGAGAGGGGACAGGTGCAAGCTCTGGGCTCCTCCTCCGGGACCTGAGCCATCAGCCCTGAGCCCGGGCTGTTTCACAACCGGTCACTCTGCACGGGTACACATGGAAGTCCCAGGTCCTGGGAGGGTCTTAGTGTGAACCACGGTGTCTGCAGACAATTCAGGCAAGGGGGCGTCTGAAGTCCCCATCCCCAGGTGCAGCCCCAGGCTGGCTGTGCAAGCCTGCACAGTGATCTTGTCGGCTGTACCCTTTCTGGTCTTGCCCCTCTGACCACACTGCGGCTGCCCTTGGAGGACCAGACCCTTTTCAGTCCTCAACAGGACACCAGGCCTGAGGTCTACAGAGCTGCTCCTCGTGGAACAGCCTGGTCCCCAGCAGCAGAACGCCCCCTCCCCTGGTCACACAGAGCTGGCCGCAGGCCCCAGACGCCCCTGTGCTCCCCCTCCCTCTGGCAGGGCCCTGCTGCCAGGAAGGAGATACACCGTGCGTGTGGCCACTCTCAGTGGGCCTGGGGGAGCGGAGCATCCCACCGAGAGCCGGGCCTCTGCGCCGCTGCATGTGTGGACCCGTAAGTAGGTGGTGGCCTCTGCGCCCACATGACATCCTCCGAGAGCTCTGGCCTCCTCTTTTTCCAGGTGTCCACATGCCAGGAACCCAGCCCCCGGCCTTCCAAGGTCCCTTCCAAATGGGCCACCAGGAGGGGCTGTTGTGCCAGCTGGCCCAGGCCTCCCACCACATGTTGATTGGAGGGCCCAATAGCATACCAGGCGGAGGGCGCCCCTGGGACCATGTGACTGGCTTGCTCTTCCTAAACTCCCTGGTGTCACCAGCCCACACCCTTCCCCACTGTGTGGGGGACATGGGCAGCCAGTGGGGAGGAACGGGCACACAGGGAGAGGGATGTCACAGTGGGTCCTTGAGGAAAGGTAGTCTGCACAGGACCTGCCCCATGGGGACAGTGGTGCCCCCTGAGACACAGCCCACCTTGGGGAAGTAGTGGAAGACCCACGTGGCAGGGACGGCACCCTGTCAAGCCTCCTTCCTTTATCCTCTCCCTGCCATTCCCAGGACTGCACAGTTGCCCACGGTAACCAGATCTGGCTTCCCGGGAGACCTCAGCAGTCTCTTTCAGAGCCTCTGCTGTGTCCCTGTAAGATGCCCTCCATCCTGTCCTTCACCTCCCTCTGTGTTCACACCTTGTCCAGGGCCCTTGCCGCCAGCAAACCTGACTGCCTCTCGTGTCACAGCCACCTCTGCTCACATGGTCTGGGATGCCCCCACACCAGGAGTGTCACTGGAAGCTTACGTCATCAATGTTACCACCAGCCAGAGCACCAAGAGCCGCTATGTCCCCAATGGGAAGCTGGTGTCCTACATGGTGCGCGACCTGCTGCCTGGGCGGCGGTACCAGCTCTCGGTGACAGCCGTGCAGGGAACGGAGCAGGGTCAGCTGCACAGTGAGCCCGCGCACCTCTATATCATCACGTGTGAGTGCCCTCGGTGGGTGGTGTGCTGGGAGCGTGCATCCCTGTCCAGCACCCTCACCTGCAATGGGCCACACTGTCACCGAGACATCAGCCAGCCTGGGAACAGGCCTGGTACAGCACAGAGAAGTCTGTGCATGGGGCTGTCCACACGAGGGAAGGGCCGTGCTCATCCATGGTGACATAGTCTGAATGAGCAGGCATGCCCAGCCTCCCCTACACTATGCCCCTGCACGGCCCCTAGGCAGGTGGGCAGCATGGGGAGGGCCCCCAGGAGCTGCTGGACATGAGCATGGGGAGGGACTGGGAGGCCCCAGGGACCAGGAGGTGGAGGAGTGCTTTACACAGGACAGTGAGGGTGGCTGGGTGCAGGGCTCAAGTGACTCACCACAAGCCCAGTCTTTTCCCCAGAGCAGAGGGACCCTGTGACATCCACCAGGGTCCCACATCCACAAAGCTGCTGTGGGAACACCATTTGTCTGGGCAGTACAGGGGGCTGGACATGGAAGTGACAAGAACAGGAGACAAGCAGGGTGAGCACAGAGCCAGACAGCTCGGAGCCCGAGAGTGGAGAGTTCCCTCCCACTCCGCACTCTGCTGTCTGCCAGCATGGCTCCCAGGCACACTTGCTGGGTGGAAAGGCAGGCTGGGGCTCTGTGCACCTCACTGGCCAGGATGAGGAGACCAAGAGGTGCCTAGCCTGGGAGCTGAGGGACACCCAGGGGAGATGGATGGTACCCTCCCACTGTGGGCCTGTGCCAGAGAGGGACCTCAGCTGAGGCAGCTACCAGGAATGCTGACTGGATCAGGTGACCTGCACCAGGTCCCCATGTCCATCCAGTGCTTAAATCCAGAAGGGGCACAGTGGGTGAAGTGGCCTCTCAGGCAGATAGTAGCACCTCTCCCTCCCCAAGAAGGAAGAGTGAGTATGGCAGGCAGGGCAAAGGCAGCCTTGTACCTGCCTGCTCTGCAGCCCCCAGGGACAGCACCGACAGACGTTGGCACCAGGGAGGACACCACCCCCGGGTGCTCAGGAACAGACCACCCGCTGTGCGTCTGCCAGAGCTGCGCCTGCTCAATGACCACAGCATCCCTGAGACACCGACCCAGCTCCCCAGGTAATGCCCCTGGCCACCAGCCTTGCAGTCCCAAAGGGGTGCTCTAACCACGGTGACCTACCACCCCATGCTCTCACAGGTTCTCGGAGCTTGTGGATGGAAGAGGACGTGTGACTGCCAGATTCAGTGGCCTGCCCAGCAAACCGGTCACCTTGAGATCACGTGAGTGCTGCGGCCTCCCTGGCACAGACACAGTCCTCTAGTGGCCTCACCGCCACTCCCCCCGTCCCTTACAACCTGGGTGTAAAGATCCCACCACCCAACCCTGTCCTCAGGTCTCGGGAGGGACCAGCTGATACGGGGCCTCCGTGCTGTCAGCAGGTGACCAAGACGCAGGCTACAAATAAGACACACCAGGGAAATCTAAAATAAAGCTGTTAGAAGTAGGTGCAGCCAGCTTGCCTGGTTAGGACTCCAAGTTTTGTTAAGTACACAGTAGACAGTAGGCTGTGGCAGTCTCACGCTTTGCTACTCAAAGCATGGTCCTTGGACAAGTAACCTTGCCTGAGAGCTTCCAAAAGTGCAGAACCCATCCAGAGCTGCCACCTTCTATGAGGGTGGTGCTGCCGTCCCAGAAGCCTGAGTCTTGACACTCAATTAAGAGGTCCTGTTCCGGAGGCAAAGACCCAGCCAGTGGGGAGCCACCTAGCGGGTCCCTAGCCTCTCCGCCCTGCCCAGCACCACAGGACCTGTGTAACACCAAGTACTTTCCCCAGCAAGGTTGGCCCAGCAGCACCAAGGCCTTTCCGCCTGGCTCACCTGGGGGTCTAGGAAGCTGCCTGTGGTAGGCCTTGCCTGTGATTCTGATGCAGAGGTCCCAGCAACCTCACCTCCCACCTAAGTCCCGGCACCTGTGCTCATGGCGGTCCTCCGCAGAGTGCTCCATCACCAGTGCAGTGAGGGAGTCCAAGAGAAGGGGAGGGAGGGCCGAGCAGGGAGCAAGGCAGGCAGGGGGCCAGGGCCCACAGAGGTAGAGGGACACTACCGCGTGGGTGGGGTGGGGGCCGGACCAGGTGTCTGGGGACAAGGGACAGTTGGGCTGCCTGTGGGACATCATGGTGGACATCCAGCTGGATTTACAGCTGTGATGGCAAATATAAAATGCTCAGGGACACGGGTGAGAACCGGTATGGTGGTGACTTGCAGTGGAGGCCAAGAGTGCATCCTGCACAGAATGACAGCAGATGAGAGGAAGAGGAGGGGCAGCCCCCCAGGAGCAAGAGGGATGGAGGGACAGGAGAGTGGATTCAACCCTAGGAAGAGGAGTGGGGCCTGGAGAAGCAGGTCGCTGAAGCCTTCCCAAAGCCACTGGGGGTGGGCACGAGGGACAGCAGGAGGGTGGGGGCCTGAGCCTCCACAGGAGGCCCCACGTCAGAAGCAGTGGCTGGCAGGGAGCTGTTGAAGAGGGCCACCCTCGGACAGGCCTGGACACAAAGCAGCATGCCGTGGGTGTCCCCGAGACAGCCAGCCTGGGAACAGGCCTGGTATGGCATAGAGAAGTCTGTGCGTGGGGCTGTCTGCATGGTCACCCCTGGCTCTCCCAGAACCCACCAGCCCGGTGCAACTTGAGAACACGGAGGAGGCCCCCGAGCAGGTCCATCTGGCCCTTCGGCTCCCTGAGCACAGTGACAAGGACATGGAAAGTAAGTCAGCAGCATGGGGGGACCGGGGACTGGGGACTGACTGCACTTACCCACATCAAGGAGTCTAGAGGCATGGGGCCTGCTCAAGGGGCAGCCAAGCACCCTTGGAAAGAGTGGGGCACCCTTCCTTCCGAGGGCCGCAGGCAGGGAGCAAGCTGGGGCAGGACCCACCCAGTCCATCCGGTTCAGTGTTGGAAGGTGGCCTCCCCACCCACGGCCCTCCCCCTCTGCCCACCCAGCCCCATACCCTCGCTTGTCCATATGGCAGCATTGTGTGTGGAAGGTGGGAATCAGTGGAGGGACCACACATAGCGTGAACCTGGCCTGAAGGACACCCACCGAGGCTGGGCCAGCACATGGGCCTCATGGTGCCTACACTGTCCCTGGTCCAGTCCTCTGCCTTGTGACAGCCACAGCCAGGGAAGCCTCCAGGAGGCTTCTCCCCTGTGGACAGAATGAATGGATGATGCTCCATACATGGCCAGACTCCAGCCCTGTCCTCTTCCCTAGCAGAGAAGGCTCTGCTAGGACCCTGTGGCCCTTTCTCCCGAGTCATGCCATGGGCTCAGGCTGGGCTCACCCATTATCCTGACCCCAAAGAAAGCCAAGTGCTAGGTGTAGTGGTACACACCTGTAATCCCAGCACTCGGGAGGCAAGGCAGGAAGATCACCGCGAGTTCAAGGCCAGCCCAGGCTACATAGTATGTTCAAGGGCAGCCTGAACTACACAGCAAGACCCTGTCTCAAAAAAAAAAAAAAAAAGAAAGAAAGAAAGCCAAGTACACAGAAAGGCATGAACCCTGAGGATGGTCCCCAAGGACAGCTGCAGTAGCAAAGAGGGTATTTGCAAATGCTGGCTCCACTGTGCCCAGTCAGCACCCTCCCTCACTCCAGGAGGGCTCACCAGCTCTGGGCTCAAGAGCAGCAGGGTAGGCCAGCCAAGAGGCCACCAGGGACGATGTCCTTCAGTGAAGGTACACGTCAGCTTCCGTGCAGACACTCATGTTGTTGCTTTTTGAGTGGAACGAAGCAAGCATCCCATCAAATGGTTTGCATTACATCAGCCTCTCTAAGTATCAGAAGTTCCATTTCATAAAACTGAGAAATAAGGACACACACTGGTTCCCCCAAGCCCTCACAGCCCTGCTGGGGTGCGAGATGATGCTGAATGATGGGCAGGAAATCTGGACATGACCCGGGGTTTCTAGGTGCTGGCTTGTCATCACGGCACCATAGTTACGTGAGATGCCGCGGTCCTCAGGTGTCGGCACCTGCGGGCATTCACAGGAGAAGCACTACCTGTGAACTGCTCTGCAGCTTTTCAAAAGGTGATGGAAAGATGAGAATGCACAAAATGGGCTGGGTGGAAGCCAAGTTACTCAGGTTCTTCACAACTGACATGTGGTAGGGTTAAAAATAATAAAGAGGTTTTCCTTTCTTTAAGCCCATAACTCACTTTAAGCAGAAAAGAAAGCCTTCCAGTTGGGCATGGTGGCACACACCTGTGATCCTAGAATTCTGGGAGGCTGAAGCAGGAGGATCAAAAGTTCAAGCCCGACCTGGGCAACTTAGCAATTTAGCAAGACTCTGTCTAAAGGGGGGGGGGCCTGGTGATCTGGGAATGGTGGTGCGCACCTGTAATCCCACCACTGAGGATACTGAGGCAGGAGGATTGCCACCAGTTCAAGGCCAACCTGAACTACATAGCAAGACCCTGTCTCAAAAAAGGGTGTGTGTGGGAGTGCATGGCTCAGTGAGAAGGCCCTGGGTTCAATCCCCAGTAATGAAGAGAAAAAAAATCCCCAGAGGACAGGGGCGAGAGGGGGTTGGAATGGCGGGAACGAGAAGTACTGACCCTGCCCTGAGGTCTGCGCCGGCACCCTGGGACTGGTCCCTAGGGAGATCCGTGGGGCGCAAGCTGGGAGGGGGCTGGGCAGGTGGGAGGCTAGATTCTGCTTCGGGGAGACTGAGTCCTTCTTTGGAACTAGATGTGGGGGGTGAGGTGTGATCCTTACTCTTCTGTCCTTTTCGATGCTTTCCAAGTTAAAACGTGAAACAACAGGAATCTCGACAAAGCTGAAGGAAGGACAGAAGCTAAGGGCAGCTGGTGCTCTGAGGGCAAGAGCAGGTTGTCACGGAGGACACACAGGGAGGTGGGCAGATGGCCGCCTGGGGGCACAAACAGGAGCACAGGCAGCCAGCTGTGTGCAGAGGGCTGTCTGGGGCTGGGGCTTCAGGTTCCAAGTCCAAGTCAGCAGAAGAGCAAGGTGGGAGGGACACGGCCAGCGGATTGCTCCCTCCTCCTTTGCTGAAGTCAGAGGCCAGGGCAGCAATGGAAGCCACCTCCCCCACTGCCCTCGCTCTCCGCACACCTGGCATGGGACCGACGGGTGGGTCACCTAGAGCAGCAGCTTGCCCGCCTGCCGCAGATGACTTCTTGCTGTTCCAGGTGCCCCAGGAAGCTGTCCAGAGGACGCCTGTCACAACGGAGGCACCTGCGTGCCTGGCACCAACACCCATAGCTGTGACTGTGGGCCAGGGTTCAAAGGCAGGCGCTGTGAGCTCGGTAAGTCACGGCTGGCCACGGAGCAGGACCTGAGACACGACGGGCACAAGTGGGTTTGCCTGGGGGAGGGGCTCAGGTCCAGAGGCTGATAGGCAGGGAACCTCCGAGGTGACCCAGGAGCCACAGGGGCTCCACAGCCACTAGAGCACCAGGTGGTACCTGACAGTGAAGCCTGAGAAAAGTCACAAACAGGCCACAAGCAGCAGCCACAGTACAGCAAGGCGCGGCTGCAGGGCAAGAGTAGGGGTGAGAAGGAACAGAACCTGCAGGGGGGACACAGGCTCCACTTTTGGACTGAGTGCCAAGGGCAGCCAATAGGTGCCGCCACATCTGCTGTACCACCCTAAGGCCACTCTGGCTGCAAGGACGGCCTGAGCCAGAGTGACCCCCGTGGGCACTGAGCACCCCTGGGGACAAGGCCTCTGTCCCAGGAAGCAGGCAGCGCAGACCCCCAGATTCCCCACGGAGGCCTCATGAGGGCAGGAAGAAAGCTCTGGGCCGGCCTGGAGCTTCCTCCTAAGCCCCCGCCTGTCCCTTCTGTGCCCACAGCCTGTGAAAAGGTACCCCGACCCTGTACAAGGCTGTTCTCAGAAACAAAGTCCTTTCCAGTCTGGGAGGGAGGCGTCTGCCACCACATGTAAGTTGTCTCTGCCCTCAGCTTCGCCCTGTGCTGGGGCTCTCAACCCCCCTAAGTGTTTTCTTACTAACCTCCTCTCCCACACCCTGGGCCCCCCGGATACAGGGCCACATCCACATGGATGTCAGGACTGACCATCTCATCCCTTCCTCAGAGCCTCTTGAAAAACGGACCACACATGAGACCACCAGTCCTAGTTCTGCCCTGGGCAAATCACTCGTGCCGTTTCCCCATCTGTACAGCAGGCTGTGGAGGGAGAGGGGCCTAGCTCCTTTCTGGGGACCATTGTGCCCACATGTAGCTGAGTCAAGCCACAGTGGCTTCCGCTTCAGACTCGACTGAGCGCCTATAGTGCATGGCTGCTCCAGGCCCCCATGGCAACACCAGTGAGCAGCAGGATGCTCACTGCAGATGAAGGACAGATCCTAAGGAGAGCAGGCACACTGGGCAGAGTGCTGAGGAGGGAGAGGTGAGGCTTGAGAGCCAGGTGGCCAGGGGAGGCCCTACGGAAGAGGTGACACTGCACAGCCATGGATGAGGTGTCCGTGAAGGAAGCACATTCTAGTCAGACTGTCTGTCCCCAGGTTCCTGCCTCCAGTGTCCCCAGTGTGTCTGCAGCCAGTGCAGGGGAAAGCCAGGCTAAAGCCAGTGAGGCAGAGTGGTGGCAAAGCAGGGAACCCTCAGAAGAGCCGTGGCATTTGTTCTTCCCAAAATGAGGGGCTGCCAAAGCCTTCCAAGCTGAGGAGTGATGTATGATTACATCTCACCAACCAGTCTGGATGCTCTGAGGAGGATGGGAAGAAGGGGGCAAGGGCAGGAAGCTTCGCAAGCTCAGTACAAACCAGGCTTCATCACAGCTGGAAAATGCAGGAGCTTCTGGCCCTGATGGGGTCCCAGCCGTGCTCCTGGGCTCTGCAGTGGCTGTCCATACACACAGCTCTTTGGTCTTTCCGCCCTGCTGGCTGCACAGAGCCTGCTGTTGGGCTGGATGCCCCAGGCCCTGCCAGTGAGAGCCCTTCACTTAACAAAAGCCTCCGCTTCTTTTCCTTGTAACCCATCTGCATGTTTGAAGTGACCGTGGATTCAGCATATAGCTAGGTCTTGCCTTACATCCAGTCTGACAATGTGTGTTCAACCTGTTTATCAGAATGTTTAGGCCGTTTATATTATACTTGGCATAACAGCTGATATGGCTGGGCTTAAATCTGCCATATTGCGATGTGTCGCATCTGCTCTTCAATTTTTGTCTTTTCTTGCCTAATTTTGGATTATGTTTAGGATTTCATTTTACCTTCACCACTGGCTTCCTGATTACACTTCTGTGATTTTTGGGTTTGTTCAGCAGTTGCCCTAGGATTCACAATACACATCTTCAGCTATCTGAATCTACCCTCAATTACTCATGTCTGCCTTCACTCTCAGGGCGTGTTCTTACAACAGTACAAGTCCACTTCCCTGATCATCTGAACTGTCATTAAGCTTTTTACTTCCACACGCTGTGAACATCACAGTATTTTCACTTTGCTCTCAACAATTATCTTTTTTTAAAGTGTTCCAGCAAAATCACATTGTTAAAATTTCACACTGTATCTTCTAATACCGTACAGCTTTGTCATCATTCATCAAAAGGCACTTGAAAATGAGTATATCTTACATATATTGCACTCAGTAAAGTTAATGCTTAAAAACTCACGTGAGTTCTATGTGGGGCATTTTCATGTACTCATGGGAGGTAAGATTTTATCAGGAAAATTGTGGTCTTGCCCTCTTACCATGGTAGCCACCTGTGGTGCATACAGCCTCCACCAAGCAGCTGGGCAACATTCTACTTCGGTGTCTGGTTTCACAGAGCTTTCTTGTGACAACAGGTATAAAAGAGTCTACAAAGTTCACCAAGACATCTGCTTCAAAGAGCGCTGTGAAAGCACAAGCCCCAAGAAACCCCAAACAGGTGCATCTCGGGGCCCTGGCCGAGGCCTGCATGCAGCTCACAGGGTGGTGGGCAAAGGTGGTGATGGAATTGGCAGAGCCAGGTCTCTGGGCCCTGAAACGCTGCCCTTGCACAGTTGTGCCTGCTCAGAAGCTGTGTGTCTGTGCCAGGCAAGGCGTGAGGGCACAGGCCCGTGCTGTCACACAGGACATGGTGCCACAGTGAGAACATGACACGTCCAAGTGTATAACCTCAGATACAGGAAACCCATTTACTGTGCTCACATCCAGGTTCCTTCTCAAAGGACCTGAGATGGTCACAGAATTACTGTTGTCTGGGGTTTCACTGCTTTCACAATGGGGTCTGACCCTTAGTTGTCCTCTTGGTAGACGCCTCTCGGTAGCACGATTGAGCCCCAAGCAAAGCCTGCAGGGTTCCACTCACCCAGGGCGCTGCTCCATCTCCCCAGCAGCTCTCGCCTGCCCTCTTCCACACCCTCCCTGTGACATCCAGCCAGCCAGCTGCTGTCCTCTTCTTCCATGGTGACCACCTGGAGCCAGGCGGGTGCTCCACATAATGTCAGTCTTGCACCACTGGAGCAGGTGTGAGCGGCAGATGGCTCTGGTAGCATCCTGGACGGAGGGTGTGCAGGATAAAAGGTACACAAGTCTCTTTCTCTTAAAGCACTTTTCTTAATTATTTCAGGAAACAAAGTAACAGTCAAACACTGAAGAAACCTTAAGGTAGGTAACCCCGCCAACCTGAGAGCTGTTGGTCAGAGGGAAAGGTGGGCCCCACCTGCCCCAGGCCAAGCGCTCCCACTCCTCTTGGCACTGCCACAGCAAGCGAGTGGGCCCTGCTCTTGCAACCCACCAGAGGCTGTGGAATCCCCACCCACGCCTCCCAGCAGGAATAACCTGGTCAGCCTTGGACACAGTCATCTTCAGGTGGAAATAAGTCCCACTCTCTCAAGGGGAAGGAGAGCAGCTGCAGTGGGGCCCTCAGGGAGGCTGGAGACTGCCCAGAAGACCACCTGGCCCCCTAGAGGGAGACAAGATCAGTGGTGTGAAGGCAAGGGAGGCCAAGAACTCTGGGGGAGCCAGAAGAGCATTCTGCTGGAAGGAAAATGGGGTGAGGCCTTGGTCACAGGACAGCCGGGAGATCCTGAAGACAGTGGACCCTGGTATTCTACACTTCATGAACCCTGACATCAAAGAAACATTACCTTTGCTCCAGCATTTCCCAAACTCTTCTGGTGAACAAACCCCTGTACCACCCTCATCTCCCAGCATACATGCTCTGCTGATTTCTAAAGAGCATTGGTATTCACAACAGTTTGGAAAATACTCAGAGGAGCCACAAAAACTCACCTATGTAGCCTGTATTCTGCTCCATACTGAACTTCCCAGCCACACAGTGTCACTGGGATGAAAGCATGGTAGCCTCCACCAGCTGCCTGCACCACCCTTGGGCAAGCTGGCCTTGCAGGGCAGGAGGCGCCTCTGTCAGGAGCCACCTCAGGTGCAGCCTCCCGTCTCTTCCATAGCCGAGAAGGGGAAATGGGAAATGTCACTCAAAGGGTGTAGACCAGCCAGAGCCCAGGGGCTTCTGGGATTGTCTCACACCAAGGAGGGGTCCACGTCAGAGGCGTGCGGGGTGGAGCTCCACAGGCATCAGAAGAACAAGCTCTCAGAGGAAGCCTATGCAACTGAGCACATAACACAGCCAGTCCGGTTCAGATGTGAAAGTCTGTCAAGAGCAGCTGACAGCACTCAATTCCTGTCCCCTCAGCAATGTCTCCTCCCCTCTCACTTCAGCCTCTAAAGACACACATAAAACACTCCAAGGTGTGAAGCGATTCGATCCTGGTAGGGACCAAGAACTCAAAAACATCACAGGGCTTGAAATGTTTCTATGGCAAAGTGCCTGAAATATTAATGTGTATCTTTTAAAAACTCACCTAACAAATGTCTCTATAAAAACTATGTGAACCCCCAACTAATTATCAGATTGTCAGATACTGATTTATAGAGCACTTACTTTAAAACAACGAGGAGAACACAAACAGGAAACAGAAACACATCCACTCAGAACAGTACAAAAATTCTTCTCGATCCAGAGCAGCCTTGGCGAGGAGACCCAGCACCACCAAGGGGAGGAGGGCAGAGCAGCAGCCTGTGGACTCAAAAGGAAGTCAGGGCACGTGTGAGACTCTGCTCCCCGCCCTCCTCCACACCACAGCCAGGGTGGAATCCTGACACTGGAAGAACATGGGTGCTCTGGGGACAGTGCCTACAGCCTCCAGAAAAAGGCAGTCGTGTAAAGAGGGAGTGTGCTGCCCTCCTCGAACCTCACTTTGTTTTTCCTTCAAAGGATTTGGGATGTGCTTGTCACGCTACCCACCTCAAGAGTTGCTAAAACCCAGAAAGATGAGGTCTAACAACTGGATCATAAAGGCCCCGAGAGAGAGGGTTCTGGCTGGAGTCAGCCCCTTCTGTGACCTCTAGAAAAGGCTACTCTACACATGCACCAGCATACCCAGGACTCCTCCAGGACCAGTCACCTGTGAGACACTGAAGCCCTGTTACCCAACCCAGGCTGCAGTTTCCCCGAGGTGTAGCCTACCCAAGTGGAGATGGTATGCAGTGCACCCAGAGCAGCAGGGCTTCTGCAGAAACACTTCTGCAGCACTCAGAAATCAGCCCTCAGGCTCGTGTCGGAGGGAGATGCTTCCCTTGTTCCCTAACACATGGAGCAGACAAGACTTCAGTTTCCAAAACAGAAACCAGCAAGATGCACAGGGCAGAGGCGAGGGAGCCCGCCTACTCCATGGCTGCACAGTTTATGCTGTCTGGACTAAAGTGATGGAAAGAGGAAATGTTAATCACTACTAAAGTGGAATTTAGACAGTTTTAGTCTACATATGGGTTGGCATGTTTTCTTTAAAGGTTCAGGTGGTTTGGGGACCTTTGCAGGCTTCTGCAGCAACCACTCAGCTCAGCCACATCCAGACAGCCACAGATGTGCAATGGGATGGGTGTGGCTGTTTCAATAAAACTTCATTCACAAAAGCAGGTGGTGGCCAAAATGGCCCATGGTCTATGGTCGCCTGGGCTTCAAACTTACACAGAGGAAGCCATGCCCTGGGTAGGTCACCACCAAGGCACCAAAGACCCGTGGACATTCACAAAAAATGCTATCCAGACCCTTACTCAGAAAGCCAGGTCACACCCCAGAGGTCTCACTCATTTATAAAAAAAAGTTCTTTAAAGTTGTACTTTAGGCCATTTATTTTTATTAAATTTTGTATGCACATGTCCGTGTATTATGCAGTTTGTCATTTCCAGAGAGGAGGAACAGCCATGAAGAAATCGCTACTAGAAATACTGCCTGGTTTTTAGAGAGCCAAGGGCAGAGCTTGGTGAAAGGTGAGCAGAGGGACCAGGTGCACAGACACACATGGCAGGCTTCCACTGCAGCACTGGGGCCTGGCCTGTCCCCACTACACAAGCTCCAGCAGGACTCGCCATTGGTAAAATGGATATTCCTGAATTGCAGGTGCAACTTCCTGTACCGTGCTAATGATCTCATGGCCCTCAGCCACCAGGCAAATGCAGACGCATTCCAATTTTTAGCTTAGCAGCCACTGTTTCAGCAAGAGACAGCCACTGGAGGCTGAGCACTGTGCAGGTGGTGTGGTCATGTGATGCTTCACAGAGGGTCTGATGCTGAGGGCATCACAGTCACCTGGCCAGAGGGGCTGCCACTGCTCTTCTTATGTGTCCTTCCTAAGACTGATGTCTTCTCTGAAGACACTCACAGTTCAGCTAAATGAGTTATAATGGAATCTGAAAATTATCAGGGTATAAAAATTGACTTCTGTGAATGAAAGACGCAATCATGAGTTGTGGAGTTTACCATTCACTAATCAAAATGGGATGAGTTGACCATCTAATCAAGCTCAGGCTTAAGAGCCTACTCAGTCCTGCTGCCCAAGAACAACATGGAAGGTTCAGGGCGAGGACAGTCACTTGGATGCCATGAAATGGAAGAGAAAGCAGGAACACGGACAGAGTGGGCATCTTCATTGTCTGTTTTGCCCATAACCAGAAACAGCCAGATACACTCTCCCTGCCCCACCAGCTGGGGGCTGCCGAGTGCAAACCCCCCACCAGATCAGCAAGCCTGCACTGCAAACTGCTGCCACCATGACTTACAGGGAGTCACAGAGCTACTGCTTTTCTTTGCAAGAAACGTCTTCTTTTTGCAATCCTGCTCCAGTGTAACCCTGCAGGAGAACACGGAATCCCCACAACAAAACACAGCTCAGATACACCAAGATCTCATTTTAAATAGAAATGAACGCAAGTATTGAGAGTCCATTAACAACCCAAGGGAAGCAGTCACTAGACCAGGCCTTAGAGTGGTCTCAGCTTTGGCACCACCATTTGGGGCTGGATCACCCTTCGTCATGGGGCCATCCCATAAACTGTAGGGTATTTTGCAGCATCCCTGGCCACTACCCACTAGATCCTAGTAGCACCGCACCACAGGCTGATTACAACCAAAAAGACCTCCAAGTCTGTCAGATGTCCCAAGGGTCAAAGCTATCTCCAGCTAAGAGCTGTGGCTTTACAGGATTCTTGCCTGGTCTCTGTGTGAAGAACAAAGCCAAGCAGCAGAGGAGTTTCATGCGGCTGTGAAAATTCCACCAAGCAGACCCAAATTTGGGTCACCAAATTTGCTTTCTGCAGCACCGGTTCTGTGCAGTTCCCCAAGGAAGGGGAATGTTCTAGGAGCCACCAGTTCTCGGGCCAAGTACTCCATCAAAACCAGGCCTCTACCTCAGAGCACATCCCATCCTCACTCCCAGCACCTCACAGCACTTCTCACACCTACCACGTACCCCAGTGTGAGGCCCACACTTGGGTGTCTGGAGAGCTCCCTGGAACAAACCTAAGATCAGTCCTTGGCCTGTGCTCCTGGCCCACCCATTACACAGTAGGGGATGACTGTCCAAGAACACTCCCAAAGCCTTCCATCCCTGTGCCTTCCAAGCCAGCACAGGGCAGGAGCCACAGACACCAGACCTGTAAGTGAGCGATGGCCAGGGACAGGCAGGGATTGGCTTTTCCTTGCCTGCGCAGGAAAGGCTGGTTCTTCACAGATGAAGTGTCCATGCTTTACTGGCATGAAGAAGCTGTGCAAAACTAAAGCACACATCACTAATCAACTGCCTTTTACTCTGCTGTACAATGAATGCAACTAGGAAGTAATGAGATATTTTTGGATTTAAAACATAGATATTTTTGTGGGAAATCTGCTACTTGTTTTCACAAAATAAAGAGTTATTATGTACTAAACCTCATATTGCCACCTCATGATTTTATCTTTATTCACTAAAGGAAGTAAAGTGACTCTAGAACCAGAAGTCGGCAACTATCCTCCACAGCATCACGGACTTAGCACCATTTTTTTTTTTTTTGGTGCCGGGGATCGAACTCAGGGCCTTGCACTTGCCAGGCAAGCACTGTAACCACTGCGCTAAATCCCCAGCATCAGCAACAACATATTTTAACAGAGAAAAAAAAAAATTAAATTTGGATGTATTGAGTTCCCTCAATTTTAACAGCTCAGTACTTTATTTAGGATGGAATGGGGCCTCATGACAGAACCCCACAACAATCACGTCAAAGCACCCCTATTTGGTTTGACCTGTCGATGTCTTGGGGTAGTTCATATAATTCTTTTCACCAAAAGTTCAGTGTTAGGATGAAATACTTGAGAAGATCCAAGTGAAGCTTCCAAAAGCTTGAGAACATGAGAATGTTCTTTCTGGTGCCTGGACCCTTCGCACCGCAGGTCCCCCATCACAGCTGTTCCTCACCCTCATCCTCGTCCTCCTCCTCAGATATGCTGCTTTCAGGCTCTTCCTCCTGAGCCAAGAGCTTTTTAAAAACCCCAAATTCCTCAGCAGAGGAACAGGCTGTCTTGGCCAGAAACTCAGCCTCCGAAACTCTGAGAATGTCCTTGAGCGAAGGGTTAGCAACCTGCGTCTGCCCCTTCTTGTCAGGTGTTTGGTACCGTCCCAGGCGCTCCAGGTAAACATGTCTCTGCTTGACCTTGGTAAATGAGTACTTTAGGAACTCTGTCCTTACTATGTCCAGATGCTTAATTCCCATCCTAAAATATGCATACTGGAAGATACAAATACGTATAAGAATCCCAAATAAACAATCTGAAAACCCATCATTTCACAATCCATAAAAAACTTAAGCTGTCCAAAAGCATTCAACAAAAATTGCCTAATTAACCACAGAATATTCACTCCATGATACTAACATTTGTATGACAGCTGACAGCTTCAAAGCATTTTCAAATTCATAGAAAAATTCAACAGAAAACAAAAAGGGTAGGAGAGAGATAATATTTTTCTTTAAATAGGGAGAAGGAAAACTGAATATGGAAAAATAGGGAAAAAATTCATAAAATATCTAGGAATTTGACGTAAGTTGTCATAACTGTTACCAAAATATTAATACAACTGTCACAATTAAATTTTCAAAATCAACATGAAAAACAGGTTCTAAGGACAGGAAAGCTTTACTATGTCAGAGTCCCTAGATGGACTCTAGTAAGAATAGGACTGGACCATTCATTACAATGGAAAAATGCTGTAAAACGGTTTCATCCACAGTGGAGAAGTGGAAAAAAAAAAAAAAAAAAAAAAGACACATTCTTTTTGGCAAGTGTGTGCAAAGAGAATAAAAGCATTTTACCCCATCCACTCAGAGGCTAGCTATTATTTATTTTGTAGTATTGGGGACTGAACCCAAGGCCTTCGCACTGAGCTGCATTTTCTAGCCCTTTTTAAATTTTGTGACAGGGGCTTGCTACATCACTAAGCTGCCCAGGCTGGGCTTGAACTTGTGATCCTCCTGCCTCAGTCCCAGAGTGCTGGAATTACAGGCTTACAACACCACACCAGACAGGCTTTTTTTATCCAGAACTGACCTTAGAGTTTACTTAAAAAACCTGAAAATTTTCCCATTACTAGCCTAATCACTCTATCAGTCACTCTCACCTGGAATTTGTATTCCAATTCACTGGGATCCTCCTGAAGTACACTGGGGCATCTGTGCAAAATCTCAGTGACCTGCTGCACTGTGAAAAGGCACTTCTCTTTGAGGACCTGAACAACATCATCAACATCCCGCTGACGCATGACGAAAATCTCAGGGCAGCTGTAAAGCACTCTCTTCAGTTTCCCTGTATGGCATTAAGAATAGGGAAGCACATAATTTCCGGGTACCCCAGAAACCCAAGGCTAGCTGTGCTCTGAAGCACAACCCAGCTTTAATGAATAAGGGTCCTCTCGCTCCAGAAAACAAGCGCAGATCTCAGACACGCCTTCCACAACAGCACCATGGAAATGACTTCTCTCACTACCCCACCCAACATCTCTGCCCTTTTTTTGCCACCCACCTGAAGATGCCAACTTCAAATTCTAGGTCTCCTCTTGCCCTCATCACGTAAACAATTTCCCAGGGATTTATAGAAAAGATCACAGAGTAACATGGGAGTAGCTTCCCTCATGGGAGGGCTCTGGGTTGCTGTTTCCCTTAGTAATGAAACAGCCACTAAAGCATTTACAGCCAACACTCTTCAGGACCTGGGAGCCCAACTCAGTAACAAGAAGTTGTGATGATGGGAGTAACAGTATCGTGATGTACATCACAACTACCAACATCCTAGTTGCCAGGGAAACCATGTGTTTTATCCAAACCAGGCACATGTGAGTGCAGAGAGACCCCGTTAGTAAGTGCATTAAGACAACTGGAGTGAACTGGAACTATTCCAGGCAAATTGGAGCACATGGTTTTCCTATGGGCAGTTGGGCAAAATTAGTAAGCATAAATTAAAATCACTTTTTTTTTTTTGGTAGGTGTTGAGTTGAAAATTTTTTTTAATTTTTTTATTTTAATGGTACATTTTAGATGTAATAACATTCATCATAGGGGATTTGTACCTGTACATGACATATCTTGTTGCTTCTTTTTAAAATCACTTTTTTAAACTGTTAATTAAAATTTTCCTAACAGGTGAATTGATCCTTGTCTTACTAGAATGCGTGAAGAATGGTCTTCAGTAGTTTAGACTTTATTGTCATTTCTTAAACTGCCCTGACTTTATTACTTAAAAACAATACCTCTCATATTTAGGCTTTAGATTACATTTTAAGAGATAATCTGCTAAGAGAAATATATAAGGAGCCGGGCGTGGTGGCGCACTCCTGTAATCCCAGGAGGCTGAGGCAAGAGGATAGCTGCAAGTTCGAGGCCAGCCTGGGCTACATGGTGAGTTCAAGGCCAGCCTGCTGCATAGCCAGATCCTGTCTCAAAAAAAAAAAAAAAAGAAGAGAAATATATAAGGCTTTTTACTTATTTTCTAAAGGAAGCCTGTAGAGATTCTAAGAAATTGTGAGCCCTAAACCTTCCCTGCCCTCCTACATCTTACCAGGAAGAGTCAGTAATAGAAGAAATAATAGTAGAACTCCTCTGGTCAAAGAGGGTAGAGGTCCTTTGAGATCCTCATGGGTCCTATCCTCCTTCTCCAGAAGATCCCTAAAGACATCCAAGGAATTTCAAGGCTCTCTGAGGTGTGAACACTGTTGTGGGGGTGGGACAGCCAGAGGGAGTCTACTATACCAGCTTCCCGGCAGCCTGACAAGATCTGTCAGGTTTCACAATGAATCAAAACACTTAGCTAGAATCTAAATCTGTAAGGGTGGAGTCATGGGCTAAGACTGCATCAAATTGGATTTTCACATCAAAAGTCACATATATGTGCACACATGTCACTTCCACAAAGTGACACCAACCCACTGAACACAGACTGTGTGCCACCACTGTTTAGGAGCCAGAGATCCTCAGTGAACGCATCAACCACCTGGTCCTTGGTTTCCTCTTCAAATCCCCCCAATACCCCCTGCATGCCTTCTGCAGAAGCCATTCCTACAGGCTGCATCGTGCATTCTCCGCTAGCACAGACTTCTTAGAAACCTGAGCTAACCCATCTCACCTTAGGCTATTCTTTCCCCAACTCTGACTCCTCTCACACTGTTTAAAATCTCCATCTCCTTGTACCTTCTCCAAGGCCAAGCTTTCGCAAGTAACTGGAACGCTTCTTTACTTGATCTACGGGCAATTTCAGTAACTGGGGGCTTTTCTTCAAGGCCACATACACAGGCTCTGGATTCACACCCAAGAGTATAAATTCTGAAATGATGTCCAGCAACTGTTGAGAGCTGGCACCTGACTGTATACTAAGCAACTCATTAATATGGGCATCACTGAAACCCATGTCCAGGAGAGAACTGACAACCTTCTCTAGTGTCAATGGCCCTCCATCCACAGAAGTTCTCTGCTTCTCAGGGAGGCAATGAACAAGATTTGCCTGGTACTCCAGTCCCTGCACACACTTCTTGGACCCAACCGAGGGTAACTCCTCAAGGCCCCCTCCTTTGGAAGATGTTGTCAGTTTACAGAGCAAAGATGCAGTTGTCCTTTTCTGTTCTCCAAGGTGAGGAGTCAGCCTTGCCGCACGGGCCCAGGTGAGGGGGACTAGGCTGTGCAAAACAAGCACCTATAAAAAACAGAACCAAAAGAGAATAAGTTCCATCCAAGTACAATATACATAGTAAGATTCCGAGCCAGGGTATTTAATACCTTGATTCCACACAAGCATAAATTTTACAAGCAGTCTGAAAAGTCACATCTCAACGTATAACCTACAGAGAAAGAAGTTTGCATAAAGAGAACAGTACAGACATGGAATCAGGCAAGTGGGGCTGTGGGGAGGAAAGGGGACAAGAGTTCTGGTTTCCCGAAGTCAAAGAATAAAGTCACAAACCAAGGGAGGAACTTAGGAGAGTTTACTGGACATAATAAGAAAAAGCTTGTGGTGTCTTTCACGAGGGGATTCCAAACCCAAACCCAAACTGTGTTCCTTGTCCTGCTCGTATATGAATAAGCAGAACACAGGAAGAGTACAGGAAAAAAAAAAAAAAAGGAAAAGAAGTTCAAAAGAAACGAGTTATATTGCATTTCTAATAGTTCTCAAAGCCTGGAGGTAGGAAGCAGCTGCTTAGCACTATAGATAAAAGGAAGAGTCCTAATTTCTCTATTCTTATCCTAACCTTTTTTTTATCTTTTGTTCTTGTTTCTTTTACATTTCTAAGCTTAGCTAGCTGTCTGAATTAGCTCTTAACCCGGTGAGCTATTTTCTTTTATCGACCCTATTCTTAGGCTGCTCTGCCTGCCTACTCAGGACAGTTTCAAAGCCACCTGGTAATATTTGCTTAGGGTTAGTGAGTCTCCAGATTCATTACCTAAATGCATTCCACAAAAACACTCTTGGATACGATTAGTCTGCCAATTAACCTGAACACAGAAGCAGCTAACAGCACAAATCACCAGGGCTCTCAAACTCCTTCCACCGGCCCACAGCCTTCTCTGGCGTCGCAAGCGCCGCACCCAGCGGCCGGGCCCCACCGCTTGCTCTTCGCCCGCCTCCGCAGTCGCCTGCCGGTCTCCCGGCTCCTTCCTCCGCGGGTATCCCGGCAGAAACCGCGCTGAACCGAGTAGGGCGCCCCAGGGCCAGGCCGGCGCGCACCGACCTCCCGGGGAGTCTCCGCCGCTCGGTGCTCCGCCCTTCCGCGACACACCGGCCACAGCGACTCCTCTGCGACCCCGCCCGCCAGCGCACGGCCCCGGCGGACCTCGGCACCCAGCTGGACCTCACCTGCCGGCGCAGCAGCGCCATGGAGCTAAGGCATCAGCGGCGACTGCGGCGCCGGAAGCAGCGTCCTCTCCAGCGCCTCACTTCCGGTGCCCGGTCCGTCCCGGCTACCCTCCCCAGCGCCAGCGCGGCTGCGCGGGGCGTGTGGTCCGGGCGCCCGCGGCTCTGCTCGGCTTCGTTCCGAGGCGCCTGGGTTTCCGGTAGTTCCGCGGCTGCACCGCCTGTTTCCCGCTTTCTAAAGCCTCTCCGGAGCTCGAAGGAGCGCTGCAGACTCACGGTCTTGCGTCCCGAAGTTAGGGCTGCACGCCGCCCGGCCGGCCGTTCCCGGGGCGCCGCGGTGACAGCACAGGAGCGCCCCCGCACCGTGACGGGGACCGAGGTGCATTCCTCCTAGCCAAAGAGTCTGGTTTCCGCTAAGGAGGCAGAAGGCACTGCCCCAGCCTACTGTGTATTCAAATTTCAGACCCCGATCTGTTTGGGCAGAGAGCCTACGCATCTTTCAGGAGCAGATAGTTGTTAGCAGTAAAAAAGGTGTGCTTTCTCTACTGCCCAAATTCCACTTGTAAATCTTAATTTATAGCCATTTCTTGAGTACATATACATTTACCTGCTGTGTGTCAGGGACTGAGCTGTTCCTAAAGTGTTTGAACATACCTTTTGACAGAAGGGTTATATAACAGGAAAGCCATAGTTTGCATAAAACTAAAGAATTGATTGCTTTGTCTTTTCTAAAATCTAATTTTCTTCTTTAAATACTGAGCCGCCAACACCTCAAAATAAATTGATGTTTTTATACCCAAACCTAAAAAGATGCTGTGTGCCACAGTAGCTCCCAGCAAAGGATCAAGGAACCCGAACAGATCAGCTAGCTCTACACCAGTGATGGCTGGGATGCAGGAGTTTGTAAGGAAAACTGGCAGCATCTTCAGTCCTGTAAAAAAAAACTCTGCTTTCATGAACCAGATTTGAAACATGGAAAGGAAACACTGTCAGTCACAGCCTTAGAACTTTTCTCTCCAGGTTCTTTCTGCAAAGAACACCTGTAAAGCGCCAGACCTATTACTATTAAGTCAAACGAGTTTTAACAATTCTGTCTGATGAAGAAGTAACAGTCCGGAGTTCTTAGGATACCAGAATTCAGGAATTCTGAAGCAAAAATGTCATGCAGACAGGGACATGGCCCAGGCTGAGGTAGGAATAGGGTGTGGCTCAACCTGGCTGGGAAGATGGACATGACCTTGGGGGAGTGGCCTTTATCTGACCTCAGCCTGGGGCGCGAAATTCCAATCGCCCCTCTTCTCACAGGATCGGGAAACTCTCACAAGAACAGAATCCAGATAAATATAAATGGCACCACCAGCTCGCCCTTCTCTTGCCTGCTTGCCCTCTTAAATCCGCTTTGCCCCCTGCTCCCTAACCCATGCTCTATCTTTAGCTCCCTAGCCTGCCACTCCTTTTCAGATACCTAACTGTAGCAGCCGCTGGCTATTTTATTCACCTAGCAAAACCAGTCTCCCTTTTGTTACTTAAATAAACCTCCTTAATGTCCTAAAATTCGCTCCCTGCAGTTCATTGCCTGCACGAATAAAGAACCTAGAAATATACTCTCTGAATGCCCCATACCCTCCTGCATCAAGGCCAGCTACAGGAATCTGGGGCATGCTGGCCGGCTGTCATGCGGTGACAGTGCTGAGTGGACAGCAGGATCCCACTGTGCAGCACACAGCTGGCAGCCCAGGCCCTGTGCAGCTGCACATGGAGAAAGGCTGAGAACACTGCACGCTGAGTCCTCTGAGAGGGAGCGTGTTCAGAGCCCCTGGCCCATCTCTGGCAGGCCCCAGAGGGAAGGACACCTCTGCTGACTGAGCCTGGATCTCTCTCCTGCTGCAGGAAGTAAGGCGCACAAAAAATAAACCAGGTGCTTCTCGCACTGGGCAAAGTGGAACAATTTATGCAGGCCCAGGCTGGGTAACTTGTTTATTAACAAAGTTGCTTTAATTTGGAAACTGTTCAACAAAATCAGTTAATGAAATATTGTGGTCATTTGGCTACCATAAAATATACACAAAAATAGAATAAAACACTATTCCTTTCAGAAGCCTTTTTAATAGTATAAAGTAATTATGCACTAGAATGCTTTTCAAGGTCAAAAAAAATGAATTCCAAGTCCATTTTATAAATTTTAAAAAATATAGTACCACTGGCTTTTGCTGTAGCACCTATCAAACTTGCCCCTGGATTTATAGACAGTGTACTGGACCGGTTCTCAAGAATTTACTTTCTCCAAGTGGAAGGGGCCTGAAATCCATGATTTTTCAAACTGAGTGGAGATGAGCAGCAGGAGGCCTGTGTTCAGCTGACTAGTGGAGAGGGGTCCTCAGGACCTAAGCAGTGCTGACCACTGGGAGCCTCCTCAGGGGAAGGGGGCCCTAGGAGCCCCCCAGCCTGGCCCGCTTCACTCAACCTCCTGCTGCCTGTCCTGGGCTCCAGACTTGCAGTGGACAGGAGCCTGCTGTCTGAAGGAGAAAAAAGACACTCTGTTACATGCTAACAATAACAAGATGCTAACATATTTTGTTTCTCACTAGAAGTCCAAAGCACAAAAGAACTGGTGGGGAAAACTTCAGAAATCCCACTGGCAACAGAACCTGCTATGGAGCAAGGGGATTCCCAGTCCAGAACAAATCAGCCTGTCTACCTGCTCTAAGCAGCACTTCTGGCTTGAGCTAGGAGCCTTGTCTGAAAAGCTGCTCCCCCACCCAAACCCCAGACCAGCGACCTCAGCATCTGTGGCCACACCCCACCCAACAGCTGCACTCCTCAAACCAGCCACCCTTCCACCTGCCAAGGGCTTCCACAGGCCCTGCCCCCTCTCCAAGCCCACAGCCATACTGAAGCAGTATCATCCAGAGCCTCTGGAATAGAACTTAGTTCAGACACTTGTGTCTAGGACAGCAGAGAGGAGGGAGCCTCACCCTGGAAAGCAGCCTGGGTTCCTCCTCATTCCAAGCAAAGCCACATAGAGAGGGAGGGGCAGAACCTCTCACCTGGCTTGTTGGTTCGGCACACCTCCTCCCAGGTGTACTCAGCAAGGTTCACAGGCTGCGTCACCCACGGGTCAGTCACCAGTTTCTCCAAGGTGGTGCGCTGCTCGGGGGCAGGATGCAACAGCCCAGACACAAGGCTCATGAGTTCTGGGGACATAAAAGAACACAGGTCAGGGAGCCAGGTCAGAATCAAGGGCAGCGTGTCTCAGATCCACAGGGTCCCAGTCGCCCTTGCCCCTGCAGAGCCTCTGACAGAGCAGGGGGCAGCCAGGAGCCTGGGGATCTAGGGTCTGGCTTCGCAGCACCTCAGGGAAAGCCTCCAGGAGAGCTCGAACCTTCTGAAAAAGCTCGGAGTTTGAGATTCATCGCACTAAGACCCGCATGGCCCAGAACTTGCTGAGTGGTCTATTCCTAACAGGCCCTGAACACCCAGGTGGGCATGGGAAGGAGCAACAGGCCAGGGAGTCCCCAGATCAGCCCGTGGGAAGCATGGGGAGCTCTGAGGAGCGGCAGCCTTGGGTCTGGACTTGGGCCCCACTGCCTCCAACAATGTAGGCATCAACTCGACCAGGACTACCCGAGCCTCCCTGTCCAGGCCCCCCAGTCCTGCGAGCCTGGCAAGAGCACACACGAAACAGCCTGCACTTCTAGGCTGAGTCACACACTAAAACCCAGCCATGTGCTGATATGGGGGAGTCAAGGGGAGCTTGCCAGGGTTAGAAGAGCTCCTGCGTGATAGTGTCCTTCTAAAAGGAGGAAGGGACTAAGTTCCGTCTCTCTACCCCATGAGGACACAGCAAAAAGGCACCATCTGCAAGCCAGGGAGAGAGAGGTCCTCACCGGCAACTCAGATCTGCTGGCACCCTGACCTCCAACTTCTAGCTCCTGGAACTGTGACAATCAATGTCTGTTGTCTCAGGCCCTGCCTGTGGATTCTGTGACAACAGTGTCAGATGAGAAGGGCCCAGAACCCCAAGGCCAGCTCCATGGCTCCTCCGGGGTTGGGAAGCCTTTCTGGACACAGACCCACATCTGCCTCCCCACACCGGTCCTCACTCCAGATGCAAACCACTTCCCAGCCCAAGGTGGGCTGAGCTTGCTGCCATCACAGTACTCATGGGATCACGGCGTGACTGACATCCCCAGTTTCCACATGAGCTGCTGGGGTTCACATCCCGCTGCACGGCAACACCACTCCACATGCCAAGGGTCCTGATCTACATGCCTGATCCTAACACCGCTGTCCCTGACAAGCACCAAGACTGCAAAGTCTACTGCTCACAAGAAGGCCTGGAAGGTCCTGGAGATGCCAATAAAAATTCAATCACCAGGATGTTTTCAAGTCATATTCAAATTTTTCTTACTTTCAGATCAAAAAATTAGGAGAAAGAGAAGAGAAGTGAATGAGGTCACCAGTGTGGACTGAGAGGAGAGGGAGCCAGGTATGGTGGTGCACACCTATAATCCCAGCACTCAGGAGGCTGAGGCAAGAGAATCATTGTGAGTCTGAGGCCAGCCTGGGCTACATAGTGAGACCCTGTCTCAAAAAACCAAAAAGAGAAAGAGAGAAGAGAGAGGGAAAAGAATAAGAGCTGTTTGAGTCTCAGGACAATGGAACTCATGCACCACCTATGTCCGGTGCTCACCTTGGGACACCAGGTATGGGGGGTGTATGGCAGCCTCCATGGTCTCCTCCACCTCACAAAAGGGGTTCTCCTCGAAGATCAGCGTGTAGAGTGTGACACCCAGAGACCACATCTCCAGCTCTGGCCCTCTGTAGCTGTGGGAGAGGAATGGACATTTCAGGGCCTCATGGCACCCGGTACAATCCTTACTGCCAGCTATACAGTGACACTAGGCCTCCCCAGCCAGCCACATGCTGCCAAAGAACTGGTGACCTCAAAGTCCACATGGGTCTGCCTGGGGGAAGTGGCCTCCAAGGCTCAGGGATCCCTGTGAGCTGGGGGAGCCAGGGTTTCCTGCAGGAGGTGAGAAGACAGAGTGGGGACAGTAAGTCAGCCTCCCTGGGGCCACGGGAGCCACAGGCAATGGCAGAACAGGGTGGTGACTGGAGCAGGAGAAACTCCACACGACAGAGTCTAGCAACAGCCAAGGGACAAAGAAAATGAACAGGTAGGTGGAGGTGGCCACTGGAGGAACAGGCCTGGGAGACCTGGTGGTTACTTGTTGTCATCACAAACCCTCACCCAAGCACCAGCTCGACCCAGCATTTTAGGTGGTATAACCCTCATCTTCACATCTAGCAAAATGAGCACCATCTTCATTCTACACAGAAGAGCAGCGCAGCTTGGGGAATCAGAGGAGGTGCTCAGCGGGGCCTGGAGACACAACACTGAGTCTCAGGGCCTGACACTCTGGGCAGCCTGACCCAAGAACCATGTGGGAAGCAATGGCTGCTCACCAGAGCCAAGGCTGGACAGTGTCCACAGCAGCCACACAGTGAGAAGGCGCACAGGACTCTGCCCTCTGCCATCCGGGGACCGGTGTTAGGGGGGCAGCTGGGCCATCAGGAGGCAGAAACCAGGCAGGGCAGGAAGCTGGACATGGAGAACAGGGACCAGGGAACTAAGGAGTGGGGGGCCCCAAGCAGCAACGTATGCAGTGGTCAGCACAGAGGGATGAGGAGAGGCACAAGGCTGTAGGAGCTGGAGCAAGAAGTCAAGTCAGATAGCTTGTGTCTTTGCATCACTTCTGTTTTACAGAGAAAGATTTCTGGATGTTAAAGAGAAAGATCTGCTAGAGCAGAGTACAGGTTAGGTAGCTCTTTCTACAAAGAGACAGATAATAAATGTTTAGGCCTGTGGACCACGTGGTCTATGCCACCTACTCAGCTCTGCCGTGGTAGCACATAAGCAGCCTCAGACAGTAAGAAAGTAAATAAGCACTCCTGCATTCCACTTACAGAAACAACACAGGTGGCAAAGTCAGCAGGGCCATGTTCACAGCAATGTTTCTCACAACAGCCGACAGGGAGCAGCAGCCCCAGCATCCACGAACAGCCACACTGACAAAGTATGGTCCAGACATACAAGGGGCCTCATCTCGGGAAGGAAGGAGATTCTGACCCACAGGGCAAAACAAGTGAACCCCGAGGATATTACACTCGGTGAAAGAAGCCTGTCCAAAGACAGTACCATGTGATTCCACTTATATGAGGGCCCTAGAGCTGTCAGATTCCCAGAGAGAAAGCTGAAAAGAGCCAGGTGTGGTGCCACGCATCCGTAATCTCAGCACTCTGGGTGGCTGAGGCAGGTGAATCACAAATGTAAGCCCAGTCTAGGCAATTTAGCCAGACCCTATCTCAAAATAAAAAATAAAGAAGGAGCAGGGATGTAGCTCAGTACAAAGGCCCTGAGTTCAATCCCCCTTAATGAAGGGGGAGCATAAAAAAGTACAGTACAATAGTGGTTGGCACGGGTAGGGGAGTTTAGTGTTAATGGGCACAGAGGCACAGTCTGGGAAGATGGAAGAGTTCTGCGGCTGGATGATGTTGGTGGCTGCACAACAAACTGAGTGTACCTAGGCTGAGCTGTCTACTTCAGATGGCTAAGATGGTAAACTGTATGTTAAGCCTGTTACCACAACAAAAGATCATGTTTTTAAGTGGCAGGCTGGATTTGGCCAAGGGTCACAGTCTCCAACTTATCAATTTAGTGAGACCCTGTCTCAAATAAAAAAAATAAAAATGGGCTGGGGGTGTAGCTCAGAAAGAAGGCCCTGGGTTCAACCCTCAGTATCAAAAAAACAAGGAAGTAAGAATGTACCCCAGGATGGGATCTGGAACCAGGATCAGAACTCAGAAAGCCTTTTCTGCCCAGCTGGGCGAGGTAGCACACACCTGTAATCCCAGCTACTCCCAAAGCTGAAGCAGGAGGATCTCAATTTAAGAACTCAGCCTGGGCAACACAGTAAAATCGCTTTTCAGGAAAACAAAACAACAGCTGGGGAGATGAGGAGAGCATGTGGCGGTGGAGCAAGGGTCTCCTAAGACAAGACCCTGGCCCAGAGGCCGTGAGCAGGGCAAACGCCTGCACTGCTGAAGGGGAGGGATGGAGACCAGCAGGGCAGGGCACAGAACAGGTGGGGAGGGGGTCGCTGAGCAGCACTGAGCTGCTGGTGACCAGGCATCGGGCAGCAGGACTGGCCATAAAGCACTCATGATGGGCCAGCAGGCAGTGGACACAGCTCCCTCCAACGCCAAGGATGGAGTGCCCCTTGCAGGACAGGGCGGAGCTGTCCACGATCACTGAGTGCTGGAGAAACCAGACCAGATTTGAAGAAAAACCCCAGGGGCCCAACATCTCACTGTGGGGCCCACAGGACCCCAGAGGGAAGGTTACTCGCCTCCCCTATGCTCTGCGGCTGGCAAAGTCCAGGAACCACACACAAGGACCAGCCAGGCCTGGGGAGGCCACCACTATCCTCAGGGAAAGTCTGCAGCAGACAAAACCAGCACATCCTGGCTTCAAGATGAAGGGCCCTCACCTGGGTCACATCCCCACCCTCCCTGTCGCTGAGAGGTTTCTTCTGAGACCTGGTGCAGGGACAGCGGAGGCTCCAAGCAGACACCCTGCATGTGCCTGTCATCAGAATCAATAAACCAGCTTGGGCTGTCTCTTCACTTACTGGGAGAGTCTCATCCTTCAGGACTCTCATCTTTACCTGTCATGTTTTCCTAACTTTGTATTATAGCAAACTCCAAATGTAAAAGTTGAGAAAATAATGGAATGAACCCCAGTGTCTGCTATCTGGCTTCCTTTAACCAATCTTACTTAGCCTGTTTATCCATTTTTCCCCCAAAACATTACCCTTATCACTCAATGCCTGTCACAAAGAGGCACAAACTGAAGCCACCTTGCCCAGAATCAAACCAATTGGGCCAGTGGGAGAGGCAAGGACAGGCAGTGAACATGTGGTACATACGGGTTCCCCATGAGAACTTCAGGGGCGCAGTACTCAATTGTCCCACAAAAGGTGTAAAATAATTTGCCCCTTTCCAAGTAGGCAGCCGAGCCAAAGTCTATCAATTTGATGGTGAAGTCCTCAGCGATCACGATGTTCTCATCCTTGATGTCCCGATGAATGATGCCTTTGGAGCGGAGGTACCCCACTGCCGACACCAGCTGGAACGAGAGCCAGAGGGGGCTTTTCAAAGAGCAGTTCAAATAAAATATGCATTTAAAATAAACATCGACAAGAAAACAATGAGAAAGAAAAAACAGACATTTTCCAGTGCTTAAGTCTGGATGCTGGAGATCAGATTCAAGGCCAACAGGAGGCCCCACAACCACCTCAGGTGAAAACCCAGACAGGCCACAAGACAGGCTCTAAGGAACATGCAGTGGTGATGTGGGCTGGCATGGAACGGGGGTGCCCACCAGCAGGGGCTGTGAAGACAGGCACACAGGGAGAGAAGAACAGAGTTCAGGCAGCAGCTGGGGGCAGTGCGGCTCCTTCCGCAGCCAGCAGATCGCCTCCCATAAGGAATGAGCTCGGAACCAGGTCCTCTCTGCAAGCCCACTTGCCTGTAGGCCCACCCATCTGCCTGTCAACTCTGCATCTCTGGGGCAGGAGTCCACCGAGTCAGCCTTGCCCCTGAGTGAGGGGGACTCACGTGTCTGGCTGTGTCACAGTTCGGCATCACCTGGACCACGGAACTTAGTGATCTCAGGGACAAAGTCAATCAGTTTGATCTTCGAGACAACTTTATATTTACAGATGAATCAGAAGTAGTGGTTAATGGCAGGCAAACTAAGCCCAACCAATTAACTTACATATAATAAAAAAATGAATATTTACATACATATACATGAAAGTTATATCTGCATGTTTCTATCTGTACACACGTTTACATGTGCACTCATGTACATGCTTCCATGTGCACATGCACACATATGCATATGCTTGTACATTCAAATATGCATACATACCTAAACATAAGCGTACACATAAAAAAAAAGGTACACATATGTAGACACATTATAGCAGAACTAAGGAGACATTAGGAAGCAGCACATTCAGGAGACAGAAACCACACTTCAGTTACAACACAGGAAATCTCAGGGAGACATGCTGACTGGTGCCTAACCCAGAAGAGAAACCATCCCTCCTGCAGGCCCTGCCCTTCCCTGGACCCACAGAGCCACCCAGCAAAGTCGTTCATGGGCCTCACCCATTGCTGAGCAGGCCTGACGGACAAGGAGCTGAAAGATGATTTGCTGATCACCAGTACTGTTTATATATATGTATATAACACTACAGGTCTATATTTACATGTAACAACTCATATGTGTATATGTATTTGCACAGGGGTCACAGAAACTTTTTGTAAAAATTTTAACAAATAAAACACCATAAATTGGGTATGGTGGCATACACCTGTAATCCTAGCACTCTGGGAGGCTGAGGCAGGAAGACTGCAAATTCGAACCCAGCCTGGGCAACATAACAACATAGTGAGAACTTGTCTCACAATAAAAAGAATAAAATGAGCTGGGGAAGTATATCACTGTGAAGGACTTCAATCCTCAGTACTGTGAAAAACAAAACCAGAAGGTACTACGTCATTAGCCCAGAATTAACAAGTGGGAGGGAGCATCTTTTATCAATAACTCCAAGATCACCTCACACAGATTCTCTACAACATAAGGTTTCAGACACAAATCTCTGCCACAAATTGAAGCAAACAAAATACGTAATCTTCCAACACAGGAAGAGGGAGACAGGTGACATTCTTTTGGCATAACCCCAAAGCCTGAAATTCACAAGCAGGTGCCTAAGAAACTCCATTTCGGAAATCTAGTAACTAAAAAAAAAGGAACAAGCTATATCATGTACAGGTACAAATCCCCTATGGTGAATGTTATCACTATGTACATCTAAAATATACCATTAAAATAAAATAAAATTAAATAAATAAATTTAAAAAAAAGAAATCCAGTAACTTTTGAAAGTTTTTAACTCTGAGGGAAGAAAAATTCACATATAGAACCTGCCACCAAGAATCAAATTATTCACAGGAAACAATCAAAAGGCCAACCTGAATTGTTTACACGGCCCTTCTCTGGTGTTTTTTCCACCCTTTCCGGGGAGCTGGGAGCTGTCTAGGGTGGAATCCCCTCCCTCTCATGACTCAAAGCGACAGCTACTGTTCCCTCCCACCCTCCCTCTTCTAGGGTGTCTTTCTGTCCTACTGATCACTCTCCCATTCCAATAAAACATCAATTGACAAAGATCAATACATAGATACAAAACCTATTAAGTCAAATACTTGCAGTGAAATGAGACTGCCTAAGTCTCGTCTTTGTTGGTTACTTAATGAATAGCACTTACACTGTGCTATATGCCTGTCTTCGGGGCACTTCCTTGTTTAATCCTGACTCTTACATGTAGTACCACAGTGATTCGACTACAGACCAGAAGACTGAGGCTAAGGGACACCAATGATTTCCCCAAGGTCTCACGGCTGTGGCGATTAAGAATTCAGATCAAAATCACAGAGCTCACACCCAGTGTGACAACTGTGTTGGTTAATACTTGTAATTGGTAAAGACACTGTACTTATATAAATAAATCTTAATTACTAAACACACTTCCTTGCTCACTGCAGTAAGGGTATCTGGCTTCTTCCTTCCTTCCCCACCTCACTTTCTCTACTTCAACCACAGAATTCTCCGCTCAGAGAATATGTCTTACTCTGAAAGTTCCAAAAGCTGAAGGCTAAATCCACTCACAGGTACCACGGCACGCACCACTGATCTGCAGCCACGTCGGCCCAGTGCAGTATCGGCCCATCTCACCTGTCGGAAGATGTAGCTGGCCAGGGGCTCATCCAGGCTGGGGTGCTGATCGATGAACGCAAAGAGGTCCAGGCCAGAGCCATGCTTCTCCATAACCAGCTGGAAGAACCCTTGGTTTTCAAACACATCCACTACCTGGAAAAAGACAATGCCACGTCCAGCTCTGTTGAAATATCTTCAATCAACAAATTATGCTAATTTTATGGGGACAAAGTTGCACAGAAAATCACCATCTACCTTGATGATGTTGGAATGTTCCACACTGGACAGAATTGCAATCTCTAAAGTGACTTTCCCAAGTTTGGGATCCTCAATCCAACAATCTTCCAAAACCTTCTCCTTCTTAATAAACTTCACCACCACCTAGGAGGGAAGGGAGTGTAGAAGTAACCGGAACTAGTCCTGTCACATCGGTTCCCCTAAATCCCAGAATGCCAAGACCACACACCCCAGCAGGACTCAGGAGGGAAGGACAGGACGCTCCAATGCTCGCCAGAAAGAGGAGCATATGGAGACTCAACACGCCCTGAAGGGCACCCAGCACAAGCAAAGGTGGGCTACACACACAGCCCAGAGCTACATATAGCCTACCCAGGGACCAAGAAGGACATCTGTTAGTTAGTTTGCTGCTGCGTTTGCTCAGTGGGGATTTTTTTTCCAGGTCAGTAGAGGAGATCTAAGTTCAGCTTTAAAAGCAAGCTTGTGGCGCCCACAAGGTATGAGCAGGTCATGTGGGCATCAGTAGAGTGGTACACACCCCACGCTCGGAGAAGAGGGGACAGGAGAGGCAGACAGAGCCTCAACATGGGACCAGTAATCACATCCCTGAGTGTAGCCAGGGCTCAAGTGCCTGAGGGAGCAAGGTCTGAATCTGAGATGTGACAGGACCATTGCCTGGGTGCCAGTGGGTGCCCAGCCAGGAGTGCCCTTCTTGGACCCAGAAACCACCCACGTGCCAGGCTAAGACCTCAGTGCTCCTCTCCCAGTGACAATCTCGGACTCAGAGAGCCAGAGACCCAAAGTCAGGGTCGCTCCCTCCAAGAGCCAGAGCACCTCCTTGTTTTGCTCCTTGTCCATGGCCGTCCATACGAAGCCAAAGGCCCCACTGCCAAGTGGCCTCAGGGTGTTGTACTTGCGTGAGTACTCGCCCTCGCAGGCTGCCAACCCCTCCAGCTCCACAGGCGTGGGGGCCTCCTCGGCCAATGGCTTGGCCCTGAACATCTGCAAATGCAAAGGAAGGTCTGTGGCTACACATAACCAAGGGCAGGGGCATTGCCACTCTGTCCCCAGCGGGGCAGCACCTTCACTCATACTGCCCGCCCTCTTCTCTTGCCATGCGGAGGTGATTGAGGACCTCTGTTGCCAGGCCCCCATTGTGCACACAGTGCCAATGCAGATTAAAAGTCCTACATCTCCTCTACACTCACACAGAACACTAGAAGGCAGTGCCACAAAGCCATGAACAGACCCTACTCCCATCCCGGCAGAGACAGCAATGCCAGCGGAAAAAGCTGGTGTGCACCAGAGGGCAGAGACGTGGCTTGAGCAATCTGATACCGACCTCCCCAAGGCTGGGTCCTGGGGGCTCCGGCATGGAGTGAGTGGAGTTGGGCAGGCTGGCGAGCAGCAGGCGGGTCCTGGTGGCTGAGTCACAGTGGCTGTGCAGGAGGTCCTTCACCAGCCAGCAGCAGAACAGGCTGGTGGGGCCCTGGAGTTCCACCCGCTTCACTTCGAACCGTATGCCTGCAGGCGAGAGGTGGGAAAGCGCCACGCTGACCCTGCCAGGCGACACCATTGTGACTAAAAAGCCTGCCACCCAGAGCAGCCTGAGGACCACCCGGCAGCCCTGGGCAAGGGAGAGAAAAGCCCTCAGCACCAGCAGGGAAACTACCACCAAAGCATGCCGAGTAGCCAGAAGCCAGGAGCCAAGGACGCCTGCAGGAAGCTGCCAGCTGGCCATCCCAGAAAGCCAGGACAGAGCAGGCCCTCTGCCTTCAGGTGACTGGAACCCGACCAGAACCTGAGCAGTTTGTTAAGACCACACGCACAGATGCATACTGCACTTACACATAGCCACATTAAACCTAAACTACCCACACACTACACTGTACATGTGTACATATGTACATGTATCTTCACATAGCCTCCTAGGCAAATGGTATCTGATTTTTGGCAGACAGTTTATAGCTGACTTTATTTTCTTGTTCGTGTTTTCTAATAGTTCTACAAATAACATTATTACCTGCATGGCTTTTTTTTTTTTAATTTAGGAAAAAACCCACAGAAATCAACAAAATCAGTGATGTGAAAACAGCTGGCCAAAATAACACAGCCCTATCAAGAAATGAGGAAAGGTAGGCAGACAGCATCAACCTGGTCTTCACACTCCACGGACCTGAGCAGCCTCACACCCAAAGCACCTGAGGAGGAAGGAGCAGCAATCCTGGCTTCCTGGTGTGACTGGGGGGACAGACCCCAGCCCATGCCCCCTCCACTTCTGAGCCTGGAGGACAGACCCCGGCCCCTGCCCTCCACTTCTGAGGCTGGCAAGGTCTCCCTGGCTGTCATAAGGAGCAGTCTGAGAGGCAAGGACAACACGTGATCCTTTAGCAAAGCCATTCATAGGCAGAACCCCCACAGACCCCAGGGCTGGGGCATCCCTGACACTGCTGTGCCCCTCCCCCAGGACCAGGGACATACTCAGCCGCAAGCCATCTCGGTGGTAGCAGCTCCCGGAGTAGGTGCCCTCCTGAATCTCCCGACACAGGCTGGCAGCCCCAGGTGTGACAGGGGTAGAGGTGACCCAGGCACTCAGCCTTGGGTCCTCTGCAGATGGGCACACATCCTCCAGGCTGGCATCCGTAGTAGGAAGGATACAGTCTGGGCTTCCTGTGTTACTGACTTCGTAATGTGGTTCTGTTGGGCCATGCTCTGGGCAGCTCTCCTGGGACCCTTGGACTTCACCAAAATCAAAATAGGTGCCAGTCAGTAGTAGCCGCTCTCTGTCAGCTAGAACACCTGGCCTCTGCCTGTGCAGCACCTCCACATCGAAATCAGAGCTCACTGCCGAAGGAGAGGGTGCAGCCCCAAATTCAGACGTGGTGCAGGAACAGCTGGAGGAAGTTCCATCTGTCTCATCACTGAGAAGGAACTCCCTAAGGTTCCAGGAACAGGAGTTCATGTCGGCCTCCAGGACACCAGGGAGGTCAGTGGCCAAGGCATAGCAGGCAGAGGAGCTGCCCAGGTGGCTACCATGTAGGTCTCTGCCCCCTAGATCGCAGGGCAGGGGGCCAGCGAAGGGGCAGTTCTCTGCAGGGACAGGCTGCAGGCAGGGGATACCTAGAGCTCCCTCAAAGCTCAACCTAGACAGCTGCTCCTTAACCAAGCACACTTGCGGCTCTTGGCAGTCATCTCTCCCTCCCAGCCATGGCTCATCCAGGGTAGGTGTCCCAAATGAGACACAGGCCACCCCTGAGGAGCTGGGCACCGAGTCTGGGCTTGGCTGCCGTATGAGCCACTCGCTCCTGTAATGGGGGCAGTATGTCAGGAGGCCCCCTTCCACCGGCTGCCCCGCAACATGGGGCTCAGGCATGGTGGCATCGGCCTGAGGGCTGGCACTACTGGCACTGCTGGCACCCGTCAGTGCCCGTTGAGCTTCCTGATGCAGGCCCCACATTTCAAGGTTGCTCTTGTCCTCAGCCGGGACTGGAGGGCCAGGGTCTTCACAGGAAACAAATGGTTTTGTGTCCGCTGGTTCAGACCTGCTTTCTCCCAAGAGACCTTGCATGGGGATCTGTGCTGCTGCAGGGTCTGCCTGTTCCGAGGCAGTGACCTGGTGGTCCCTGAACAGTGACCACACACCACAGGCTGAAGGGCTTCCCTCTCGGCTGTCCTGCGGGTCCTGGGCTGGCACATACCCCTCTGGGATACTTTGCCGCTCTGTAGGTGACAATTGTTTATCCTGGGCCAGCGGCTGCCCCTCCGGGACACTGTCTGCCCTAGGAACAGGGATTCAGATGACAACATTACCACGGCCATGGAAGAGCCAACAGGACAGACCACACCAACTCCCCTGCTATTAGATGAGATCGGGCACGTTCAGGGTGGTATGGCCGTAGACTCCCCTGCTATTAGAGACAAGTACAAAGCACATCATATCTCCAAAGTGTAACAGAAAAGAGTAACTAAATTTTGTAACCCAGTTAAAAAATAAAACATTTCAAGGGGCTGGGGATTTAGCTCAGTGGTAGAGCACTTGCCTAGCAAGTGCAGGCCCTGCATTTGATCCCCAGCACTCCCTCCCCCCGGCAAAAAAATCTCTCCAATACTTTCCATAAAATCCATATTTGACAAGGATTTATCAGCCCACACTGCAGCGATGAACACACACTCAGGCTCCAGCAGCACCATGCCCCAGTTGCCCCTAGCCTCCTGCTGGCCCCACCACGAAGAGGGCCACCACCCAGCAGCTGCCCCGAGGTGCAGATGAAAGGAGAGGGCTTTCAGTATTTGTTAAACTGAAATAACGCCTGATTTCACAGCCACCTGGGGAGATGGCCGGTTGGCAGGCATGTGGAAGGGGAGCAGGGGAGGACCAAAGGGGAGGCCAGGGCTACTCCACACTCTTGCTCGCCCTCCTGAGCCCCCGAGTGTCACCACTCAGGTGGCTCAGGCAGACCTGCTCTGGATTTCTCAAAGGGTGCATTGTCACTTGCAGGAAGACACTGACAGATAGGGATGTGGTCCTGTCAGTGCAGCAAGGAAAAGCCACCAAAGGCTTCCCAAAAGCTCAGGGCTGGTTTGACCATCAAATGTGTCATCAAATTCAGGGAGAAAATCTGCCATGCTGGAAGTTTTTGGATTTCAGGATTTTGGTTGAGTGTGAACCTGCAAAATTCCCTGAATTTTAGTGCAAGAGCACACCAGAAAACAAAAGGACATTCACCAGGTGCCCAGGTAGTCAAGCGTGGCTGTCTCTGCACTGTGGCCACCCTCACATGAAATGAGGGTGTGGCTTCCAGGCACTGCTGGGATGACCACAGTGGCTAGGACCTCCCCCAGGCATCCCTGGAGACACGGGCCTTCCAGCCGAGGACTAAGCTGGGAACCCAAGAACTCTGTCATCAAGTGTGGACACAGCGTTGCCTGGGACACACCAGCTGGTACTGTCATCACTAACCAGAGCTGAACAGGTCCTTCTCCAGCTGCCACCTGCCTGACCTTTCACACCCCTGCCACTCCCTACCAGGACTCACCCCAGAGAGGGCTGCAGGGCGAGGGAGGCTGGGAGCCCGCCTCCAGTTTCTGGCTGTGTCTGCATCCCAGTAGAGACTTCTTGGCTTCCCGGCTTCAGGGTGTTGTCTTGTGGCAGCACATCACCAGCAAGCACTAGATCAATCTTTGGATCTAAGAACAGTGCCAGAGAAGAGCGTTTTGCACTCACAGGCACTTGTGCCAGAAGCAGCCTCCCTGGGAACAATGCTGAAACTCACTTTACACAGACGCCTGCATTCCCACGTGCAAGACAGTGTTCATGAGCACACCTTCTACAAAGGCCACACTTCACTTTCTGCTAGCATCTGTCCTTATTCTCCCTGTCTCAGTGCCTCTGTATACCCTCTCCCCATAAGACAGCAAGCACCCTACCCCATGCCCCTGCCACGCCCCACCCAGGCTCCTTAGGCCCCAGTACAACCCAGGGTTGCCAGGACCACCCACAGTGGGGACACAGCTTGGCCAAGCACGGCAGGTCTCTTCCAGGCAGAGCTGGCAGGCCCTCCTCACTGCTCATAGCAACAGAAAGGTGAGTCCGGTAGGGCTGCCAGGAGCTCAGACACTGATTCTGAAGGGTGTTGGTGAGCTCTACACCCTCACGGCACCATCAGCCTGGGGGTCCCTTGGCTGGACTCTCACACTGCCTCCACAAACCACCCACCTATGACTGTGTAATCGAGACCCAGGAAGACATGTCCAAATGACTTAGAGTGCTCAATTAGAGTTACGGGGGTTAAACATAACAGGATCAACAAATATGCTAGGAATATTTACAGCAGGAACAAATCTGCTGTACTACATCAACTTAATCTTATGTTACATAAAAGTACATAAACTCTCTTTAAAATGACAGGACTGTCAGCTAACTATGTTTCAAACACGGACATAAGTGACGCACTCTTTGAGAACTTTCTAGTCCCCTTCTCTAGCTAATACATCTGTAAGAATAACTCACAACTGCCCGGCACCTGGGGAGCATCAAGCCGGTTCCCCTGAGCTCTGGAGCCTCTGTCCTTTGGTCTGTCATAGAGGTGGGGCGGGCATCCTGGGGGCAGGAAGCCATGTCTTACCCTGGGCAGGGTTCGCAGTCATCTCTCCACACCCACTCTCATTGCCGATGTCCAAGCAGCTGTCTAGGTCAGGTGGCTGCAAAGAGCTGTCATAGGCAAGATCCATGTAATGGTAGAAACTGGGAATCAGGAAAGTGATGTTCTAGGAAGCAGAGTAGCGAGGCTTCAGCACACGAAAGAAGAGCCCACTGTGACCAGTGGCCCATCCACCTTGGGGAGAAGTACAAACAGCACCAGCAACCTCCAGGCACTGCACCCCTCAGGGTCCAGTTCCCTTTGACCAGCCTGAGGACCTCGGCCATTGGCCAGACCAGGAACCCCTGGACTTCCAGGCACAGCACTTTCCTCTGTCCCCAGGGTGCTAGCCCAGAGTGACAGCTGACATGGAGCCCAGGGAAACAACCCAGGTAGCTGTGGGCAGGGAACCCCCCTGGGGGGACCAAGGTCCCTCCAGGTAAAGTGCATGCATTGGGCAGCTGTTGGGGGCAGGGGCCTGGACACCCACAGACCAGATCCTCAGAATGGACAGGAGGTGGCAGCCACAGCCCTACCTTGCCCAAGAGCTCGGTCTTCCCATAGCCAAACAGCATCAGTGCAAAGCTGTGGTTGATGCCGTAGATGGTGCCATCAGGCAGGAGTGTGATGAGGCCGCTGATGGTGCAGAATACCCACACAGACGCCCAGTAGCCCTGCTTGGGAACCACCTCACCCTCAGCCACTGTTTCACCCATGGCCGCTGCCTCCCCACTGGGCTTGGGTTTCAGCTTCAGGCTCAGAGGGAAGGTGGTGCCATCCCTGGCTCTACCAACAGACCGCTGAATTTCCAGGTTCTGAAAGAGACAGGCACAGCTCATCATGTGGACACAACTGCTGCGCCACCTTAGACCCTGGCTCCACTGACACAGCCACAGAAAGGGCCGGGGAGGGAGACCACATCCAGGGGAGGGAGGGGTCAAGGGCTCCAGTCAGCCACTGTGGGTTCTGTGCCAGGCACATGCCCTGCCACAGTGTGCTGGCCTCCCGGGGAGAGTGCCTACTCCTCATCTGTGAAGGGAGGAAGGCAGTATACTTGTACTACCCTTGGACAAATACCTTGTTCTTGGACTATGTCCCCAAAGCCCCCCATGTGGGTGGCCCTGGCCCTTCACCCCTCTCCTGTCCCTCCAGCCCAGAGCACTGGCTTCCTGGTGTCACTGGCTTCTGGGGACCTAACCGTCCCCATCTACCACTCAGTCACTCCATCCCCACAAATCAAGCTCCCTCTGCTTCCAGTAGGCATGTGGTGTCCTGGGCATGTCTTGGCTGATGCAGGGCTCCCAACTGGAGACTCAAGGCTTGGCCCCTGGCTTCAGACTGGAAAGCTGGAACCAGGCCTCTGTAGCCTACCCTTTATTCATGGGTTCCTCCAACTTGTGAGACCTAAGAGCTGCAGTGCCATGTCAGGGGTGGGGGCTCCTCTGCTCCCCCGAATGCAGGGAAGCCTCCTCCATAGCACTGCGCCCCAGCTGAAGTCAGAACTCAGGACCCAGCTGTCCTCACAAGGTGCAGACCATGGCTGGATACCGTCAACCTTCCCTGACCCCAGGCCCCAGGGATCCCTCTCTGCTGGTTCCACCTGCTGCCAGAGGGGCAGAGCGGGCTCACAGGTATCTTCTGCCACACAGCTTCAGGACATGCACCACCTTGTGGGTCAGAGGGCAGCCTGGGGCAGCAGGTGCTGCTGGGCCATCTTTAGCCACAGGGACAGTGGATCCTCTGCCAACTGAATAGCCTAAGTGGCAGCTGCCTTGGGACAGAGTAGAGGGCGTAGAGCGCCAGGGCTAGGGGCAGGGGCTGAGCTTCCTTGGAAAGTGTGACACAGAAAAACACAGTTGAGAGGGGCTGAGTCTGGAGGATCAGGGCCCAGGCCATCCTGGAAGGATAGTCATCCTCACTGCAGCAAGGCAGACTCGGTCCAGTCAGCCTCTTCCTGCAGGTGTGGATGTGACATGAGTGAAGCCACAGCACCTGGGTCCCTACGGGAAGGCCACACACTAACTGGGAAAAGCGGACTCCAGGTGACTCAGCTAGGATACAGCCACTCCCGCACCTGGGCCTCTGCTTCCCACCTCCTGTAGGGCCCAGCTATGCTGCTCCCAGGGTTGTGATGGCTGATTTCACATGCCAACCTGCCTGGATTAAGGAAGACCCAGGGAGCTGGGAAGCACTCTTTTGGGTGTATCTGTGAGGGTGCTTCAAGGGGAGACTGGCATGTGCCTTGCAGACTGATTGGGAGGCAGCCACATCGGAGTGGGAGACCCAGCAAGAATACCATCAGAGGACAGGGGAATCAGTTGTGACCTGGAGCTGGGATCCACTCTCCTGCCCCTGCATTGGAACATCAGCAGCCACCTTCAGACTTGGCCTGAGCCACATTCAGAGCCCTGAGCAGTGACCAGGCACTGCAAGCAGGAGGGCTTCCCTCTCAGCTGTCTTGTGGGTCTTCGAGCAACACCCACTCACCATCCCACGGTTCCCAGCTTGCAGATGGCCTCTCAGGGACTTCTCTGCTGCATTGCCATGGGAGTCAGTGCCCCTAACAAATCCCCTCATTTATCTGTACACATCCATATCGTACTGGTTCTATCTACAGAGGTCTAACCAACACCAGGGGAGACCCTGCAACAGCCAGCCCTCCCTGCTCCATTTTAAAGAGAGGAGACAAGAGCAGTCGGCCAAGAGACCACCAGGCTCAGGCCTGGGGTCAAGCCTCAAGCATGTCCCTCTCCAGGACAGTCTTGTCCCTCTCCAGGACAGGTCAGCTTATGGGGCAGGAGGCACAGGGTATCGGGGTCCTACCTCTGGGACAGGCTGCCCGGGAGGAGGGAGCTGCAAGGACGGGATCAGGTCTGTGATGTGCTGCCCAATCACATCCTCCCCAGATGTGAACCCATGGAGATGAGCAAAGAGATCATCACAGGATGTGATGGTTCCCTGGAAAGAAGCCCACACAGTGGGTGTTATAATAAAAGAGACTCTCACCTCAGCTTTAAGTTTCACTAAACCTCAGCATCTGGCAGCTAAAAGCAAGGCTGTTTTCATGACTTCCAAATCAGAAGTGCAAGATGTACATGTGCTCTCTCACGAGAACAGCAGTCTCCCTCTTGCACTGGATGTGCAAACCACTGGCTTTCTTAAGTGTTCCTCAGAGGCCATGGCCCACCCCAAGGCCCCTCAGTGACAACAGCCCAGCCCACGGTTGTGTGCTGCCTGCAATGCCTACCACTGCTCTGAGGGTTGCTCAAATATAAAAACAATCCTATGAGCAGTTAGGTTTAGATTTCGTTTTATAGCCAAAGCAGTTGAGGCACAGGAGACTAGGAGGCAGGCGCCTGGTACGAGCCAGGGAACCAAAGAGACCACTGGCTGAGCTGCTAGTGCCAGGTTAGTGCTAGTGCCCAAGGTTCCCCAAGACAGAGCTACATGTATCCGAGATGTGAACACACACTTACCTCACTCTGGAAAGTGACCCAGGCTGAGATCCTCTCCACGGGCTCCAGGACCACCACACAGCATGGGCCACGCTCCTGCCGCACCTTCTTCATCCACACTGAGACTGGAATCCTCTCCCCACTATGACTGATGACATCCACCTGTGAACAGATGGCTGCTCCAGGTGTGGCAGACCTGTGGGCCCCATGGACCCTGGTGGGTGCCTATGGCAGGAAAGGCCCTCCCTGCATCCAGCACACCTGTGAACTCAACCTCCTTCCCCTGCCTCACACTTTAGACATTTACCAAACATAAACCAGCCTTCCTATACCCAGTTGCAGGCTCTGAGTGAATGTTTGGTCAAGAGAGACATTTTTCCCATCCTCAGTGTGACAGCTAATCTTGGTTCTCATCTTGACTGGACTGAGACGCCTAAAAAGCTGGCAGAGCTGGCAGGTCTATGAGGGCATTTCCAGAGACACCCACCCTCCCACATGCACCCAGTGGGCAGCATAGCGAAGATCTGTCCTGCCTGGGCAGCACACTCTGTGGGCTGCAGACCCAGATGGAATGAAATGCAGAAGGGGAGGGGGATCACATGTGTACATGGGGCTCTTCTGGATCAGAAGTATTTTCTGCCATGGCCATCGACCGTGGACATCACACTCCACACTTTGAGCACACACTGGCAACAGTGACTGTTCAGGGGGCCCCACAGCCTTCGGCCTGGGACTGAGGGTGTATCACTGGGCCTCTTGTTGAAGGGCTTCTTTCTTGGGATGAGTAGCTACTGCTTTCATTCTCTAGTTTCCAGATGGTCTTTGTGGGACTATTTAGCCTCAGATTATATAAGCCAACCTAACACATCCTCTATTATAATTTCACATATATATTATTGGTTCTATTCCTCAGGAGAGCCCTGACCAATACACTCAGTTTCACGGTATTATAGGAGGGGGAAAAAAGGAGTATTTGTTATTTTTAAACACTCATGAATGTATGTTTAGCATTGTAGTTTTTTCCCCCTTGCAGTTGTCAGCTCTTCAGCCAGTCATGTCCAGATGTAGGCGGCCCTGTCCAGTTCCTTCCAGGCCTCAGCATCTATGAACTCAGCTAAGGTCCACATCCAGGTTGAACCCAGCAGCTCAAGTGAGAGAATCAAAACTCTCCAGGGAAATGCACTGGGTCACACCACTGGCACACCAAACCAACCCCAAACAAATGGGATATGTGGGTTTAGATTTAAGAATGAGTCAAGACGACAAAATTACATGGCTCTTCTGGGAATATAGAGTGGTGCCTGCAGGTTTTGCAAAATGTAGGCCAAGCTTCATCCCTCAAACACACCATGGGGCGCTCTGGGATGCCCAGGTCAGTTCTGTGACCTTGCACACCTGTCTCTGATGCCCTGCCTCACCGCACAGAGGAAGCCGGGAAGCTGGGAAGCTCAAGTTGCTGTGCCTCCTGGCCCTGCAGCACAGCGCAGCTCAGGGCAAAGCCTGGACAGGGAAGGCAGAGCTCTCCCCACCATATGCCACTCCAACCATGGAGCCAGACCAGGACCCCACCATGCCTGCTCACCACTGTGCCAAACACCACAGCAGCATGGCCATCGGCCTCCACATGCTCCTCGCTGAGGGCTTCCGCCACCTTGCAGTCTGGCTGTAGGAAGAACTGCACCAGCTTCTGGCCAATCAGATCATGGCTGCTGTACCCCAGGAGCCCGCAGGCTTTGTCGTTGGCAACCAGGATCTGAAGGGGCACAGAGGGGCAGAGCACAGCGCTACCAGCAGCTCTTCTAACTCCCAGAAACAGCCCAGGAGGACAGTCCTGGGCCCCTCCCCCCTGTGCCTCCATGCTCCCCAGGCAGGGTCGAGGGAGACAATGCACATGCTATACCTGGGCACCTGGACCTCATGGACATTGGACCCAGTCAGCGCTTAGTCCCCCAGGACCCCTCCCGCCACAGTGGGCACATGACAATCAAGATTATGAGGAAAACATGGGTGTTCACACCAAACTCCATTGTCTGCCCATTTCAGCTACATGTATACAATGTGCATCAATGCAGCTGTACCTAACAGAACACTGTGCACTATTCTCAGGCAGTCAAGTGTGTGACAGAGCTCACAGCTCACCCTCCCCTGGATCCCCATCCCAGGAGGAGTCAATTTGTTCTATTCAACTCACATCTAGTTCTCATATTTAGTCCATATTTAGTATCCTTTTGCTACCACACAGATAAAGCCAAATGTTTTTTTGATGAATTTATAAAACACACAAATTCTAGCCAGGCACAGTGGTACACACCTGTAATCCCAGCTATTCAGGAGGCTGAGATAGGAAGACCAAAAGTTCAAGGCCAGCCTGGGCAACCTAGCAAGACCTTGACTCAAAATGAAAAATAAAAAAGGGCTGGTAGGGTTGGGGATCTAGCTCAGTGGTACAGCACTTGCCAAGCAAGTACAGGCCCTGAATTTGATCCCCAGCACCCCCCCCAAAAAATGGGTGGGGGGCTGGAACCGTAGCTCAGTGGCAGAGCACTTGCCTGGCATGCATGAGGTCCTGAGTTCAATCCCAGCACCCAAAACACACACACTCACTCACACACGCTCGCGCTCTGTCTCTGTCTGTCTGTCTGTCTGTCTCTCTCTCTCTCCCCCTCTCTCCTCTGTTTGAGTTTCCAGGTTTAAGGCACAAACCCAAACTCTAAACCCAGGGGGAGCCCTTACACCAAAGACAATACCTCTGTGGTCTTGGCATCCACAGTGAAGATAGCCTTGTTGGGATTGTACACAGGGGCCGGGAGAAGGGGCATGGAGCAGCCCAAAGACAAGCCACGAAGCAGGGAGCAGCAGGACACACTGCCCAGGGGTGCAGCCAGGTCCACATGCTTGGGCACTGTGGGGCAGTGCAGTTTGCTAGTGCAGATGTTCTGGGCAGCCAGGGATGAGAGGCAGTAGGAGCTCCATCTGTCTTCTGGGGAAGGAAGGATACAGTGTGAGCCCTCATGCCACAGCCAGGAGCATACTTCTCACATGGGCAAAGCACACAGACTGCGAGGATCCACAGATTCAGTTAATCTACAAAGTTGGCCACACACCCACCATGAAGCTCAAAGGATCCCAGCACCCACCACAAGCCCCGGGGGCTCCGTGACACTGAGCAACATCCTCTCAGCAGCACCTACAGCCTGAGATCCATATTTCTGCCTATACCTCACACTAAGGTCTTGATCCTACATGAGATGCTCTCAGAAGTAAATGTTTCCTACCCACCCACTGTGTCAGCCACTCCGAGATCCCACAGCCCCTCGAGCAATTGTCCCACCTGTTTCCGGAAAGCCCCACAGTTCCTGGGTTCCCTGCCGCCCACCCACCCCTCACATCAATCCTCACCCCCAGCACTGCACCTGGCTCACCTGTTCACCCTCCTCTTCCATGCCGACCCTCAGCCTGCTCACCCTCCCCTTCGCACCTCTCACCACAGGTGGCCCGGCTCCACCCCGCCTGCTCCTCAGTACCTTTAAATACACTTAGAAGCTCAATATGCTGTCACCAGCCACACTTACCTGCAGCCCCGGGTACAGGCTCAGCTGCCAACACCCCCTCTACCTCCACTCTTTTTTTTTAAGCTCCACTCTTTCAACCTAAGTCTCCATTGCTCTCCTGCCCCGCCATTCTCACTACTCCACATACTTCATCCAGGACCCTCACATTCTCAGTCATGGCCTCAGCCTGACCATGCTCTGAGCCTGGCAGCCACTCAGCCACCCAATCACCCCATGCTCCTGCCCCAATCCCTGTGTGGTCACCAGGAGGGTCCTTCTAAAACCAATCTATCATGTCGACACTGCTGAGAATATGGTTGGGCTAACACTGGGCAAAGCCTACCTCCTGTGCGGACTGCCAGCCCTCTGCAGCATCCCAGCCATTTGCCAGGATCTGCTGCTCCAGCTGCCCAGGGACCAGCGCAGAAGCCAAGATACTCCTGACCTGAGGGCTCTGGTCAGTTCCCAGCCACCTCTGTTGTTTATAGGTCCACTCCAACTTCGAGCAGGCACCTGTTGTCTCCCCAAGCTCCCATCTCACGGCCTGCTCCCCAGAGCCGGGACACCTGCCTCCTGACCATGGTACAGGACACTGACTGACTGGAGGAACCCCTGGCTGTGGGACAGGACAGCCCTCGCCCTCTGCTGGAGTCTGACAGTGTCCAGGTGGAAAACCCACGCCTCCTGCACAGATTAGGAAACAGCCTAAAACAGGGCTCTTGCATACTCTGGGTAAGAACAGCAGTTGCTCTGCTCTGCACCTGGAGGTAAATTCCAACCCCAGCCAGGGGACGCTGTGCACCTTAGATCCCAGCAAAAAGGACAGAAGCAGCAGGAAAGGGCTGTGGTGTCCTCCCTAGGGCAGCCAAGCACCTGGGAAAGCAACCACTCCTGTAAGAACTCGAGAACTACCTAAAGTCACCAATGCAAGCTGCCAAAGAGAAATAGCAACCCCGTGTTTTCAGCTTGCAAGGCTGTGCCACAGCAATGAGAAGGCTGTACCTGAGAGCGTCATCCTGCTCTGGCAGAGCTTGGAGAGCCCATCTTTCCTGCTCAGGTGTCTGCGGGCTGAAAGCGGTTTGCTGGGCTCAGAGGCAAGCTGTGCAGATGGCCCCTCGTCAGGGGCAGGCACAGAGACACTGCCAGACAGGCGCCTGCCGTCCTTGTCCAGGGCCAGGGGACCCGGGTCCTCCATGGGGAGCAGGTGGGCCGGTTGCTGAGCCCCCACCTAGAAAAACAAGGGGTACCAATGGACAGCTGTAACACAAGAATACAGAGGCAGTTTAGCCAAGCGAGCTCCTCACAATGCCCACTTACGCTCAGTCCCAAAGACACCCCGTGCCACCCTAGTGGGCCAGCCCGAGCTGCCCTTTAGAAGCTCCTCCCAAGAAACACAGGCACACTAGAGCTCGAAGGAAAAGTGTGAAAAACTGAAGAAGGGAGAGGAGGGAGGCCACGAGGGAAGGCAGGAGCTGCAGGTACACAGGAATGGGAAGCCCTGCAGGTCAATCGCTATGGATGCCGTAAGAATGGCTGGCTTGCAGGACTCCCAGGGAACAGAGGACAAAAGTATGTCCAAAGTCAAGAGGCTGCTTCAGCTGGACAGGTCTGGCACCGGAGGTCTGTGCTTTTAACTCTTATTTTGATATAAGTGTAGATTCAGATGCAGACATAAGGAAAACACACAGGAGAATCCCATGTACCCTTCATGGAGATCCCTTCCAATAGCAGTGTCTCCCTTAACTGCAGTAGAGTTACAGCCAGGAAACTGAGGCACGAGCCCTTCCTGCACTCGTGTATGTGTGTAGACTTGTGGCACACCTACACCCACACACACTTGCAAGATACTGAACAGCTTCACTCCATGTGTTGGTAGGTATGTGAATCACGAACACATCTCCCCAGTGCTGTGCACATGCAATCACTCCACAGAGCCATCAAGAAGAAAGTGCCTCTGCTAAGAGAGGCCCCACCTGATCATCCCAGGGAATACAAGGTCAAGAGCACACTGTGGCTATACCGAGACCCCAGGCAGAGTCCCTAACAGCCCGGAGCCACTCCCAAGGCCCACACCAGCCTCTTCCTACCTGGGGACTCCACACCAGCACCCAAGAACTGGCTGAGAAGTAGCCTTGCTGGAAAGCCAGACTTGGACAAGCTGGCAGGTGACACATGACACAAAGGCCCTTCCCAATGCAGGACAGTCCTTGGGAGGGGTCCAGGAGTGGCCTCTCTGACACCACTGCAGGGTAGGAACTCCAAGAAGTCCAGCCCTCCATTCTATCCTGCCTTTCAAGGTCACTGGAATTCACCAAGACAGGATAGAAGAGTCTATTGTAATTACAGATGTGAGCCTGGTTATAATTGTGCGACCACACTCATGGCCCCGCCCTGAGTCTGAAGGCCTGACCACGCTCACCAGAGGCTGCCAGCACTGAGCCCACAAGGCAGGAGCCCTCAGACAAGAAAAGCTGAGCGCTCCATCAGGAACACCAGCATCATACACACACAGACAGTAGGTGGGCACGGTGGCACACACCTGTAATCCCAGGACTGTGGGAGGCCAAGGCAGGAGGATGGCGAGTTTGAGCCTCACCTGGATAATTTAGTTACTTAGTGAGACTCTGTTTCAAAATAAAAAAATTTTAAAAGAGTTAGGGATATAGCTCAGTGAAAAGGCCCTGGGTTCAAACCCAACTACTGCAACAAGTAAACAAATAGCAGAACACAATCAATTTCACAAACAAACCAATAAACGTATGAGAGTCAGGCACACATCAACGGAGAGCCCACTTCCAATTAGCAGGGACTCACTGGAGTATTCATCTACACTTCGGCACAATCTTGACCAAAATGTCAATGGACTTTTTGCAGAAACTGAAAAGCTAATTCTAAATTTTACAGAAAAAAGGCAGAAAACATAGAAGACTCTAGAAGATTTATATCCAATTTCAACTTAACTACAATGCAACACTAACCAAAACAGCACACTGGCATAAGAATAAATATGTAACATAGAAAGCATCCTGGCATAAAATCACCTATATATACGGTGAAATGAATTTTTGATGTAAGTATCATAGTGTCAGGAGTAATGGGATACCTGCAATCCCAGCTATTCAAGAGGCTGAGGCAGGAGGACTGCAAGTTCATGGCCAGCCTGAGCAACTTAGCAAGATCTTGACTCAAAATAAAAATTTTAAAATGTTACAGTAATGTACATCAGTGGAAGAGCACTTGCCTAGCACATGCAAGGCCCTGGGTTCAATACTTAGTACCGTACAAAAATAAACTGTCGGGCTGGGGATTTAGCTCAGTGATTAGAGTGCTTGCCTTGCAAGCACAAGGGCAGGAGTTCGATCCCCAGCACCACAAAAATAAATAAATAAATAAATAAATAAACTGTCAAGGTAACTCAGTACAGAAAAAGTAGTCTTTCTAGATATAGCTAGAACACTGGGAAAAAAAACTTTGACTTTTAGCTCTTGCCACCTGTAAAAATTAACTCAAACCATTATCACCATTTTATTAGCCTTCTGTGCAAGTTTCCTAGGACTGTCATAACAAGTGCCATAAACTGTGTGTCCACAAATAGAAATTTGTTGTCTTGATTCCAGGTGCTAGAAACCCAAAACTGAGGTATCAGCTGGGCTGTGGTCCCTCTGCAAAAGGCCTTCTCCTTGCTTCTGTGGCCACCTCTGGTGCTCCTATTCTTACGGCTGTGTCACCAAGGTCTCTGCCTCCATCATCACACACTCTTCCCTGTGTGTCTGTCTCACTGCACCATCTTCTCCTAAGGATGTGGTCACACAGGATGAGGACCCGCCCTACTCCCAGGCTACCTTGTCCTCACTAATGACATCAGCAAAGATCCCATTTCCGAATAAGGCCATGTTCTGAGTCCCCGGGATCAGGACTCCAGAATATGAATTTTGAACCAACACAATTCAGTCCAGAATACCTTTTAAAAAACTAAGAGAAAAGTCTTCAGGATGTCAACCTTTTCTTAGGTAAGACACAAAAAGCATAAATCATAACAAAAATACTGTTTAATTAGACTTAATGAAAACATAAAGCCATCGCTTTGTGAAACACACCACTTAAAAAGTGAAAAGACAGGCTCAAGCCGAAGAAAATGTTCACAATCCCTATACCTGACAAACAAGGTAAGCCAGAACTCTCGCAAGTCAGTGGCAAGAGGACAAACAACCCAGTTTTTTAAGAATGGCCCAAGGTTTTGAAGAGACACTTCACCAAAGACAAATGGCAAGGAAGCCCATGACAAAATGTCCACCGTTATTCCTCATCAGTACTCTTGCAGACTAAATCCCGTGAGCTTTCTTTAGACAACTGCTAGCATGATGGAAGTTTAAAAGAATTAACACAGAGAATGTTGGTGAAGATGTGGAGCACCTGGAAAACTGTACATTACTGAAGAGAGTAACTGATTGGTGAGAACACCCACTTTAGAAAGCAGTTTGCCAATGACCCCAGGACAGAGAAAGGCACACGCACATCCACACAGAACTTTACAAGGGTTTGACACTAGCCTATTCACAGTGACTCCAAAGGAGGCGATCCAACCTCCTGGGGATTTAGTTCAGTAGCTGGCATGCTTGCTTTGCAAGCACAAGGTCCTGAGTTCAATCCCCAGCACCAAAAAAAAAAAAAAAAAAAAAAAAAAAAAGGATTCTGTACCTCCTTAGACCTGTGAAACAAAGGAGGCGATCCAAATGTCTGTCCATCAACAGGAGAACAGGTGAGCAAAGGAATCCTACTCAACAATGCAAGGAATGCACGGGGGACACATACTGACACAGATGAACCTCAGGCCCATTCAGCTATGCCCAGCTGCCAGGCACAAAGTACTGAATACTACAGGGTTCTACTGATACAAACACTTCGAGCAGCACAGTCGGGGACCTTTGAGGCCCACAGTAGGAAGAGCAGGGGCAATCTGGAGCAGAGAGGAACACTTTAGGAACACTTCAGGAACACTCTCAGGTGGCTCTGCTGTGCTTCCAGGGCTATATATGCATCTCAAAGCTCATTGAACTTGATGCTCAGAGTGGGTCAAGTGTGTAAAACTGTATCTCAATAATTTAACTTTTAAAATGCCAGTAGGTGGATAAAACAGGCAAACAGTCACAGCTGAAGACACATTATAATGACTAGAAGATACATTTGAGTAACCCAAAATGCAACATAAACAAGAGATGAAAATAGAACAGAGCGAAGTTAGAGACAAAATACAAGAGACTACCTGTAAGATTTGGGTGAGAAAAGTTTTAAGTGAGAAACAGAAAGCTCTAGCTACAAAATAAGATTGATAAAGTTAACATTAAAATTGAGACCACACATCCATAAGAAATACCAAAAAGAAAAAAAAAATTAGGTCCATTGCAGCAGTGTGTATCTACAGTTCCAGTTACTCAGGTAGCTGAGGCAGGAGAATCAAAAGTTCAGCCTGAGTAACTTAGGGAGACTCTATCTCTTGTAAGAAAACTTAGCGGGTTGGTGGGGGGTGGTATACAGCTCAGTGGTAGAGCACAGGTTCAAGGGCCTGGATTCAATGCCCTACACCACAAAAGAGGGGCAGGAGAAAACAAGTTGTAATTTGGGTGAAGATATTTGTACATGCCACATATGTAACCAACAAAGAATACACAGAACAATTTTTAAAGGCAAGTAATTTAACATTTTAAAAAGCTTAAAGACACATAGCCCAAGAAAAATGACAAGAACATGAACAAGAGTGCACATAACTTCAGAGTATCATGTAATAAAAACTTAATCCGTAAAAAGCATAATACTCCTCAGGCTACACTGTCAATGTCACAAAACTTCATCTTAAAAGTAATAATGCTTCAGAATACATTGTCAATGTTACAAAAGGTTACTAACATAGAATGGAGGAAAGAAATGTGAAAGGAGGGTCAGGGCAGGGAATCTGTCCTGTGGGAAGGAGATAAATACAGTCTGAACTGTTTATTTACAGCAAGAAGGGGCTGTTTAATTACATTGCAGACAATTACAATGGTGACCAGGAAGGAAGGTTACAATGGGGATGTGGAGGGAGGGCACAAGGAAAAATTAATCGCTTTCCCCTCTATGCCTCCTGTACTGTATAAGGTCCACCTCAGCCAGCTGAGCACCATGGAACAGAAGGTCCCAGCAAGGCCCTGGCAGACAAGCCCAGCCACGCTTGGGCTGGCTCCTGAAAGCGCAAAGCCCAGCTTCAAATGCCCATGAATCTCTCAACTTTCACAAGTTTAATTTCGACTCAAATGTTAACCAGAAATGTCTACTACAAGTCTAGGCCCACGATTTTAGAATAGTTTTTTTGTATCTGGAAGCAACTTTACATCTCCCTCCAGAACAAAAGCTAGGAAGTAAATAGTTCCAATTACTCTTGCTGCCAGGGTACAACAAAGAACAGAACTAACCTCAGGTGAAGGCAACCAGTAGACAGCAGAGCAGAAAATGCTAAGGACATTGGACCTGGAAACACGTGAACTTCTGAATAAGTCCACCCGAAAACCTGACATCCTCTGGAGTTCAGGTTTGGAGGCCAATTGTCTCCCTCCTCACTGTCAGAGCCAGCCTGAGCACACAGCTCTGTTTCTTGCACCAAACCACCCTAAAGAATACACAAGATGGGGCTGGGGATTTAGCTCAGCGGTTAAAGTGCTCGCCTTGTAAGCACAAGGACCCGAGTTCGATCCCCAGCACCAAAAAAAAAAAAAAAAAAAAAAAAAAAAAAAAAAAAAAAAAAAAAAAAAGAATACACAAGATGATGGCTTCTGTGATCGGAGGCGACACCTGCAGAGCCGTGCAGGTGCAGAGCTGAGTGAAGAAGTCTTCTAGGCAGAAACACGGGACAGTGCACAGGAGACGAGGTGGAGAGAGGACTAGAAAAGCAGAGCATAACTCCCAGAGCTCCAGAGGCCTGTCCATTCTGTTCATTTATGGACCAGCAAGTGTTTGGGGAGTGCTCCCAATCTTGGGAAGACCTGACAGTATCTTAAAAGTTTCCTTTGCTCCAAGTTATTCAATCTCTCTTCCTTTAAATCTGGATTTTATCCATAAGATCAACTTTAAAGAACTCAAGATTTGAACATGACTGGATACGCATCTGACAAAGATCATTCCAGGGCAATGTAGGTGCAAGGCTGGGACAAGGGGAAAGGTAATGGTAACCTAGGCCCGAAATTGTGAAGTCCTTAAGACCATGGCAGAAAGATGAGAAGGAACCAATAAAAGAAAAATTGACACAGAATTAGCTGGATTTGCTGTGTGGAGAGACGTGGTGTGTGAAAGTGAAAGGTGCCAACCAATTATCCCAAGTGTAGCTCAGGCAAAGAAAAAGCAGTGAAGAGAAGGTTACGGCAAAGCCCACGTGTGCAGGGGGCCTCCCGAGCAGGGGCGGGGAAGCAGCCCACAGGCGCCGCCGCTCCTTCTCAGCAGGCGCGGACCGGCTGCAGCCGCGCGCAGGACGCGGGCTCTCTTCTGGCCTTACCTTCTAGTAGGATGACAATGAATAAACGGGCAAACTGCGCACGATTAGATCCAGGCGAGAAGACTGAGTGAGCGTTGGGCAAACGGCAGGTGCCCCATACAGCGCCGCTGGCCGACCTGGGGCCGGCACTGGGCGAGGGGCGCGGCTCCTCGAGCCAGGGGGCAGGCTGCAGGGCCCCTCCTCCGGGCATGCAGGGCCGCCAGCCGTCCTTGGTTGCGGTCCACAGCTACCGGTCCAGAGCGCCTGAGTCTCACCAGGGGCTGGTGAGGGTCACAGCCCCAAAATCGCTTCACACAGCGGAGGGAACCGACCCGCGCTTCTAGCCCATGGCCCAATCGCAGAGCAACTCTTGACGATTGACAGATAATGTTATCCAACCACGAGTGTCTGTAGGTGGGACTTGGAGAGCCCAAACCGCAGAGCCCGCGCGAACGGTTGCTAAGGACGCACCCGACGATCCCTACGGCGCTTCAGAGGAGCCACAAACTATTGGCGCTTCCGCGCCTCCCCCACCCCCCCGCGTCCCAGTCCAGAGGGTGCTGTTTCCTCGCTGCGGGACGGACGGTGAGTGGCACGCGGCTACCCGCCGGTGGCCACGTCCTCGAAACAAGGGGGGCAGGAGGCAGCGCCCGCCGGGCAAGAGGCAGCGCCTGGGCTGAGAGCTACCGGCGAGCGTCCCGGAGCCAGCCCGCGCGCCTCCCCAGCGCCGAGCGCCCCCTGACGGTGGCCTTCGCACGAGTAAATCCGCGCGCGGGGGCCGGGACAAGTGGTCGCCCTGGCCGCCCCGCCCATCGTGCACACGCAGCAGCAAACCTCCCGAGGTCGGAGATGCACATGCAACTGGCGGCATCCGCAGCGCATGGAGAGACCGCCCAGCCGCGACCGCTCCACGCCTCTGAAGCTGGCACGGGTCAGACGCGAACGCGCGAGCCCAGAGCTTTTCCCGTACTGCAGGAAGAGGCCGGTCCTTGAACACCGGCCGGGGGCGGGGCGGGGCGGGCCGGGGCCGGGCCTCTCAGAGAACTACGACTCCCGTGAGGCGCCGCTTCTGCACAGGCGCGTCGGCCCAAGCCTCTGCGCCGGGAGTCATTGGCTGGCCGGCTCGGAACCTGGGGCTCTGATTGGCTGATGGCTCTGAGGCGACAGATTCCGGAAAGGGGAAGAGCAGCCAATATGGCGGCGGAGCGCGGCGCGGGGCAGCAACAGTCGCAGGAGATGATGGAGGGTGAGCGGCCCCTGCGGGCGCCGGGGGTGGCGGATGGGGGTAGCGGGCCCGCACGGCTCCTTGCCCGGGAGGACCTCGGCGTCCGGCCTCCCATACAGCGGCCGAGCCCCGACAGCTGCCCTCCGGTCTCGGCAGGGCGGGGGCGGCTCGGACCCGGACCCCGGCCCGTGGACGACAGCGACCAGACGACTGGAGTCGAGGGGAGGGGAGGGCGCGGCGCGAGAGGGCAGGGGCCGGGAGCCGACGGGGACGTGGGGCGGTGGGAGCCTCCCCCAGAACGCCGGAGATTGACAGGTGGGGAAGGGGAGGCCCTCTGTTAGCTCGCGGGGAGACTGAGGCTCCGGGCGCAGAGACCTGCAGAGCCCGCTACTTTTTCACGTGGAGGGCGCGGAGAAGGGTCCGCTGTGGAAAGCGAATGGGTTGTGGCGCAGGGATGACAAGGAGCTCCAGAGATCGAGTTCTACAAGGTGGTACCTGATTGCCAGGTTGTCATAGTCCCAAAAAGACTCAGTTCAGCTGTCTAACTCCTCTTCCACTTGATGGAATTATTACATTATTATATAAATGCATGCATGTGATTGGATTATATATACATGTTTGCATATAATTACGTACATGTGTGCATATTTATTATATGCATGTAAAGACTCATGCATACAATACACTTGTCCCCAATGGGAGAGTCAGTCGTGTCTTTCAGTGCTTAAATGCTTGTGGCTCCAACGGTTGGGTGACCTCCAGAATAGCAGTCACTGTCTCCTGTGAAAAGTGCTGGGGGAGAACATGGAGCTAGGAAACAGGATGCAAATGGAAGGGCTGGATGCCTTGGGGTGGTGCTGGTGGCTCTGAGCTGGATCTTCAAGGATCATTAGCTGTCATCCAAGTTGGGGATAGCTAGGGTGGTGGTTGAATAATCAAATATCATTGCAGATAAAGGAAACCCAGTCACAGGCAAAGAGTTTGGAGGAGAGTTTTCCAAGAGTGACAGTCATCTATGATGGGTAGCCAGTGAGACTTGCCAGTGGTAAGGGTGTACCTTGGCAGGGAGAATCACACTTAGGGTCCTGGACTTTGATACCCTTGCATGTTTTTAAGCAAGGAAGTACCTCTTCCTGCCCCCCTCTTCTCCACTGCGCAGCAACTCCTTCAGCTGTTTCCATTTCTTAATAAAGGGCAAATACAAAGCCAGGCTTCTCTCTCTTCCACTCCCACACACACCATTACCAGATCTGACACTTCTACTGTTTCAGTAGCTCCAAACCTTCAACACCACCTCTATTCCTGCTGCCAGTTCCTTAACTCAGACATTCCCTATTCTGGGGTAACTTTTATCTCCCCTCTTTGCCAGCCTATCATACCCAGAGCCCCACAGATCCCTTCTTGCATGCTTATCCACTGTCCCATGATCCAGACACAGTGCTGCCCTCAGGACAGAGGCACAGGTTGCGCTCTGGCTGCCTGTCCTCCCATTCCTGTGGAGGTGCTCAGGCCCGGGCCCGGAACCCACACTCCCTGAAACCTACACGAAAGAGAGCCCTGTGCTTTGTGCAACTCATTTACCAGATTCTCCTGTGTGTCATATGCATATGGACTGCTCCTTTCCCTTTTCTAACTTAATCCTGATAGTAGCTTTCTGAGGTATGGGTACTACCAGTGCCCTTCTATAGATAAGACTGAGGTTTGGAAAAGAAAGTTATTTGCCAGACCTGTGTCTCTACAGGCGAGATGCAAACTCAGAAGAGCCATTGGCATTTCAGAAATATTTTTGGAAACACAGATCAGATTTGGCTTAGAATCAAATCAAATTCTCTGGTCCTGGAGAATAAATTAAACAGGGCAAGAGAGACCACAGAGAGGCCAGTAATAGGCAAGGCAAGAACATGGGCCTCAGGTAATAATTAGCCAAGCCAATCAGGAGAGAATGGATTTGGAGATTTTGGAGATGGATTTTAGAAGAATTTGTTTTATCCAGCAGTTCTTCCCTAGGTGTGCTTTGCTAGGCACAGCAAGAAATACAAAGATGAGTAGAACTTCCCTGCCCTCAAAGGGCACATCTCCTTGTAGCTAAGCCACAGTGCAGAAGGCAAATGCTTCCACAATGGTTAATTATTCCAAGTAATGTGCTAGTTTCTCCAGTCCTTCAGACAGACTTCGAAAGAAGTCACAAAAAAGTTATGAAAAAGGATAGTTGCTTAACAGCTTTGCCAAAGAATTCTTACCAGCCTGCTACATTTAGTACTGCCTTATTCATTAACTCAAATATTTCTTTACCAGCCTTTAAAAGCTTTGAGTTAATAACATTGCATCCAGTGACCTTTGACATCAGTAACCTTCACTTGGGGCATTGGCACTCTTGGCGCATTCTTCTTTTTCATTAAGCTCCTTCCTGCCCACAGTCTGATTTGAGTTAGTCTTGATTTCTTTCAGAACATGGGCCTGTGAACTGGGCTGGTTTTCTTGGCCAAATGGATAGTGGAGCGTGGATGAAGGTATGTGGCGGGAAGATCGCCGTGCCCCCTCTTGAGGTAGACACCAGGCCAAACTTGAGAGCTGCCCAGAAGGCCCCAGACCACATTGGTGCCCCCTGACACCTGTGATCACAGAGCATCCCAAGGCTTTCAGAATACCTGGCAGTTCTCCACCAGCCTGCTGAGGATGGGGACAGTTTGTCACTCACCTGAGTGTCCACATGGCCTCTGTGCTCTGCACCCCAGATATCTCTGCCACTCTGTGCTTCAGATGGTGCTGGGACACAGGAGACTCAGATGTTCATGTACTGAATCGAGCTACCATTTCTGAACAAAGTCTTGCTGACTCACAGCTGTGTGTTAGTCTGTTATGTGTTCCTCAGAGAGTTGCACAAAGGAGTTGGCATTCTTACTGACATGTGTGGGTTCAGTTGACAGGCGGGTCGAGTCTGAAGAGTCAGGTGATGAGGAGGGGAAGAAGCACACCAGTGGCATCGTAGCAGACCTCAGCGAGCAGAGCCTGAAGGACAGAGTGGAGCGGGGTGAGGATGACCTAGAAGGTACCGGGAACGTTGAGAGCCTTTGCCCCACCCAGAGGGAAGTGTGCCAGGTTGGGGAAGTGCTGTGTTGGTCCCAGGAAGGGCCACTGTGCTTCTCAGAAGGCTTCAGTGGGCTGGGGAAGGTGGTGTGTTCTCCAGGCACGGCCTCCTGCTGGGGAGCTCCCTGAGCTGACTGACATGCTTCTGGCACTTGCAAGAGGGATGCAGTTTTGCCTAATTCCACTAAAAGCAAGTAGCACTGCTGATCACATTGGCACAAGTGTGTCATCTGGGATAGAACCAGAAAATGGCTTCTGCTTTGCCATTTCTATGACTTAAGGATCAACTTTTCAAGTGCATAGGTGCTAGGATCATTTTATGTGGAAATAGCAGAATAACCTCCTGTGGTAGTATTCTATCCTCTCTGTTGATGACCCATAGCTTTTTGTTTGTTTGCTTAGAAAGTCAATTTTCAAGCCAGGCACAATACCTGTAAGCCCTTCTGCCTGAGAAGCTTAGGCAGAAGGATAGTATGTTCATGCCCAGCCAAGGGGAAAAAAATTTACATGAAAAAGAAAGAGAGGAATCATATGAACACAGAAAGATAGCCAAGAAAGACTATTAGGTTTTTTAAAAGTAAGTTTCTAAACAGTATGCATGTTAAAATCTTATTTTTAGTTTAAAAAATACGAATACTTAGTTTTAACTCATTTAAAAAAAAAAAAAAGGAAGGTTGGGCACAATGGTGTACGCCTTAATTCCAAGTACTCAGGAGGCTGAGGCAGATAGATCACAAGTTCGAGGCCAACCTGGGCAATTTAATGAGACCCTGTCTCAAAATTTAAAAAGAGCTGGAACCATAGCTCAGTGGTAGAGCACTTGCTAAGCAGCCTAGCATTCACAAGATCCTGGGCTCAATCCTCAATACCACACCCCCCCCCAAATAAAGTCAACATTCCTGAGGGTCTCTGTGAAGAGCAGGCTTGAGGGAGACCTCTGCCTTCTGAATTTTCCAGATCTGTACATGATGTATGAATTTTTCAGGTATTTGTAATTATGCATTACCCTTATAAAAATAAGCTTGTAAAAAAAAAAGCCAATTTTTAAAATAGCATTGTGCCTCCTGTGCCAGCAAGGATGATTGGTAGCTATGGCAACCAAATTTTAAAGCAAAAGAACCACAGAAGCACCCATCACATTTCATTCAGAACTTCAGAGGTGATGTTTTGGAAGAGCCACGGGTGGGTAAAGGGCATGGGTGCTGTTGTCCTCTGATGTGGTCACAGGTAGGCTCAGGTCTGTGCTGCTGAGACATCGGGCATCTGAGGTGCACTCGGGACTTGGAGCAGCACGGTTCTGGGTCTCCTTCCCCTGGCTGGCAGTGTCAACGCTGGAGCATTGTGGTCCTGCTCTGCTGCACGGTAGATGAGGAAAGAGACTCCCTGGGCTTGCTGCAGGGCTCCCCAGCTGAATCCCAGGCTCTTTGCCCCAGGCGCCTGCTGATTGTAGGTTCTCAGGGAATGTGGATTTCTAGTGCTTTGAAAAACTGGACTGGCTCCTGCCTGTACTTACTCAAATTTTATCTTCAAACAAAACAAATTCAAACACGTTTACTATTATCTTCTACTTATTTTCCCTGACTTATTTTTTAAATATGATCATGATTCACTTGGAAGGGTATTCTGGCCAGGTTAAGCTAGCATCTCAGGAAGAGGGAGGCCTGGCCTTGCTCAGTAGACACAGATAGCAGCTCTTCATCATGGGCCATGTGTCCTGAGAAGCCTAGGACAGCCCCCAGTCACACCTTCTGGCCAGTGCCAGTACCTGTTGTGTCCTGGTCCGGGGACCAAATGGCTGGGCACCCTGATTTAATTGCAGAGCCTCTCACCACAAGTTCCTGAGCTCCAGGACAGGAGTTAGTACTGTCTTTTGTGGGGGAATTTGGGCCTGTCTCTTGATTTTTCCCAGTTTCTTTTATTCAATTCTTAGGTTGATTCGTATCCTATAAAGTTACAGGCAAACATATAAACTGTTTTTTTTGATGGCAACCCTTGATCAATATAGAAAAGGCATCGTGAAAAGACAGTGAAGTGATGCGGCCAAGCGGGGCCACCACTTCTTGGTTAAGCAGATCCCACATGAAATGCTCTCTGAAGCCTCCAACCAAGGAACAGGCTGACGGGACACACACCACTTATTGCCTGGGGAGCCAGGAGTGGGCCTCTGGGACGGACACAGAAACAAGAGCCCCAGTAAAATCCTAACAGTGACAACCAGCTTACAGGAAATGCAAAAAAGAGAGCATCCTGGGGATAGAATTTAGAACCCAGGCTAAGAGAAGCACTGCAAGACAGGTAGCCCACTTTCTGCCAACAAAAAGGTGCAAGGGAAAAAAAGGGTCTTCAGAAAAATATCATGCAAAGCCAAGCATGATGGCTTGTAATCCCAGCACTCAGAAAGCTGAGGTAAGAGGATCGCCATGAGTTCAAGGCCAGCCTGAACAACATAGTGAGACCCTGTCTCAAAAAAAAAAAAGTACCATCCAGTCACAATATATAACCTTATTTGGATCATGCGAACTAGAAAAACGTAAAAGAGATTTGGGAAATGTGAGCTTTGGCTGGATATTGGGTGATACAGAGAAAATGTTCTCTTTTAAGTGTTGCAAGGGTGTGTGCATGCATTGCGTGTGTGCACGTACGTGTATACATGTGTATTGTGCTCCTGTGTGTGTGTGTGTCTGTGTGCATGGTGTCTCTGTCTTCATTCCTTGGGGTTAGTTAGGCACTGGTGAAATGTGGAGGCGCTGCGGTGAGAGGCTGTGGGCACCAGCAGTGGGAGCAGCCCCTCGGTGTGGAGGAAGCCACTCCCCAGCTGGAGAGTCCTTATGGAGTCGCAGTGGGCCTCTCTGCTGAAATTAGTTCACCAGTCTTCCAGTTGAGAAGTGTGCTTAAATTATTCATCGAGGCTCTTTGATCCTATCTGTTGAGCTGTGCTTCATTTTGTTTTGCTTTTTGCAGAGAAAAGCATTTGTAGATGCTGGGCCACTTTCCAAAGCAGTAAAAGGCACATCCTAGAACATGTGATATGCCCAGCATGATCTGTATTCCTGATTTATTGTCCTGATTTATTGCCACAGACAAGAAAGGGAAGGACCAGGAGAGGACAGGCTGCTGCCAGCAAGCACTCTGGGGTTCCAGGAAGGCAGCAGCCGTGCAGTAGCACTTGCCGACAGGGACTGGGCTCGCCATGTGGAGGCGGCCTCCTTGCCCTCCTTTCTGCCAGCAGCTTCAAGCTGCATCTCCCTTCTCGTGCAGCTCAGAGGCGCAGATGGACGTTTAGAAACCTTCGCCAATAACTCAGTGCGTGGAACATCACCCTTGTCAAGTCATGCTGGGTGGGCTTTGCATGGATTCTCCCAGCCAAACATCTCAGACCCCTGCAGACACTAGGGCCACTGCCTCCTATTGAGAGCCCTGAGTGAGCTTTCTTCTTCGCCCTTTTTTTCAGAGGAACATGAGCTGGCTGTGGACATGGAAACCATTAGCCTGGACCGAGATGCAGAGGTAACGCCGCCTGCTCTGCCTGGCCTCAGGGTGCATGGTGATGGGCCACCCTCACCATTGGGTTATCTTTTATGAAGGTGACAGATTAAGTGATTTCTCTGGAGAGGTTGCCTAAGCTTCCCTTGGTTGGGTCAGCCTCCCTGTTCTCCCTGTTTTTAATCAAGGTGATTGAAATTCCTTTGAGGACTGGAAGGCAAGTGTGCTACCTTTGGCTCACAAATCCACGCACAGGTCCATATTATGTTGTACGTCCTGGGCTTTCCCATTGCCAGCTCCTAAAGAGTCACATGTGTGTAGCCACTGACTGGGGGCTGGATGATGCCTGGCTGGGGTCCTCTCCTGAGCCCATCCAGTGTAAATTAATGATCATATAACAGTGCCTGTCCACGGAGTTGGGCTTGCTTTTGGGCTCAGGCAGGTGGTGGGCGAGAGGAACCTGTCACAGTCATTTACACAAAACAAATACCAGTCGTAGCTAAACCAAAGAGCACCTGCCAGCTCTCCCTGTGACGCCATCATCTCTCAGTCACAGGTGTGATCTGGTTGAGTTGCATGTCCTCTCCTTCCCCTCCACCACCTGTTGTCCTCTGTGGCTCCTGCTCCAGGGAACAGGCCTCAGGTGCTTGACTGCCACTTGAGCTGCCTTTCCTCTGCGTTTCAGGATGTGGATCTGAATCACTATCGAATTGGGAAAATCGAAGGCTTTGAGGTGCTGAAGAAAGTAAAGGTGAGAGGGTTTCTGTCCTTGCGCCTGAGATGACTCGGAGATCATGCACAGGCCTTGTCCCCATCCTATGCAAGGCACTGACCTGTATGGAGACCCTGCAAGTTTCTGTCTGTCTGGGATGTGGCGGGGGTTTGGCAGCAGTTAAGGCACCCATGAGGTTCCTGGAGCTTGGCCGGCCTTAGGGATGAGCCCCTAGCAGAATACTTGGCCTAATGTGCAGTGCTCACTCCTGCAGCTAGGTTCGCTTCTCGGCGTGGAGTCCTTGGGGTTCACAGGTTCTGCCAGGATGTGGCACCTTCCAGCCCTGCCCAGTACCTCCCTGCCCTCAAAGGTCCTCCCTATGGGCCCCTGCCTGTCCTCAAGTGAGGCAGGGTTACTCCAGCTATATGCTTTTGCCCTTGCCTCTCAAAGGCCAGTGCCTTTCTAGGAAACTGGGAGAATAAAGACACATCCTCCCAGTGGGAAGACTGGCCCTGTGTCCCCACATCGCCCTTGCCAACCAGCCTCTTCCCATCCCCAGACTCTCTGCCTCCGTCAGAACTTAATTAAGTGCATTGAGAACCTAGAGGAGCTGCACAGCCTTCGAGAACTGGACCTCTACGATAACCAGATCAAAAAGATTGAGAACCTGGAGGCGCTGACTGAGTTGGAGTGAGTTGGGAGACCAGAGAAAATGCTTGGGCGGCGGGTAGCCAGGCTCCCTGAAGTACCTCCCTTCCACCTGTGGCCCCAGCACAAGACCCACACCTCTCTAGAAAGATCAAAGAGCGTGTGGCAGCTTCACATGCACCATCAGCTTGTTGGACAGTCTTGCTTGGAAGGCTGAAGTGGGGTTTCTGGCTGGGTTTCATTCTGGGTTGTAGCAAAATCAGGGAGAAGCCAGGCATGGTGGCATACTCCTATAATCTCAGCTCCTTAGGAGGCTAAGGCAGGAGCATGGCAAGTTCAAAGCCTAGGCAATTTAGCCAGACCCTATCTCAAAAAAAGATAATAAGGATTGAGGGCAGCATGGTGGTACAGGGCTGTAATCCCCATGCTCTGGAAAGCTGCAGCAGGAGGATCCTAATTCAGGACTTGCCTGGACAGCTTACTGATTTAGTGAGAACCTGTCTCAAAATACAAAATAAATAAAAAGATCTGGTCATGTAGCTCAGTGTGAAAGCCCTGGGTTTAATTCCCTGTACTATTAAAAAAAAAAAAAAAAAAAAAAAAAACCAGACTGGGGATGTAGCAAGGGGTAGAGTGCTTACCTAGCCTGTATGAGGCCCTGTGTTCAATCCCCAGTACTGCCCCCGCAAAAACATAATTTGGATTAACATTCCTCTTTTCTTGTTTTTTTTCCCCTGGTACTGGGGATGAACCCAGCCCTCACATGTGCTAGGCAAATACTACCACTAAGCCGCAGCCCAGTCCTTTTTTTCATTTTTTATTTTGAGACAGGGTCTCATGAAGTTGTCCACACTGGCCTCGAATTTGCAATCCTCCTGCCTCAGCATCCAGTGTAACTGGGATTACAGGTGTGTGCTGTCACACCAGCTATCCTGTTGTTATTCAATACTTCTCAGGTGTCCTTTGTGTGTACTGCCTGGTTCTGGGTCCTGCCATGGACACAGGAGTGAATTCAGCTTGGTTTCTGTCCCACATACAGCCCTGAGGGGGCAGAGTTAGGAGCCTGCATGCTGCCCCAGAACTCTCCAGGCTCCCGGTAGGGTCACAGTCCCACCTGACAGCATGGATGTGAGCTGGTGGTGGCACAGTGTGGTCAGATCCCCCCCACAGTGACCATAGCCTCCTAGGAGGGAAGCCACCCTGAGCTAGCTAAATTCTGACTCCTCTGCGATCCGTGTCCATTAAAAAAATGTTTTGCTTATTCCTAGGATTCTAGATATTTCTTTTAATCTGCTGAGAAGCATTGAAGGGATTGACAAATTGACTCAGCTGAAAAAACTCTTCTTGGTCAACAATAAAATCAGTAAAATTGAGAACATAAGTAATTTACATCAATTGCAGATGCTGGAGCTGGGATCCAACCGCATCCGGGTAAGTGTGAGGGTACCCAAGCCTTGTGATCAGCAGCAGTGTACGCAGGATGTGTGCCTGGCTGTTTTTTTTCTTACAATGTCATGGCATTTCAAGAATAAGTAGATTATTTTTTAGTGAAAAATGCTAACGAGAAGTTAGTATTGAGAATGTGTGTCCCACAGAGTGGCCTAGTCTGTCTTCTACATGTTGATTTCTGTTGTTCTCCATCCAAGTCCCGTCCCAGCCTCCAGCCATCCCCAGCTGTGCTCTGCCACAGGGAACCCACAAGCCTGGGCACTGTGCCTCCACGCCCAAGAGGTCTCCTCCCACGTGCCCCTGAGGTCACTGACTGGCCAAGATCTGAGACCTGACAAGCACGTGTCCTGCTGCCGAGATGCCCCAGGACGCTCCACTGAGCTGCCCCTTCCTCCCTAGACCACGTTGTCAGCAGGATTAGTTATACTGCTCTCTAGGATCCATTTGACCTTGAAAACATGGGGCAGAAAGGAAACGAGAGACTAAAGGAGTGAAGAGGGGCTGGGGATTTAGCTCAGTGATTAGAGTGCTTGCCTTGTAAGCACAAGGGCCTGAGTTCAATCCCCGGCACCACAAAAAAAAAAAAAAAGAAAAAAAGAAAAGAAAAGAAAAGAACATAAAGGAGTGAAGAGTGTTCCGTAGAAGCAAGATCAAGTCTATCACCATTGATTTATGATCACTGGCATCTGACAGAGGGGAACCTCAGGTGTCCCATGAAGACTGACATTGGCCCAACCTGCCAGACAAAGTGGAGTGAGAGATTTCATAGGCAGAAATGAGGACTGTCAGCCAGAAGACCTTTCAAGCCCATGTCTGGCCCTTCACTGTGGTCATGGCACTACTGGAATACTCCCCAGCCTTGTTTGGCAGCTGGGGCATGTTTTTCTGAGCACCTCACCCCTGCGCCACACTTGAAGCACCCTCCGTTTGGGGTCTGGAAGTATTACAGCACACTATGGCAGTCCTGCTGGACCCGGCAGTCTCTAAAAGGTCACTGTTGGATATCTCACAGCCACAGACCGCAAACCAGCACAGTCACAACCAGAGGGCCCCCAGGCGCCAGCCGCCTGCCAAGTTTCTCACTACAGAGCATCCCAGGAGGCTCCTAAGGGTGCCCGGTTCTGTTGCCTGCCCCTGCTCTTGACTGATGGTGCTACTTGGGAGCATCCTGGTCTGGTGATTTTGTCTGTGAAGTACCAGCTTGCTCTGAGAGCAGGAGGGAAACTGAGGCCAAGTCAACACACTGTGACTGACCTGCCACAGGGAAAGCACTGAGGAGGCTGGAGAGAGGGGCCCACGGTAGCAGCAAGGAGAAGTCCTGGCCTGAGGGCATCGCCCAGGATCCCCAGGCTTTCCAGTCCACAGACCTGGCAGAGCTCCTGGCATCTCACTCTGCGGAGGCCTCAGCTACAGGGAGTACACTGTGGTGGACCCTGTGTAGGATAACATAGACGTGCCGCCTCAGGAAGGGATTTGGGAAATCTACTGGTCTGAGGCTTTTCAGATTGCTCCCCAGAACCCCAGAGCTCGGAAAATGGGAGGGAGCCCAGGAGGCCAGGCCTCGGCCCTCCACCAGCTTCCTGTTCTTCATACTGTACTTTCAAGTGGGGTGGCGTTGGAGGTGCCCAGAGCAGGTCAGAAAGCTGCCCAGGATCCCAGGGGTCAAGTCCAAATGGCTGTTTCCTGGTCCAGGCACCCTCCCTGTACCTGTCTCAGCCACTGGTCACCGTCTTGACAGCTCTTCTGTCCTTTTCACAGGCAATTGAAAATATCGACACTTTAACCAACCTCGAGAGTTTGTTTTTGGGGAAAAATAAAATTACTAAGCTTCAGAATCTGGATGCCCTCACCAACCTGACAGTCCTCAGTATGCAGGTACTGACCTCCCCACCAAGCCCACAGTGGGCAGAGCCACCACACTTAACCATAGTCCTTGTCCCCCACTGTGTCCCCAAGGGCCAGTTCATTTCACTCAGTAAGTGGTGAAAGTGTTAGCACCCACACAGTATGCACAACCAAAATTCCATTCTTTTTACATAAATTTTTAAAATTTATTTTTTAAAATGTCATTGTTTTGAGTCGTGTTACTTTTCCCGGAGAGGTGGGTAATTAAATGGCTTCAGCCGTGGGACCCTCGGAAGGGCAAGCTCGCCTCGTGCTTCTGGCTGCAGGCATGGGCACTGGGCGCATGGGGTGCAGGCTCATGTTCCAGCTCATGTCGGAATGAAACTAGTGGGACCTCTGAGAGAGCATGTGATGGTGCCGCAGGGAGAGCCTGGCACAGCGAGTCCACTGGTGGGACCGTGGACACAGGAAGCTGCTCTTACCCTGTGTGAAGTGTATGTTTTGCAGACTGCTTTTTAAAAGGTCTTAAGGTCTAATTTAAGATGTAATACGTTCTATAGAAATGAGAATTTATTTTAAAATATTCAGTAATTTTGACATTTTAGAATTGCTTATTTAAGCCAGGCATAATGGCGCATGCCTATAATCCCAGCATTCAGGAGGCTGAGGCGAGAGGAGCACCATGAGTGTGAGGCCAGCCTGGGCTACATAGTTTAAGGCCAGCTTGAACGAGATAGCAAGACCCTATCTCAAAAAAAAAACCAAAAAAAAAAAATAAAGAATTGCTTAATTAAAAGTAAAATTTTTATAAGAAGCCTAAAACTTGTGTGCATGGATTACTACCAGGGACTTGGAAGGCTGATCGTCTTTTTGCACAACCCCATGCTGGTGGGTTCTAGACGAAAGCCCTGTTCTGAGAATCCCTCAGGACAGTCAGAGCCCCAGCTCCCGTGTGCCCTCTGTTCCTCTGCCTGCATGGCCCTGATGTGTCCCCTCCCCTCTTTCAGAGCAACCGCCTGACAAAGATCGAGGGTCTGCAGAGCCTGGTGAACCTGCGGGAGCTGTACCTCAGCCACAATGGCATCGAGGTCATCGAGGGCCTGGAGAACAATGTAAGACTTTGTGTGGGATGACGAGGGTGCTGGGGCTGAGGGTGGGAGAACATACTCCCTCCAGGACTGGCCTTAGGTAGACTCCTGCCCCGAGGGCTGCATCCTGGGCAGAGTAAGGGGTGCATGCCAGATGCCAGCCGTAGTCCATAAGTGCTCTCCCAGGAAGGCATCCGTCATGCTCTAGGCCTCCTGGAAGGTTTGGAAACCATGCCTGCCCCATCCTACAAGGGTAGCTGGCCTCCCAGCTGTCCCCATCCTCACAGCCACTGACTTTCCTGCCCCTTTCCTGGGGCTTGGAGGCCTCGTCTGCCGCCTCCTCGCTGCCTTACCTGCCGCTCAAGAAGAGCCTCCTCTCCGGCAGGGCCCAGGACCCGGGCTCCCTTCCCCACAGCAGCCTCCAGTTTGACCTGCTTTTACTCAGTGCAGGGTTTAAGACAAATAAAATACTTTTTCTCATTCAATTTTAGTGGGGTTTTTTTTCCTGTTTTGTTTTATTGCCAGCACAGGTAACAAGGTGGGTCACTTTTTGTTCCCATGGACAAAGCGTTTCAGTCTTCTTCGTATAGGCTCATTAGGCCTTAGCCCCGTGGCCTGGTTGCCATTAGTGATACTGTTCTGGAAGAGAAACTACAGTCTGAATTGCATTTCACGAACATCTCTGGAAAGTTGGAGGAAAGTTAGATTTGGGTGTGGGAAGTTTGGTCAGTTTGCTCCAACCTCACAACTGAGTTAAGAGTTTACAAAACCAGTGTGCTGACCAGGTGTTCACCTCCTGGTGCAGAATGAGTTGAGGCGCCCCTGGCAGCCATGGCTGGAGTAGGACGCCCGTGCAGAAGGCCGTGGGGTCCCCAGGCACTTCCACGTCGGGTCCCAGCATGCAGAACACGCCTCCAGGCAAAAGAGAGAAGCCCCTGTGCAGAATCTGCTGGCGTGAGTGCTGTGCCACAGTCGTGGTGAAATACTGGGTCATTCCTGGACCTCTGAAACAGAAAAAAGGGCTGCGCATTAGAGATAATTACGTTGTTACTAGATTCATCATGATCAAATGGGACATTATTTCCTCTGGGATTATTTTCTACCAGAAATCAAATATTCACCTCATTTTCTTCCAAGTTTTATTTCTTAATGGATAAGGAACTTATTTGTGTGGTGGGAGGTAAGGAAGTAACATCACTTTCCCAAATGGCAAGTGCACTGTCTCAGCTCCACTTGCTGGATGGTGCCTCCCCCACATCCCGTGACACCTGTCAGGGTCTGGGCCTGACAGCCAGCTCTGCTACTAGCACCAGCCCAGCACTGAGCCTTCGCCTCAGCTCTCAGGGGGCCGAGGTCTGCTGTGTCTCAGAGCGTGCTTGCCGCACCCACTTCCAGGCTCGCACAGGAGTTGACCATCACCAGACAGGAGCACAGTACGGGGGAACAGCCACACTCTGAGTCCTGGTACTTCCCGTGGTTCCCTCCTCAGCAGTTCTCAGGCCCTTTGGGCTCTGAGGCCTCCGAAGTGCCAGCGCACTGCAGCACTCACTGCTCTGAGCAGATGTGATAGATAGTGAGATAGGGTGGTTTGAAGGACCTGGTTTTGGTTTTGCTGTGTGCGTGTGCCCTGCCTCACAGGACACATCACGGTGAACTTGTAGCTTGCTGGTGTGGTGGCCCTCACACCTGTACACTCCTGTGTCCTGGGCAGTGCTCATGGCACCTGTCCCCATGGCTGGGTGCAGTGTGGATGCAGAGACCACACCTGCAGAGCCTTGGAGTCTGCAGAGCCACTGGCTGGGCATCATGTTTTTGGGTTTCGTTTTTATTTTGCTGGGACTTTGTAAACTTTCTCCTAAAATGGGAGGATTTGGAATGGGAATGCCGAGAATGCAGTAGAAAATAGAAGACAGGGACTCTCAGAAATGCAGAGGGCATTGGATGTGGGGATTTGAATTTAGAAGAACTTAGTTACACACGGGGTCAAGCAGTGGGAGCTATGGCAGATGTAATTTCCACCATGAAATTATTCTCATTAAATCTTGAAACTCTGTAAGCTTTGCCTCCCAGGCTTAGCATCTGATGTGCGTCTGAGGCATCTGACCTGCATCTTTTGAGATCATAAACATGATGCATCCTGCTGGGTGTGCACTATCCCACCCAGCCTGCCCAGGACATCATCCTCAGTGACTGTCCATTGCCCTGTCATGCCCATCCCTGCAGTGCCAGCGGGGCTCAACATGGTCCTTCTCCAGTTCCTGGTCCTCCTTGGCTTTGCTCCTGTGGCCTCATCCCAGAGTGAAGGCCTCAGCTGGGATGGTTCAGCGCATGGCATGTCCTCCCACCTCTGCCATGTGCCTGCACAGTGTCACACCCTCCTTGATTCCTGGCTCCTCGGCCCCGGCAAGGAGAGGAGTCTTTGTGTAGACGTTGGCATGGTGTTGTGCTCTCCTTGTGGTAAGCACTGAATACAGTTGCCACAGTCGTCACCCCGAAGGCAGAGGCTGGCTCCTCCTGCAACCTTAAGCTCAGTGTTTTGCATTGGGCACGGTCATGTAATCACAGGTGAACTGCAGTAATCCAGGAGAATTTGTATTTTCTTATTTTAGAACAAACTCACGATGTTGGACATTGCATCAAATAGAATCAAAAAGATTGAAAATATCAGCCATCTAACAGAGCTGCAGGAGTTCTGGGTAAGTTTCACACTGTGGACTGGTGGTGCTTTAGCTAAATGGGTCCCATGAGCCTCAGTGCAGTGTGACCAAGCATGTGAAGGAGGTCTGGGGCACCCGGGTTGCCTGGGTGTTTCTGCAGCCTTACTCCTTAGTGTAGGCCACATGGCAGCATCTGCCCGACTGGGCAATGGTCAGGATTGCGGTCAGCCCTGCTACCCCAGAGGCAGGATCTGCACTAGAACAGGAGTCCAGGTGTGTACACGGAGGCCCTGGAACTGTTGCTTGACTGGAAGGTTTCAGACCTGGAGGAGGCACACGTACTCGGCATAGCTACATTCCAGCACCGTGGAAGGATGTGGGGGCTCATTTGGCTGATCCCAGAGTTGTGCTGCGTCCACACTCATCGCAGCGTCCCTAGAACACAGGTGGCCTGCTGTGAAAATGTCCCTTTTCCCTCACTGGACACTAGCTATGGGGTAGTCTGGAAGTGACACTGTGTCTGGGATAGCAGGAACAGTGACAGTTGGCAGAGGTGCCCAGGCTGGGGAGACAAGCTCCCTGAGCCAGGAGGAGTGTGTGGCCACCAGCTGAAGCAGAGCTAGGCGTTTGGCTTGCAGAGAACCCAGGAGCGACAGCGAGCAGGCAGACAGTAGGAAAGAGGAGTAATCTCAGCACTCCGGGAGGCTGAGGCCCGATCTCAAAAATAGAAGTGGGCTGGGGATGGAGCTCAGTGCAGAGGCCCTAGGTTCAAGCACCAGTACAACAAAAAAACAAGACTCCATACCCCTCACACTCCTGCGCCCTCACACCTGGTGTCACAGCATGAAGCAGCCTCAGCAGTGGGGCATCACTGAAGCCATGGATTAGGGGGTGGCCTCTGACCTGTGTGTCACAATTGAGGCAATAGTCCCTGCCTTGGGAACAGTGCTGAGCTAGTTTGTAGGATATGGAACCCTGTGCTTATGGGAGGGAGGCTTCCTGGCCCAGTTTGGGTGTGAATGAACCCATTCCATCCAGCTGCTGCTGAGAAGTGGCCAGGAGGGACAGTGGGCAACGGGAGGGGTCCAGGTGGGTCCAGGTGAGACGGGAGGCGGGTTGCAGCGGGGATGACCCAGAGGGACCCGTGCCCTGGAGTCAGGTCACTGGCATGGTGGGGGTCAGGGCTTCCCTCTCGCGGCTCCTCTGTGTCCCCAGATGAACGACAACCTCCTGGAGAGCTGGAGTGACCTGGACGAGCTGAAGGGTGCCCGCAGCCTGGAGACTGTGTACCTGGAGCGCAACCCTCTGCAGAAGGACCCACAGTACCGGCGGAAGGTCATGCTGGCACTGCCATCTGTCCGGCAGATCGATGCCACCTTCGTCAGGTTCTGATTCCGCCTGGCTCCTCGCCTGGTCCCTCTCCTCACGAGAACTTCCCGGCCACGGTTTTTTAATCCACCTGTCGCTCCTGACGTCATCACTCTCAACAGTCACAACCCCACGGCAATAAAAGGCACTGATGGTAGCTGGCGTGTGTGATGCCGGACACCGCTGGGGCACCAGTGCCATTAAACCTTGCCGCACGGTCCCTCGCACGTGGCAGGCGGACACTGCGGCTTTGGGGAGAACACCTCGCGTGGCTGGCTGTGTCCTTGTCTCAGAGGGAGGTCGCAGTTCCCCTGCATCAGTGACATGACATCTGGGCATGTTTCAGGGACCATTGGGGTTCTTAGTCCCTCAGGTCTGGGGTGCAGGAGTGAGCAGGCATGACCTGCAGCTGCCAGGCTCTTCAGTCTTTCAGTGCCAGTGCCAATTCTGAAAAAGTAACGTACATTAAAAACAAAACCCCAGGTAAGAGGTGGTGCAGCCACACGTGCTGTGGTGCATGGCCCCAGTGCCCCTCCCACCTCAGCGCGAGATGGGGCTGTATCCCAGCATGCTGTCCTCGCTCTCCAGAGAGCAGAGCTCTTGGTTGCCATGGCTCCCACTCCATCACGCCGGCCTCTACACAGAGATACTAGGGTCAGGGCTTAGCTCACAGGCCGTGGTGACCTTCGGGGCCTTGCATTTCCCGAGTGACATGGCCACCAAAGTTCCTTCTGCTTCCAGGAATCTAGAGCTGCCCTGGCACATGCAGGGCCCTCACTGCCTCCCATGGCAATTTCAAGTCAAATTTCAGGCCATCAAAATCCAAACTGGATTTCAGCACCTCATCCACCCTCATGGCCACGCCCCTCTGGGGCTGCCTGTTTGCTCATCACAGAAGGCTCCACACACCCCTGCAGAGCCCACTCAGGGTCACTGGGCAGGTGCCTGGGGTCCACGCTGGCTCTGTGGCCACTGCCATGGGCCTGGGACCGAATGTCCACTCCTGGTTCTGATCCTCTCCAGACAGACTGACCTGGAGCTGTGAAGCACCCACCTGTCAAACAGCAAAGTGAAAAGCAAAGCTGGGCTCTGCGCTTCCACCCACAGCCAAACTCATTTTGTCTGGGGTCAGAGGAAGAGGGTCCTCGACATGCAGGGACTGAGGTGCAGGCATGTTGTGGAGGTCGGCAGGACAGAAGGGGAGGGAGGGGGCTACAGGAACCCTCACAAGGCCTGCCTGGAGCCTCCCTGGAGGTCATCTGTAAACAAGGTGGGCCAAGGGGGAGGAGCCCTTCAGAGCTGCCCAGTGAGGCTGGATGGGCTGCTCCTGTGGTCCCTGCCTCTCTGCTGGCTGAGGCAGTCGTCTCCTGAGCCCCGCAGTTCTTGGAGACGCAGCAAGACCCTATCTGAAAAGAAGTAACTCCTGACAGCAGGCCAGTTAGGGAACACCCAACTCACCACTAAGAAACACCCAACAGTGCTGTCTGCCAGCCACTGCTCGGGAGCCAGGAGCAAGCAGGGGTGTGTGCATCAAGGGAGAGGCAAGACTTTCATAAAATTTCCAAATGTTAAAATCCAGCCATCTGGTTCTTTTTTTGCGGGGTCGGTGGGGGGGGTGTTTTGAGACAAGATCTCACCAGGTAGTTCAGGCTGGTCTTGAATGTACTATGTAGCCCAGGCTCTCCTTGAACTCGTGGCAATCTTCCTGCCTCAGCCTTCCAAGTGCTGGGATCACAGGCATGCACCACCATGCCTGTCAGCTATCTGGTTCTTCATCAGACATTTTTAAAATTACACAAAAATACTGAAGGAATGGAAAAAGGAGTGTTGAATCTAGCTAGCATAGTCCTAAGGCCATTTAAATTTGGGAGCATTCATTAAAGTCTAAAATGCATGGAAGAAATCGTGCATAATATGGGAAAGAACAGAGCTCAGTGGGGTCCTGATGGAACTCAGCTGCAGACCCATGGTGCAGTGGTGCCAAGACACCTTGGCTACGTGGCAAGGGCTTGTCTGGCAGTGGCTCAGGGCCCAGCCTACACAGAGTGTGCAGTGACCACAGCAGAAGACCATGCGACAGCAAGCAGAAGGGGAAAGGGCCGGGACCCAAGGACGTGACTCACCAGGGAGTAAACAATTACATTTGGAAGCCCCCGTCTGGTCACACAAGCCTGGGGCCACATTTTAGATCTAAACCATAATGGGGTCAAGCATGCTGCTCGGTGCTTGGCTGCCACAGTGAACAGGAGCTCTGTAGTCTCTGCCCTGGCAACCTCAGGTGCAGGACAGGTATGGAGTGAACAGTGGTGGCTCTCACAGTGAGTTAGAAGGTGGTGAGTCACATGAGCTCTGGGAAGTAGAGTATGGGACAGCACACCAGGTGTTTGGAGAGCAGCCCGGGGACCAGTGAATATGATGGGTTTCAGCCCCGAGATAGCATTTTCTGAAGGTTCTGAGCAAGCAACAAACGTCATCTGACACCTCTTACATTGTGCTGGCATTCTGACCAAATCAGAAAAATATCTTTTTGTAATTTAAGTAGACTAAAGAAAGAGAAATCAGATAATTACATATGTGCTGCCGAAGCGAGCACAAAATCAGATAATTACAATCAGAACACACCAGAGGTGTTAAATCAAAAGAAAATATATGGAAGGGCATCACTGGCTTCTTTTTTTTGATGCTGGGGATCAAACTCTGGGCCTTTTGCTTCTGAGGCAAGCACTCTAACCACTGAGCTAAATCCCCAGCCTGAAAGAAGATATGTGGAGCTTGGCATTATTTTTTTCTCATCAACAGTATTTGTTATTCATGTGAACAACTTTACAAAAAGTGTCTCTCAGTTTGCTTAGAGAGCACATACTCATTTATAACTAAATTTGAATAGCACACTGTTACATAATTTAACATTCTCTCATTCCATGGAGAATGATACCCCTTTAAGATAACATGGAATATCTGGAAAATTAATAGCTAGGAAGAACCTTTTACATATTTACTGGAATTCTAGCAAGCTCTGCTTACTGAAACTCTTTGCTGATTTCGTTTTATATCTGGTCTTTTGTTATGTAACCATTACTGTTCATATCAGAAAATTCCCTAAAATGATCAAAAGCACCCATATAATCCTGGGACCCAATAGCCAATCAGCCGTCAGGAAGTACTACTAGTCCCCAATTTCTCACCAGCCCACAATATAGGTCATCAAAAATGACCTACATCAAAAATACAGCTCATCAAAAATGATAGACTGACTTCTAACATTTTAAATGAACACAGCACAGTTTTTCAATTCATAGCTTTTTATACTTTGCTGTAGAAGGTGGGCACTTCTCTGACTGCATGGCTAATTATGACATGGTAGACATTTCACCTTAGTAATGCAAGGACTAGTATTTTAAAAATGGAATGCTGGGAAGTGTTTTTAAGGCCTTACACTAGTATCTGGGAAAGGCATAGGTGGCTTTTCTAGTTAGTTGTTGTGTCAGGCACAACATACGTTACACAATACTAGCCTTCGTTCAAGCCAACACCTTGTGCCTTTGGGAATCGACAAGCCTATTAGAAACTGCTTCTGACTAAACATAATTATCTCAAGTTCTAGTCATCAATATATACATTTTAATCTCATCTCTCACTGAACAAATAAACTTCAATGTGCTCCTAAGACACTGTCGGCAGTTTAAGCTACCTCACCAGGGAGTTTACACTTGGTATTTCATCCAAAGGCACACATGGCACGCTTGAGGTTCTACCGTTTTCTAATTCTAACAGTCCCTGGTTAGGGTATTATTTTTTTAACCTACAAAAATTCCACTTTCATACAGTTCAAACTAAATCCAGCAAGTTTGTCAAACAGATAAACAAAAACAATTTTAAGAATGAGAAGAGAGATGCAAATAACCACAGAAATGAGAGTACTTCAAAAAAAATTGTGGGAAAATCCTATCTAAATTTAAATGGAGGGGCTGGGGATTTAGCTCAGTGGTTAAAGTGCTTGCCTTGCAAGCACAAGGACCAGAGTTCGATCCCCAGCACCAATAAATAAATAAATAAATAAATGTAAATGGAATGGACACTTTTCTAAGAAAGGTTACCTCAAAATGAGTTAAAATTCTGAAAAGATCAATAACCAAGGAGGAATTAGGAAAAAAACATCAAGCATTTAAGAAATGGTTGGAAAAAAAAAAAAAGAAAAGAAATGGTTGGATATGTCCCTATTATTCGTGTTATGAACTCAGGGAACAGCCCAGTTAAAAATCTTGACCAGGGGCTGGGGATTTAGCTCAGTGGTTACAGTGCTTACCTCAGGAGCACAAGGCCCCAAGTTTGATCCCCAGCACCAAAAAAAAAAAAAAAATCTTGACCACAGGGCTGGTGATTTGGCTCAGTGGTTAGAGTGCTTGCCCCTCAAACACGAGGCCCTGAATTCAATCCCCAGCACCAAAAAAAAAAGAAATCTTGACAATAAAATAAAGTCAATCCCCAGCACCAAACAAAACAAAACCAAAAGACAAAGAAAAAAATCTGCTTTTACTTAGGAACGTAAATACAAAAATCTTAAATAAAAGACTAATTAAAGACTACTGCTTCTGACCAAGACAATTTTATCTTAGAAATGGTTTAAGAGGAAATAAGGTTCATATAAATCACCATTTAATTAATTCAAGTAAAAAAAATACTTGGATTAGCTTAATATCATAATCTTTAATAAAATATATATTCCTGACTTTAGTAAATTATGAATAAAAGATTTCTTCCTCAATAAAATAAAGTCTATACCAAAATCATAGACTCTAAGGCTTACCTGGAAGATTAAATAAGCAAGAATTGCAATATATTTTTTACACTTTTTTTTTGTTTGTTTTGTTTTGTTTTTTGGCGCTGGGGATTGAACTCAGGTCCTTGTGCTTGCAAGGCAAGCACTTTAACCACTCAGCTAAATCCCCAGCCCTGCAATATATTTTTTAAAATAACAGGAGGGATTGGGGGCTGTAAGTCAAAGAGAGAGCTTGCCTAGCATGTAGGAGGCTGTGGCTCAGGCCGGGCACAGCAGAAAGAGTCAGCACAGGCCTGGGTGCCTGGAGCCCTCCCATTAGCTACAAGACATAACTTTGGGAATGTGAAAATGTGAAAAATAATATGAATCTGAGAATCAATGAGATAAAGTAATTAAAATTGTATAATACTGGCTAGAAAATAGACAGTCAGTGAAATAGGAAAAGTTCAGAAACCAAGCAAATACATCCTGTGTGGTAGAAGGGACATTTTAAGCCAGTGGGCAATAGGTGTATTATTAAATAAACAAGATAACTGGTGAAGTGAACCCCTGGGTAGAGATTAACTCCCCCTAGGAAGGATTTTTAATCATGAGACTAGAACCCAAAGTAAGGAAAGAAAAGAAGAAATAAGAAACAAACCGATGTAGTTGCCCTACTAAGAAAAAATAGACGCCCACCCACCATGAACCAAGTTAGAAACAATCAGTGAACTGAAAGATAACACAGAAATAAAAATTTTTACATTTTAACATAGGGAGTTCCCACCAATCGGTAAGAAACAAGCGTTCATCCCATTAGAAAACAATCCACACTAGAGACACAGCAACAAGTGCTGATTAAGACCACCTAGCGGCCTTAGGAATGCAAATACAGAAAAATAAAAGAGAGCAAACTAAAGACTACCATTTCTTGACCAAGAAGGTTTTGTCTCAGGAGTGCAAGGATGGGGACTGTAACTCCAAAGCTGTGAAGGTCTAAGGAGATCACCCTCACCCCGCAAAGACTCCAGAAACTCATCCAGCCTCCCACTCTGTGGGGCAGCTCTGCAACAGGCCAAGGGCTCGTTTCCTTTCGCTAATCTCACTTTTTAGAAGTTCTTTCTGTAGAGGCTGGGGATTTAGCTCAGTGGTTAGAGTGCTTGCCTCACAAGCACAAGGCCCTGAGTTCAATCCCAGCACCAAAAATAAATAAATAAATAGAAGTTCTTTCTGTAGAAATAAGCAGAGATACATACATATGCCAGCCCACTGCTAATGCTGCCCACAAAAGTGGGGCCAGATTGTTCTGTGGTCAGCAGAATAAAGATCCCAAATACACCCACGTTCTCCCAGTTGCTTGAGAGGCTGAGGCAGGAGGGTCACAAGTTTGAGGCCAGCCTGGGCTACACAGTGAGACCCTGTCTCAAAAAAATGTGTGTGTGGGTTGGGGAGGGGGGTGTTGCTCAGTGGTAGAGAGTCCCTGGGTTCAGTTCCCAGCACTGCCACAAAAAAAAAAAAAAAAAAAGTCCAGATCCTAGTGTCTGGGACTTCTACCTGACAGCAGCAGGGCTTCACAGCTAGGGTTGCATGTAAGATGTGGAGACTGAGATGGTCCTGATCGCCTGGTAGTCAGATGGGCAGACAGAGTTCTGTGAGCAGGAACTGGCACCTCTAGAAGGTGGGAAAGATGAGACACTCCTCTTCCAGGGTGGGTATGCTGGACTAGAAGCTCCAGAACCACCCCTAGGAGGGGCAGGCTCACAATGCAGCAGGCGGAGGCTGTGCAGGTTTCTCGCGTCATCGCCGGACGGGCGGGCGGCAGGGCCTGGGGGCCGTTTCCTGCCATGCCTGGCTTCCCAGTCCCCCGGTGGCTCTGGGGGAGGATAAAGGCACGGGGCCGTAAGCAACTGCCTTTTCCCTTCCACTATGTCCCCTGCAGGGCCTTGCCCTTGGCAGTCTAGACCTTCCAATCCCATCCAGTTCCACTCTGCCTGTCAGGATCAGGGCTGTGGTGGGAAGGTGGGTATCCTCGCAGAGGGCATCCTGGGAAGGTGGAAAGAGCAGCTCCCCTTGTGGGGCCTGCCTGCTGGCTCTGTGACCACCACAGGACAAGCTGACCCCTGCGGGCATGCGGCATGCAGAGCAGCCTGCTCAGCTGCTGCTCCCGCAGAGTTTGGGGCTGGATGTTTTCAAGATGGACAGCAGCAGTGTCATTTGTAGAAGCAGACTCACTGGACTGTCACAACACAGAGCACAACATTCGCACTGTGGTGCCCAGTTCACTTAGCTGGAGAACTTAGCCCCTGCCCATTAAGGACACATGGAGGCACCATTTCAGGCCCTTGCATGGAGAGATGGACTGAGTGACAGGACCAGGGAGGCAGAGTCGGGAGGGCTCAGAGGTTGAGTCGGGGGCTTTTGCTGCCCTGATCCCCTTCTGCAGGTATCGGGCTTTCCAGGACGACGACGGATGATTTTCCTGGACCAGCTGGACTCTTCTGGCCGTCTGCCCAGTCTCTGTTGTGGTGTTTGAGGTACCTGGGGCATCAGTCAGCCTCTCGATGCTCCCGGCCCCATCCTTGCCATGGCATCCTCCTTGCTCTAATTCTAACCTTTGGTGCAGGAGTCAGACTAAAATTGACCCTCTGGGCTGGGCTGGGGGGACAAGATCCAGGAGGTGCCCAAGTGGGACAGGCTTTAGAATGGACCCCTGCCCATCCCCAGTGCCCCTTTCCAGTTTTTTCCATGTTTATACACAATTGTTTTCCAATCTGGGGAACAAAAGATTTGCCTGTTTCCTTCTTGTTGAAGTAGGTAACTGGGGCGTTCTCCCAGCATCTCCAAGCACGGCTGCTCCTTCATGGTGGGGATGTAGGATTTCTTCTTCCTCTCCTGTACTGGATTAAGCTGGAACACACCAATTTCTGTAGGGTGCAGTCCTGGAAGTGTGATGATGGTGTCCTAAGGTATATGCTTTTCTTCCCTCAGTACCAGGGCTTGAACACTGCCATTGAGCTACATCTCCATCCTTTTGAGTCTTGCTAAATTGTTCAAGCTGGTCTTAAATTTGAGATCCTCTGCCTCAGCCTCCAAGTTGCTGAGACTACAGGTTTCTGTGCAGACAACACTGCTGAAGCCAGCCTGTGGATGGCCCCAGGCCTACACAAACCCCAGTGCCCTTCTCCACCCAAAGCAGTCCGCACCTTGGCACTAAAGCCAGAGACAGAGCTGTGGAAGCCCAGCAGCTTCTCCCACCAGCACATCTGTGGTGCTGTAATGGCTCCTCCTGGCTGCTGAGTCCCTGAAGGGAACACTGTCATCAGCTCCGGTGCCTGGCTGCCTCAGGCTTCACCTGGGGTCCTTTTCCAGGTGTGCCCTCTGCAGGGCACCTACTCAGGACTGGAACTGCTGTGTAACCGGGCACAGGCATGGCTGTCTCAGTGGGGACCAGGCCTCAGTGCCCGAGTGCCACCTGCCCCTCCATGGGATCCCCACACTATGTGGGGACTGGCGTGGGTCCTCCTGCTGAGGCCTCTGCACCTCGCCCCCATCTGCTCCCCCAGATCCAGGAGCAGGGACTTGTGCCAGGTCTCAGCTAAAGAAGGGGCAAGAGCTCTGACAACTCGACATCCAGCCTTAACAGTGACAGCCGAAGGGTGGGGTAGGAGCAGGGATGGGTAAGACCCCCAGGCTTGTGTCTAACAGCTGGGTCTCCCCTACCTGGCTCGGGAGGGGAACCTCTGGGAGAACTATACAGACTGGCACCACACAGGTACTGAAAGCCAAGGAACAAGAAGCACACACTATAAAAACAAGTCCCAGCACACTGCATCAGGTTTCCAGCTTTATTTTAGAATTTATAAAATTCCAGTGACATCCATATTCATAATCCTTTACACATGTTTGCATATAATCTCCAAATTCCAAAGTTAAGGCCAAGGGATGGATGTAGCTATGGAAACACAGGATATGGAAGACATTCAACAAGGAGGGACAGACAAACACTCCCAGTTCCCACCCAGCACCCTCGATATCTGTGAGGCTGCAGGACACCTGGTAGAGTCATTTCATTGTCCGTACTGACAACCACAAAAAAGGAGCAAGGGAGACCCTGAACAGCTCAGGGAAGGGCCTGAATCCACAGCACTTAGCAGTAGATGGAGATGTGCAAAATCCAGTTGTGAGAATTTAAAACTGACCTACAGGGAGCCGGTGTCCATTTCCCGTCCCCACGCCCTGTGAGTCTCAGGCCACATCAAGCCACTGTGACAGCCACAGGGGACCCAGGTGGCACACAGGCAGCCTTGCCTCCAGACTCTGTGCGCCAGGAGGACACTGCAGAAGAAAGACCCAGGGGAAGAGGAGGGTGGGATGGGTACCAGAGGGAGGCAGAAGGGCCAGGGTGGGAGTTGGGGGTATGCAGCCATCCAACAGGAGGGAGTCCCCAAACTCATGCAGATGGAAGGGGTGACAAGGCAGCCCCTGGGGAAGCAAGAAGCCCCTTGCCCGCTCTCCCCGCCCCTTAGCCCAGCTGAATCAGAGCCACAGCCTCTGGAGTAGAAGCAGGTATTTACCATTCCCGTAAGTGGGCATATGTGGGGCTGTAAGGCCCACAGGAACTGGGCCCACTTGGGAGTTCCATAGTCTAAAGGTGGCCCAACCTGAGTCACTATGCCCAGTGAGACTTGGGGAAAGGTATCCAAGTGGAAGTGACGGTCCCCCAGTGAGGCTCTGAGATGGGTGCAGTCTGGCCTTTCTAGGAACCCAAGTACCTGGACCAACAGCTTGTTAGCAGTTCAGACAACCTGAAATTAGGCCAGCTCAGTCCCCATACATGGCAGAAACACTTCTGCTCCGGACCACCTTTCCTTGTGAGGGTGACTGGCAGCCTGGCCGGTGGTCCGGCACATAGTCACCTGCACACACCTGAGGAAGGCCAGACCCATCGTTTGGTGGGGCTCTCAGCTGCTGGTCCTTGGGTCCTGGGAAGCAACAGCCTGTCCCCAGTACTGTGAAACCTGCCCCTCCAGGTTGACGACCTAGAGTGTCCCTGTAGTCTCCACACAGCAGGAAGGACTGGAGGCAGGCAGGTGAGCACCCTGCTCTGGGCCAGCCCCAAGCCATTGGGCTGACGGAGGGCACTGGTCTTGAGCTCGGCACCATCCCCCCACCCCTAACCCCATGGCCACCAGCAGAACAACCCACGCAGGCTGCACGGGCCCTCATGAGACCACCACACCGGCTGAGGTAGAAAGAAGGCAACTGGACGAGAGGTGTCTGGGGAGGGCGAGCATGGGACCAAGGTGGTCTGAAAAGAAAGTTAAGCTGCCCCCACTGAGGAGAAAGCATCCATTTCCCCTGTCTCCATGCCCTGGGAGTCTCAGGCCAGACTAGGCCACTGTGACAGCCACCGGGGGACCCAGGTGGCATGCACGCAGGCAGCCTAGCCTCCAGGCTCCATGCACCAGGCTGAGGGGCTGAAGGTGGGGCAGAGGCATAATCAGGCCATCTAAGGACCCAGGTGACCAGCTGCCTCAGAGCCCTCCAGCTCCAGGATGCTTTGGCTCCCGTTCCCAAAACTGCCCTTCCTCCCACCCTGCACCTAGCACTAGGCAGACGTGGCAGCTGAAGGAGGTCTGGACAACAGGCAGCGGGCAGGAGGGAGGTGGGAAAGGAAGAGGGCAAACGTTTTGGCTTTCATAAAGTCAAGGAAATTTATTTCCTGAGGTCATGACACAGGAAGTCGACTCCTAGCCGCTGCTGCAGAGCTCTGGTAATGAAGGTCAGAGTGTTGACTACATGCTGGGTGGACCAGGAAGCTGGAGTCTGTATGGTCACGAGATGCTCAATTACCTTGGCTTAGTGTTTTAGACAGCGGTGCACCTCTCCTGGAGCAGAGCATTGGGGGTGGATGCCACGCTGCTGGGTGCCAACCAGGCCTGGAGGAGCAGCCGAGTGGGGCTGGCTCACCAGGCTTCACTTTGAGACCTCAGGGAGGGGAAGAGCATCAACAATTTATGAGGGTCCAGCCGCTGGGTCAGATTGAGACAAACCACTGTGTAGGTGGGTGCAAATCAGTAGGCTGGAAAGGTTTCTGCTTTTTGATCATTATCGTTTGGGACCCCAGGGAAGGGTCTTGGGGGCCACCTGCGCCCCAAAGCTGGGAAATTCCTCAGAGCTACTCATGTCAGGAGCCTGTGAAGAAAGAGGACACAACTTCAGTACAGGGTCATTCTACCTACAAGCAGCTTCCAAAGCTGCTGCCACCTGCAGGACACTGATCCCACCAGCCCACTGTAGCCAGAGGCAGGGGCAGTGGGGTGCCCAACTCCCCAGCACGCTCTGACCTTCTCGCTGCTGCTGGCAGTCCAGGGAGCGTCCCGTACCACAAAGCCCTTGGACGGGGCCTTGGACTCCTCATGCGCCGGGGGCTTCATGTAAACCTGCAGTGCCTCGCTGTCTACCACGTCAGCCAGCTGTGGGCAGGAGTAGTGTGTCTGTCTGCAGCCCAAGGGGGCTGGCCCTTTGTGTGGCATTCCCTGGGAGCTAGAGAGGGTACCCACCACCCATTTGCCCCTGGCACCACCTATCTCTGAAAGCACATGTCACCTAGCTATCATCTCAGGCTTGTAGTAGGGCCTGGGGTCTGGGGTTCCAAGGCCCTACCCACTGAGAACTCACATATTCTTCCTCAAGGTTGAGAATGTGGTCAATGGCCTCCTCTACATTCTCTGGGAGTCCTGTCACAGTGACGCAGTTGGGGTCTGGGGCTCCACTCTGGGGGAAGCGGATGTCCACCTGGAAGCAGCACGGTGTGAGCTGGGTGGTTGGGGAGGCTGGAGTTCTCACCCCTGTTAGTTACCTTGTGGGGCTTACCTTGAACTCGTCCATGATTTTGCGGATGGCTTTGCCACGGGCACCGATGATGCGGGCATGGACACGGTGGTCCAGAGGGACATCCTCAGACACCATTTGCTCAAGCTCACCCACGATCTTCAGAATGGCATCCCGGGCAGCTTCTGTGTTCTTCTCATACCCAGTGATGGTGATTTGGTCCTGGGGCTGAAAATGGAGAAGGCAATCAGACACATAGCTTAGATTTCTTCTACAGTATAAATATAGAGAAGAAGGGAAAAAAAGGATCAATAATAGGAAACAATTAAATAACTGATCTTTTCCAAAAGGGAAGGGGACATAAAAAAATTAAGATGTCTTATGTACACATACCAGCTCCCCACAATGAATTAATTATTATGAACTGCAGCCATTTACTAATAAGAGAGTCTTTGTAAGACAAAACCAAACACAACCCAAAAAAAAAAAAATAAAAGAGAGCGAGTGCAGTGAATAGGATGAGGGAGCCCACAGGGATTCCCTTGACCCTCATGAGCTGACCCAGCAGGGCTGGTACATGACATGGCCCAGTGCGGGCCTCGACTTACGGGAAATACTCATCAGGCAGACAGCATCCATTCAACACCTGTCCCTTTCCAAACGCTACCAACTAGACAGTCAAATACAGGACTAGAAGGAACACTGGCCACGAAGATGGAGGGGGCACCAGCAGGTGGACTCCAGCAAAGGAAAGGCAAAGCCCCCAGCCTTCAGCTTCCCACTCCTCTGCTCACTGGGAAGATACCCTGTTCTATCATCCAAAGAGCCCCTTACTCCCCCAGACCCACAGGCGAGCAGATGGACAGTTCGTGCATATTGCAGGGAACAAAGCAACCATAAATCCTTAAACCTCAGGGTGTATGGGGGAAATGGCAGATCCACATGAAAGCACAGAATACTTGGAGCAGGGCCAGAGAACAAGAACCAACACCCAGAGACACTATAAAAGTGGGAGTGTGAGAAACTCCTACCCAGACAGAGAGGAGGACAGCCTCGGCACTGACACAGGGCCAATACTGCAAGTAGAACTCACAGCAAGGAGTTGTATATGAATAATAATGTGCCTGCTGAGCCCTGAAATATTAGCTAAAATCATCTGGGTGTGTGAAGGTAAAATTTGGTATGGCAAGTGGAGGGAGGGAAGCAAAGGGCAGGCAGGGTAACAAGTTTAAGAGAGCCAAACTCCTAAGATCAAGATAACTTAAGACTAAAGTCAGAAAAAATACTGTCATAAACACATCCACTAGAAATGAAGAGGTAAAGGCAAGCAAAGGCACGAAGAACGTTATGCAGGTGGGGAAGAGCCCAGGGAGCAGATGCCAGGGCCTGAGGGGACCCCAGCCTACTGGTACCCTTGAATGATGTGTACACCTGGCCAGGAGACAGAGGAAAGGTAGAGGAGACCTGCAGACTTGCTTGGGGGATGGGAGGGCAGGCTGGTCCTGTGGCCAGAGGACCTAGTAAGCTGCTGGCCATAGTGGGCCCACAGTATGTGAGGCAGAGCTGGCCCATGCCCCAGGAGTGAAGAGCCCCCACTGAAGTGAGGGCTGCCCCATGGACCCACATATAGGAGACAGCAAGCCAGAGAGACAGACACGGGGCAGCGGGGTCGCAAGGAACCAACTCCTGTTGCCTCCTGGAGCCCCTCAGGGCCTGGTCAGGGGCTCAGACTGCTGGGGCACAGTCTGCACCTCAGGGGTGACAGCTCAAGAAGGAGTAGCCAGAACCCTGCCGCCCACCAAAGAGTGAGCAAGTAGGCATCGAGGAAGATGCCCCAAGGCTCAGATGGCAAATGGTGTCACTGAAGCCTCAGCCAGCTAGCAAGAGCAAAGACACAGCCCAAACCTGAGGCCAAAATGAGACCTGCAGAGACCGGCCACTCACTCTCAACTTGGCCTCCTTTGGCCATAACACAGGAGTTTGTGGGTGACTCAGCTGGGTGATTATCCTTACCTGGCTCCCATCATCCTTATCAGGAAACTGGATGTTTACATCATGCTCCAAGCGGATCTGTGTAATTACTGCTCCTTTCCTCCCAATGATCTTGGGATGGTATTTGGGGTCTACAGTGACATTCAGTTTGAAACTCCTTAGAGCCTACAAGTTAAACAAGCGATAATGAGGCCCGACCTAGGACAGCACCCCATCTGCAGCTGGGCCAGTGACTCCAGGGCCCACTGCCTCCAGGTCCTTAGCCACAAGCTGACCCTCTGCATCCTAGAAGAGCAAGTCATCTCTGCGCAGCCCTGACCACCTTCAGTCACCTGCTGAGTGTGGGAATAAGAGGCCCTGCCCACTCCACCTTGAGTACATTCTTTACCTAAGGATGTTTGGATCACTGCTGCCCACCTGTGGAGGTGGGCACTGGACTGAGGCCTGGCATGGCCAGGCAGCGAACTGCTCGAGCTCTGGGCCCTATTTCCTCATTTGTGAGCCAGGAAGCTGAGGAAATCCATTGAAAGAACATGTTCTGGGTCTGCTGGGGTGGGGTATAGAAGAGGCACCAACAGAGCACCAGGAGTGTCCAGGGACAGACAGGCCCAAGGCCTGCTCAGGGCCTGTTCACACTGGGTAGCAGGCTTGCGAGGGTGCCTCAGTTGGAGACACAGAAAGCTCCCTGTCCTGGGGAAGAGCCCAGGACCCCAGTACATTTGTGTCCAGCTCCCCAGACTACCCTGTTCCTGGAGGGGCTCTGTCAGGGGCAAGGTACCCACTATGTCAGCCTGCAGCCCAGGGCCCAGTCAGTATCTTCCTGCAGGGCCTAAACTACCAAGACGGTTCTCCTGATTTGGCTGAATTGCAAATTAACACAACAGCCCAACTCTGCCTCTTTTACATTAAGAGAAGAGTGTCTCATCCCGAGCTCTTCTCCTTCCCGGCAACACCCTGGGCTCCAAGTCCGCAGAGTGCCCAGAGTGCTCCCACTCCTGCCCCAGGAGGGCAGCCCCACCTCCACTCACCCGGTCTTCCTGCTCAGCTTGCAGCTCCTTCACACGCTCCAGCAGCCCTGCCTTGGCCCTGTCCAGATTTGCAGCAAGGCCCGTGATGGCAATAACATCAGACTGCAGCTCGGGAGCTGGGACATGTATATTCACCTGTGTCATGGAGAAAGAGCAGGCCTGGTATCTGGGCCTTACCACAACCGTGAGTCTGTCTGGTCCTGGCCCAGGAGGGTCCAGAGGACAGAGAGGATGCCCACCTACCAGAGGCTGAGGGAGACCTGGGAGATGCCCAGCACAGTGGGAAGCAGAACCTTCCTTTGCAGGCCAAGGTTTCCAGGGAGAGGAACCCACCTCGAACTCGTCCATCATCTTGCGGATTCCACTTCCCTTCTGTCCAATGATGTAACGGTGAAGATCAAAGGGCACCTCCACTTCAATGGTGACTGGGACCAGTGCCTAGAGGGAAGATGACGGCAGAGTGACACATGAGCAACAGGTAAAGAGCCCTGCGGACACCAGTGAGCTTTCTGTAATCTTTATCAGTGTGCCCCACTGCCGCGCCACCTGTAACTCATGAGGAACAGCACAGGATGAAAAAATCCACTCTGGGCTGTACAGATAGAGAAGGCCTCAGACCTGTGCCCTCCTGAGCTGTAGCAGGCTGAGGTGCTGGGGTGAAGCCTGACTTCCCACTGTCCCTCAGGTCAAGGGGACCTTAACCCTAACCCTCCCATCCATGCCCTTTGCCTCAGTAGCCTGTTCCTCCACAGCATCCACCACCTGCAAAATGCCAGGGATGCATGCTTCTCCACCATGCTGCAGGTACCATCTGTGGGCAGTGATGGGGCAGTGCTTACAGCAGGGCACAACGCCTAGGCCAGTGGTGCCAAACTTATGGCACACAGAGCCCTCTTAGTCGGCATGCAAGCCAAGTCATCCCAGTAGCTGAGCATCAGATAAGAGTTGTTTTTCCTAAACTAAAATCTCAATATTCAGGTCTAATTGCAGTGTTGGCACTTTGTGATAAATAAGTGGATTTTGGGGTCCAGTTTGGGTACTTGGTCTCCAGAAGATTCCCTATCACTGAGCGAGGTGGTGCCTGATAAATGTTTGCTGTACAAGCAGCTCACCATTATAATAACCCTGGCTGGGTTACCCCCACCTCCTGAGAGGGGGCGATCACCTTTGCCTATTGTCCATGGGCCTGAGAGGCTGGACCCCACACTGCTGCCTGGGAAAGGGGACATGGACCACAAGTCCTGATGAAAAGAAGAGCCCTCCCTGAGTTCTACTCCTCTAGAGACTTCATATGGCCAGATGCTTGTACTTTAGGATCAAATGACAAGATCCACTGTCTGCCACCACCCAGGTAGCACTGGGCTGTGGGGAGGATGAGTGAAGGGCAGACGCACCTCCAGAGCTTCCTTGGCAGCCTCACACTTCTCCTTTCGGCCAGAGATGATGATGATGTCGCACCTCCTGGGAGAGCCAGGGTCGGCCTCTCTGCCCTCACCAGCTTCGTCTCCATTCTCCTGTATGGCAGGTTCCACGCCATGAGCTAGGCGAAAGGAAGAGGGCAGCTGACAGAGGCAGCGGGACTGAACAAGGGCTCCCAGCCTGTCACCCCAGGAACCCTGCCACAGTCCATCTTTAGAGATTGAGGAGCGGCCCCAAGCCTCTGGAAGCCCCTGGATCTCACGGTGGTATTCATGCACCACTCCAGAGCCAGGCAGAGCAGCGGGAGGGCCATGGGATGTGCACAGCCAGCTCGCTGGTAGGACTCACCAGGGGTCTCCTCTCTGTCTGGGAACTTGATCTGAACATTGTAATCCCGAGTGATCTGCTGGATTCTAGAACCTTTGGGGCCCATAACAGATCGATGGAACTTCTGGGGAATAGCACACTCCATTGTCACCTGAGCCTCCTGAAGAATTGACAAGGGGAAAGGAGGGAAAAAGGCTGAATTCCTCAGGTTGGTGCAGCACTCTCCCTACCTTTCCTGGGTACACACCTGTCCCCGTTTCAGGGGAACCCAGATCTCCTTTGTGATTGGGCAGGGTGGGGATGGGAAGCAGGCCTTTTTCTGGAGTGGGTCCCATAGGCAGAAAGCACCCATGACTGGCCACTGTCATATACCATGTTACCCAGGGGCAGGACCACCATGCCAGCTGAGAGGAACCTTTCCTTTTTTTGTGGTACTAGTACTGGGGAGGATGCAACCCAGGGATGCTTTACCACTGAGCTACATCCCCAGCCCTTTTTGTTTTTTTGAAAGAAGAGAGGTTCTTGCTAAGCTGCCCAGGCTGGCCTTGAACTTTCAATCCTATAATCTCAGAATAGCTAGGATTACAGGCATTTGACACTGCAACCAGAGAGAGGGACCTTCTGTTGTCACAGTCTGGGACTCAAAAGGGTGACAGACTGACCATCAGGTCACGAGAAGGACATGAAGTGGGGAGAGGGCACTGCCTGTGCTCTGCAGAGTGGTCACCAGGGACAAGAGCTGTCCCTGAGGCCCCCACGCTCACCAGGTCCTCGATGATCTCCTGAATGCGCTTCTTGGCTGCCTCCACACAGTCCTTGGCACCCTTGAGGGTGACCTTGTCGCTCTGTGTGCCGGAGCGGGGGAAGCTGACCATCACCCCACCGTACTCCTCGGCGATCTCCCGCAACACCTGGCCCCTTCTGATGACAAAATGGCGGTGGTGCTTGGGGTCCACCAGCATGTAGTCTTCAACCACATTGTCCTGTGGTATTCAGAGAAGAACAGAGGATGAGTCACTCCACCCAAGGGCATCAGATGGAGCCCATGGCTGAGGCCCCGCTCCTACCAGGTTCTGGATCAGGGCCTCCAGCTCTCTCTGTGCCTCCCGGACAGCGTCCTCCTTTCCTATGATGGTGATCAGGTCCTGGTCCTTGTCCTCTGCGGCTGGGAATATGATGCGGGCTCCGGTGCTGTCACGTACCTTGCGGATTTTGCCACCCCCTTTGCCGATGAGGAATTTGTGATACTCTGGCTTGGCCCGGATGTCCACAGTGAAACTCTTGGTTTGCTGCAAAAACAACCCCGTGCCCATCAGTCCCATACTACCTGCTTGGACCACAGCATGGGAAACGAGAGCCTTAGAGGACAGTGATGTAAGGCAGGCTCCCCAAAGTCCCCAGATTTGATGCTACAGCAATTCTCCCAAGAAGGGGCTGACCACACCTCACCTCAGATCGATGAATACTTAATGGACCACACTTGCAGACCTTCTCCCATCATGACTGAGCAGATGGGCTCAGAACCTGTCTTGCCACTCATCAGGAGTGACCAAACCTCTCCTGGCTGCCCCTGACTTACTGGGGTGTAGACACGTGAAGTGTGAGGTGTGGGCACAGCCCACCCCTGGTGAGGTCCCACCCCAGCAATCTGCACACCCCAGGCCAGCTCTCCTCCCTCCCGGCATGACCGACGGGCCCAGAGGAGACAGCAGCTCCCATGCAGTTTGGAGAGTCACAGTGTGCAGAGGGCTCTCAGTCTAGGGTGGCACAAAGCCCTTATGTGACACCAAGGGAACAGGCTCAGCAAGAGACAGGCAGTGTGACCTTCTGACAGACACCAGTGCCCTTGGCAGGCTCATCTGGGACAACCATGACTCAGACCAGGGGTACCTCCTGTAGACCTGATGCTGGATTACAGGACATAGAGGGAGAAATGACTGGTTAACACACTAAATGTTAAATGACAGAGCTTTTTCTTTTTTGCTTTTGTTTTGTTTTGAGGCAGGGTCTCGCTATGTAGTGCAGGCTGGCCTTGAACTCTAGGTGATCCTCCTGCCTCAGTCTCCTGAGTGCTGGGATTGTAGGTGTGAACCACCATGCCCAGCTCTTTTCTTTTTTCCTATGGTACTGGGGATGAATTCCAGAGCCTGGCACTGAGCAACAGTCCCAGCCCTTTTTAGACAGGGTCTCACTAAATTGCTAAATTGCCCAGGCTGGGCTTGAACTTGCAATCCTTCTACTTCAGCCTCCTACAGTGCTGGGATTATAGGTGTGCACCAAAACATCTGGCTAGAAATTTATTATCTTTTAAGTACTGGTTTAACCAAATACCATGAGAATCTACTACAGTGGCACCTCAGTTCATCAACTTAATTCCATGATTCAGGTTGCAAACTGGATTGGATGAGGACCAAATCAAATTCAGCAGTTAGGTTCAATGTTCTTATGGGGAAATTTGATTCAGTTCTTGTCCAATTCAGTTTGTGACCAGAATCATAGAAAGAATTAAGTTCCTGAACCGAGGTACCACTGTACTATTCTTTTTTTTTTGGGTGCTGGGGATTGAACTCAGGGCCTTGTGCTTGCCAGGCAAGCACTCTAACCACTAAGCTAAATCCCCAGCCTCTACTGTACTATTCTTTGGATGATCACAAATAACATTATCTAAAGATTAATGAGTCAGGAAAATCCAGCCCAGTGATATAGTAAAAGATAACACCCAAACTAAAATGGTTTACCTCAGAAATGCAAGCTCAGCAACAAGACAGCAAAATGATGATGATAATAAAAAAAAAAATCGAAACCGCATGAAGAGATCCTGGAAAAGCATCTGACAAAATCCAATAACCCCCTCTCCCAAATCCAACAGCTTGCACAAACATGGCACAGAAGGGAGTTTCTGGCCAGTGCAGTACCACAGGGTGGTGACACAAGAGCAGGGAAGACTGCCTAAAGCCAATGCTATCTCCATAAGCAGAAGGGGAACCCAGAGCGGCTACAAGGATGAGCCTGTGAAACAAGGTCAAATTTTAATGCAGGCTAGGTGTGGTGGTGCACACTTCTAATCTCAGCACTCAGAACACTGAGGCAGGAGGATCACCGAAGGTGCCAGGCCAGCCTGGTCTACAGTAAGTTCCAGACCAGCCTGAACTACGTAGAGAGACCCTGTCTCAGAAAACCAAAAACAGGGGCTGGGGATTTAGCTCAAAAGCCTGAAAGATGGGAGGGAAATGGCCCTGAAAACTTGAGAGTGCCACACTGTCTGTCCTCACCAATTCCACTTCTAGATTCCACTCGATCCGAACCAACACCTAAGTATGAATGTTTTCTAGGAACTGGCAGACTGATTCCTAAATGCACAGAGAAAGAAAAAGGATCTGGAACAGCCACAGCAATTTTAAAAGGAACAAAGACAGAAGGCTTATACCAGCTAATGCACAGGATTCCCTCAAGGAAAGTCATCCTGAACCCAAGGTGCTGTGGGAGCAAGAGCCCAGAACCAGATCTACAGGTGCCTTCTGTTGAAGGGCTAAATGTGATTCACTGGAGAACCCTGAGGGTGATGTCAGTGTATTTTGATGATTCTAACAGTCACATGACTATTTGTCAAAACTCGGACTATACCAAAAAAATCTTGAATTCTACTGTAAATCATACTTTAAAATAATCCTCCCCTCAAAAAACCCTTAAGTATGCCAACGAGTAAATTTTCCAGACTGTCTGCATGGACATTTGGACTTGAAAAGGCCCCTCAGGAGTGGCAAAGTGCCAGAAGCATAAAGTTGCTTCCTGTCCTGACAGAAGGAAGGGCGCTTAGGGTTTTCTACATCACCAAGAGGACCATGTATCAAGGCTCACCTTCTCTTCAGCCAGGTGCAGGAGCTGCTTCTTAGCCTTCTCTACATCTGAGGAAGGGCCCCTGATGACAACGGTGTCACTTCCGGAACCTTCCACGGGAAAGTGGATGTGGACCCCGCCACACTCCTCCATGATGGAGCGGATCAGACGGCCCTTTGTGCCAATGAGGGAGTTGTGCAGCTTGGCGGGGATTGAGACTTCCACCTCAGCTATGTTGGCCTGAAAGCAAACACACAGCAGCAGGAGAGGTCACAGCAGCAAGGAAGGGCAGTGGTAGTGAGTGTTGCTGGTGTGGGAGATGTCTAACCTAAGGGGATCCAGGGCTATGTGTAGGTGTGCTGGGATGGGCACATGGTCAGGGTATTCTCCACAGAGGAAGGTTGAAATGTGGACCAGCAGCAGAGGTTAAGTCCAACATAGCCGTGGGGCAACTCCCTTGCCCAATGCTTCCAGCCCAGATGAAGTAGCACAGGCTAAATTCACCTCTTACCTGAATGGGTATCTTCCAAGACATGGGTCACAAGCACAGACAAGGGGAGCTGCATGACTGTCCCAACTGCTCCTGCAGCCAGGAAGGGAGGGGTACAGCCAAGAGCCCAGGGTCCAAATGGGAGCAGCACAGAGAGGAACCTGAGCTGAAGGCAGCACTCATGCCCTGCCTGACACAGCCAACATCGCCCTGGACAGTATCGCTGACACTGGAGCCTGCAGCCCAGCAGGGCCTGGGGGCCTCCCTTGAGGTGGGAGATATCTGGGCCTGGCTCAACACAGCTCCCAACCTGCCTAAAAAGCATTAAATAAAGCATGCCCTAAAAAGAGCAGACAGCTCCAGTGCAACGAAGCTCATTTAAAAATATTTAGAGGAATTAAAAAACAACAGAAAGTCTTGCAAAGAAACAGGCAAAAAACCTCGAATAAAGAAAAGGAAATAGGAACAACTCAGAAGTGACAGAGGTGTTAGGGTAGAAGAGAGGTATTTAAACACATCTGTCTATGCTCAAAAGTCAGAGGAGAGGCTGGGGATTTAGCTCAGTGGTTAGGCTGCTTGCCTTGCAAGCACAAGTCCCTGAGTTCAATCCCCAGCACACACACACAAAAAAAACAACAACAAAAAAAGTCAGAAGAGAGCCAGGTATGGTGTCACACGCCTGTAGTCCCAGCACTCAGGAGCCTGAGATAAAACTGCCACAAGTTCAAGGCCAGCCTGGGGCACATAGTGAGTCTGAGGCCAGCCTAGACTAAACCACAAGACCTTGTCTCAAAAAAAAAAAGGAAAGACTGAGCACGCCTGGCATTGAAAACACAAGACAACACAGATTCAAACCGCAATGCCTACAATGATGACACACAGTGGATGGGAAAACAGCTGTTCAGACACTGCAGAGAATTAATGGATTTGAAGGGTAGGACTAGTAACATCCAGGTAATTTGGTCCCTGAATGAGGAGACCAATGTGCTCAGAAATCTGCAAAGAGTAACCAATCAAAATCTCAAATCTTATAAAAACCTCTAAACCTGCACATACAAGTACTTCCATGAATACCAAACACACGCGAAGAAAATGACACCAACATTACAACTGCTCAAAATTGCAGATAAAGGAGACTGTGCTGTGGCTACATCAGATTTCTCATGGAAATGAGGTCAGTGAGCAGACCCTGAGTGGAGTTCTGAGGGACAGGACAGAAATCCAGCCTAGAAACCCACACACAGCAGAGCATTTGTCAGAAATGAAGGAGAGACTCAGTGCAGCAGATACTACATGCCCCAAGAAACACCCAGGGTGTTCTCCACAACCAAGCAGCTGAAGGCTCTAGGAATAAAAACTACTAGGAAATATGCAAGACTGTTTATTATTTCAATCCCTTTAAAGAACTGGACTTTTTAAAAACAAAAGGCCAACAATGTACCATGGGGTACGTAACAGATGACAAAGGCAGGACATGGAGCACTGAGGCAGGTGCAGGTGTGGAGGGGCACACCGTGACTGTGATGGTCACTGAGTCGGGGCTACGCTTGATGTGCCAGCAAAGGAGAGACAAGTCATAAAGGTGCTCAATCCAAAAAGAAAAAAAAAATAGAATAAAAAGAAGACAAATGGAAAACACAGAGTAAGAAGGCAGATGAAACCCAACCCAACCACACAAAATAGCCCCATCAAGGGACCAGGTGCTGGGAGGGAGAGGAAAGTCAGTGTCTAATGGGCTCAGAATTTCTGTTTAAGATGATGAAAAAGTTCTGGAAAGGGACAAGGTGATAGTTGCACAACTACAAATGTTAATGCCACTGAATTACACTTAAAAATGTTTAAAATGGTAAATTCTATGGTATGTATAGTTTGCCAAATTTAAAAAAAAGAAAGAGCAAAGGCAATTTAACCAAATTTGTTAAATATATACAATAAAGGTAAATAAGTGAGATACAGCAAATGCATAATTACGAATGTAAATACAAACAGCACAATTTAAAAGTCAGAGATCAATTCAACTAAATAAGCTGCTGAAAAGAAACCCACTTTAACATCAGAAAAAGCAGATTTCAGAGCAAAGAATATTTTGAGATAAAAGGTCATTTTATGGCAACACAAACTATATATAGCCTGAATGGAAGGCAGCAGCAGTGTGGACTGTAAGGACCATATGGGAACACCATCAATTTCACGCCCATGGACATGACTCCTTCAATCAGAAGAAACCCCTCACAGACACTAACACCAAGGAGAAGAACAGATGGTCCACCGACACAGGGAAATGCCACCCTGCCATGAAGAGGGCAAAGCTTAGACCACTCCAGGAATGGCAGTGTCTAGGATCCAGATACTAGGAAGTGTCTAGGATCTACTCACACAACATACAGAGCACCCAGACTGACCTGCCCCAGCCACTGAGGCTGTGGGCAGATCAGGGACTACCTGGCGTGGGGAGGTGAGGGTAGGGTGAGGGTGGCAAAGGAGGGCGGGACAGCTGTGACGCAGAAGAGCGAGGGCTTTCTTGGGGAGATGGCTGTATTCAGTAGGATGATTCCTTGGGTGGACACATCAGGACTATGGAATGGCACACAGTATGTATGTGTAGTTTATTTTATGATAAACACTTTCAGATGTGATTTTCAAATGGCATAAAAATGAATGGAAAAAAATGCCTAACAGAGCAGGTACCCGGGTCAGATGCCATGGCTGTGGGGTCAAGTACACAAGCACCATGAGACAAGTGGCCAAGAGCTGCCAGCCAACCTGTCAGTACTGCCTGTTCAAGCTACAGCCTTCTTATGAGCTGTGTGGTCCCTGGGACCCTGCATGCCTGGCCCGGAGGCCCTGCTGGGGGTTTTACACCACAGGAAGTAGGCAAGGCTCCCTCATGGAACACTCCTATTACCAGGTCTTTCTGGATGGACAAAATCCGGCTCCGCGCAGCCTCACAGTTCGCACGCTTGCCTGTGATGACAATGGTCTCAGAGTTGCTGTTCTCTGCTGGAAGATCGATCTTGGTGTTGCTTTCTTCACGGATCTGTGGGAAGGGGGAACATGAGAAACTAAGCAGAGTCCTCCCGCAGCGAATGCCCCAAGCACGGGGCTAGGAGGAAGTCCCAGTCCCCCTTTCCTGTATACAGCAGACTGGTGCAGGGCTAAGGTGGATGGGGCATGAGGAGCCAAGGCCCAGGGGACAAGCCAATCACCTTCTTAATGTTTGCACCTCCTTTTCCAATGATGTTCTTGTGAAACTGTTTGAAGATCGGAACAGAAATCGAGTAGCTGTTTTCCACCTTAAGGACAAAGGGCAGTGTAAACAACTATCCATGCCAGAGAGTAAAATACCCCTCTTCTACACCAGAACTCGACAGGGTGTGTTATGGACAAACAGGGTCCCAGAGCCTCCTTTCCTCCTCACGGTCAGAAGTCTGTCATGAGCACAGGTCAGATAAGCTGTCCAGCAACTTACTAACCTGGCATGTCACAGTCATAAGATATAAAGTCCCATCTTTCATGAAAAGTGGCATGCAGCAGAACCTGCAGAGTGCTAGCTGCATGCTCTACAATCAGCAGCAATCCTGTCTGCCAGGTCCCCTCCACCAGGTGCTTTCCTCTGGTTGAGGAAGGGGTTAGAGCTCACATCAAGGCAGCATTCAGCTCCTTTGCTCTTGGGAATGGTGATGGCTCACTGCAACCATTAACTTAATGGGCCTTGAGCCACCTAGATCACTAGAAAAGCACATGCTGGTGTGTGGGTAAGTCACAGAGTCAGGACCTTGGAGACTAAACCTGGTCACCTCACCCCCTGCTCTGCTTCCCAAGCACCATGAACTAAGCATCTTTGCTCCACCAGGGCCTTTACCATGATGTTCCTGCCTTGGACCCAGTCTACCATGGACTGAAGCCCTTGGAACTGTGAGCCAAAATGAACCACTCCCTCTCTAGTCGTAGGAATCTGGAATTTTGTTCCAGGAAGGGGAAGGCTGACCAACAGAGGAATCTAGCATGTGACTATGTAACAACAGCTCACAGAGTTGGGAGGCCCTCACCGTCACTTCTCAAGGCAGGTATCCACATACTTGTAGCCCCCTCAAGTGACCACAGACAACGGTGGTCCATGGCCTTTCCAGTAATCCTTCTTTTACACTTTCTAAACCTTTTCCCATTTCAGATTTTGAGAAGAAGAATAAATTAATAAATGACTCTTCATTTCACTTATATGATTTCCCTCTCCCTACTGCATGGGACAGTTTCTCTACCTAGGAATCTGAAGACCCTTCAAGCAAAGAAGGTTACAGGGCATGAGAAAGGAGAAATCTCCCACCTGATTTGGGACTTGCACAACACAGAATAGCTGACAATTATTACCAGTCTGAACATTCAGGTATTGAAAGAGGTGCTGTCACCACCTTGTTTCCATACCTGAGACAGCAGACAATTCCCAGTGCAGGCTCCGAGAAGCAGAATTAGGAGTTCTGATGTGACTCCCACCCCCATCATCCCCAGCACTGCTACATAACAAAGGGTGAAGAAAGGCCTCTACCAGGTCTGCCACCATCTTCTGCATGTACTTGGTGCATTTTTCCACTTCATTCTTGGGCCCTCTCAGTTGGACGATGTCACTTTTTTGTGCTGGGTCAGGAAAGTTGATGATAACCTACAACAAATCACCAGGAGACTGAGTCTGATTATTACAATTGGGTTCCAAAATACTGAATCTTCCTATATGTGCAAATTAGACCACTCAGAGAAATAAAGAATGCATTTAGGGCTGGAGCTGTGGTTCAGTGGTAGAGTGTTTACCTAGCACGTAGGCCCTGAGTGTGAGTCTACTGCAAAATATATAACAAAATAAAAAAGAGGGGTTGGGAATTTAGTTCATGGTAGAGCACTTGCCTAGCAAGTGCAAGGCCCTGAGTTTGATCCCCAGCCCAGCACCAAAAAACCCAAACCAAACCAAACCAAACCAACCAAAACAAAAAAACCCCTTTATTGGGGCTGGGGATTTAGCTCAGTGGTTAGAGTGTCTGTCTCGCAAGCACCAGGCCCCAAGTTCAATTCCCAGCACCAAAAGAAAAAAAAAAAAAAGAAAAGAAAAGAAAAAAAAGAAAAACAAAACAAACCCCTTTACCTCTGGGAATTTATCACGAATTTCACGGATCCGTTCACCTTTCTGCCCAATGATTGTACGATGAAATCTCTGCTCAATGATTAGATCCTTGGTACGCTCATTTTCCTAAAAATATAAAGTACATGGTGTCATTTATCATAAACAAGCTAGTGAATCCCCCTTACAAACCAGGAGGCATTAGAAGCCTGGGGACCACCACCACACAGCCTAGCTGCTGCCAGCAGAGGGTGAGGTGGTGCCCAGGTGGCCTCCTAAGTCACCCCTGGGAGCCATAGGTCATTAGTGCCCATTATGGACATCTGCTCCAACAGTGGTCATGGTCCAGTAATGCTGACTGTGCATTAGTCTCCTGAAGAAAGTACAACTGAAGAATTGACTGCAGGACCCTTCAGCCAGAAGTGCTATCAGGGCAGTGATGATTGTGCAGTCTGCACCTCTTTCCACAGAACTAGAGGTAAGCCCAGCTTTGTGACTCAGAGGCTCAGGACTCCGCAAAGCAGGGAGCGACCCCTCCTGAACCACTCTGCCTGCATGGGTGATTAAGAAAGAATGGTTTGGGGGCTGGCAATTTAGATCAGTGGTAGAGTGCTTGTCTAGCAAGGGAAAGGCCCTGAATTTGATCCCCAGCACCACAACCCCACCAAAAAAGAATGATTCAACACAGCACTGAACCCACAGGGGTCTCAGTTTCTTCCACAAGCCCTTAAAATTTAGGCAAAATACAGAACAGGCACTGCTGGAATCCTGGAAAGAAAAGACCAGCCTACTCAATGTTCTAAAGAATTCTGGGTGCTGCAGACTAGCATTAGATGATCTGTGATCCCTGGGAGCCCTTGTGTTTCTCATGAACAGATCAGGGGCTGAGGGAGACAAGATGTGCTGGTGATGCGGGAGGATGGGAGAAGCGTGGCCCCAGAAATCAACTCAGGGAGGGATTTTGAAGCTTTTCCAAGACTACCTCCCCCAACAGTGCTGCTCTTAGACACAGCTCCTGGTGGGTTCTGGATGCTGGTGGGCTCACCATGCGAGATGCAAGCTCCAGCAGCTCCCGCTTGGCCTGCTGCACACCCTGCGGGTCCCCCTCAATACGGATCAGGTTGCTCTTCTCACTGTCAGGAGGGATGCGCACCGACACCTTGTATTGGTCTTTGATTCTGTTTACTTGGGACACAAAAGGAAACACATCTTGGACACAGAAGCTATGATGGCCCACCAATGACTGACAACCAGGAGGGACAGGATCAAGACCCAAAAGTCCTAATCAGTTATCCCCATGAACCAAAAGCCATGACTAGTCTCCAGAACGAGATTCTGTTGTCTAAAATGAGAATTGGTCATGGTGTTCACCAGCCTGCAAGGCTTCCAGGACACCGGCTCCCAGCCTCGTTTGAATGAGTTTGAGATACAGCTGGTCTGTGGTATGTGCCTGGGCCTTTAGGATATTTAAAATACCCTAAGTGTGATTAATGTGCAAGCAATGATTCAAGTAAAAATATCACACACATTGAGACAGCCACAGCACCCCACTGTCCATCTAAAACCTCTGGGGGGGGGGCATACAACTGTCCAGAGTCTCCAGCATCAGCCCAGATCCAAACTGAGCCTGTCTCTGTTCTTGCAAAACAAACGCAGTTGCAAACACTCCTGTAGCCACCTTCCTTGAACATAACAAGGAACCTCTAAAGCTCTGGAGAAGCCTTATTACCAGGAACTGAAGCATATGTTCCAAATTGCAAACACAGAAGTGGTGACCAAGGCAGGTATTGGATGCTGGGGGCTAGCATGAAAAGACAGCTGTTCCAAGTGGATGATACAGGGTAAGAGAAGAGCATTAGACTTTAGCTTACGGGAGAAAATGCTGACATAATAGGCCCAAATTGTTGCCCATGCTAAGCAAAAAGACAAAACGCAAAACCACTGACGCAAGTTCATGGTGCATGTACAGTTCAAGCAGCACTGGAGATTCTTGTCTCTGTCACAAAAGTGTCCCAGAGCACAAGACCGACAACAGGCAGAGTATACTGTTAACAGACCACAGTGGAGGGGACACGCTTTTATTTATTTACTTGTAACAAAAATGAATGGCATGGGTGTCAACTGTTAGGAAACCTAGGAAGGGTCCTTTGTTGACAGAGTGATCTAGGAGCAGGGACACGTCAGTCCTCTCACCTTCACCTGCATGTAAAACCCAGGTCTCCAGAACACGTAAGCACCATGATGTGTGGGCAAGGCCGTGTGGTTAAACCAGGGCAAAGAGACGGACACAGCCGAATGATTACCTCAAACATATCTGAAGTCACAGCATCCTGTCCCATCCCCATACTCAGCCCTAGATAAGTCAAACTCTAAGCCTAGGCTGACCTGTGACTGGTTGCTCAACAGTATCCCTTTCTAGGTTGGGACTTGGGCACAAGTCTAGAAAGCAAATATGCAAGTGCTACAAACACTGGGGGCTGGCCCTGCAGGTCTGGGGGAACAGGGAAGGACATGGTCCTTGTGTGTGCCTTTAGGGTGGCTCCCATGTCACCCAGGGAGGGATGATTAGGTTGATTTCTGGAAGTAACAATTTACCAATAGGCCAAACAGCCTGAGACTGGCCAGAATCCCAAAGGGGAAGGTAAAGTAGCAGCAGGTGGAGGAAGGTATACATCAGAAACTCCCATGACAGCACTGCTGGCCTGGGCTGTCTACACTGAGGTCTCCTTCTCACAGCCAACAAGGCCCCCTCAGGGCTTCAGGGCGCCCTGCAGAGGGCTGGGACCCGCACCCTTGCAGCTCACTCACTGTTGGCACCGCTCTTCCCAATGAGGTGTCTGTGGAACCTGTGGTCGATGTTGATCTCTACGTAGTCCATCCGGTTAATCTGTGGGAAGAGCCCAATGGAGGTCAACAGACACACGTGCTTCAGGGCCTGTGATGCACTGGAATTCAGACAGCTCTCTAACCCAGAAAGCACCAACTCTCACCTTTTCTCAACACTTGCCGGCAGGGACTGTTGCCAGATTGCCCCTCTGGCACACCTGGAAGGCCCCGCCTTCAAAGTAAGGTCTCCTTCACCCCAGAGAAGTTTAAAAAAGTCTCTGGCCCACTTCTGGCTGTTTCAGGATCTATCAACCACCTAGCTAGGCTACCCTTTGGTCTCTGTGCTCCCATGCGAGGTCTATGAACATTCCTGCCGGCCAGAGCCTTCTGTGCCACCAGCACACAGATGCCAAAGGGGCGCTTACCAGGTCTTTGACCATGCTTTCGATCTGCTCCTGGGCCACATTTACGTCCTCTGTGGGACCTTCCAGGGTGATCTTGTCCTCACCTTCTGTGAACTCGATGTGAACCTGCCAGACAGAAACAAGGAGAGGAATGGATGAGGGTAAATGGCACATCTGCAGTGCCCTCTGCCCGTGCGTGCAACTGCTAGTCCCAGGAACCCACAGGCACTCTCCTGAGGGCAGTGGGCAGCTCCAAACTGCATCACATGAACACATAGTAAGGGGAGGAGGTCACCCACCACCACCATGAAAAGTTGAAAGGCGAGGATGAGGAAACACTATTAAACTGGCATTAAATATTACGGCCGGATCATCTTGTCTTTTGCCAAGTCCCTTATGCTATGCTGCCCCAAAGCACTAGTTTAAAGCACATAAACGTCACTATGGTTCATATGAGGACACATTGTCCTCGCTTTTGGAAGACTGACTCCTTTCTGGTTGTAGGAAGAGTGAGACAAATGGCAGGGATGAGATTTTAAAACAAGTACAGTTGCCTGGAGTGGGAATGTCACTCACACAGGACACAGTTGCTGCCCTGCTTGATTTTTAACAGGCAAAGCAGGGTGGCTAGGGAGGGGGGCATTCACTGGTGTCCAGTGAGCCAGGAGTGTCAAGTCAGAGCAAGTGAAATGACAGTACAGTGGACACTGGTCTCAACAACACAGAAATGAAAGGTGGCAGCAGGTTCTCTACCACGTCCTATCTGAGATTCTTATTCTTGGGCACTGCTGTCTCTTCTTTGAAAAGCCCCATTAAACTCACACAGTCTGTATACAAGTTTTCCTCTTCTCACACCATAATGCCTAAGTGATGTTTCTTAAGACAGTGATTAATGCACATCTTTCCTAGTTAAAGACCAGCAACTGTTGTCAGTATCTAAACACACCATGCTGTCCTGTAACCAGCCATGGGAACTGGCTGAATTTAACAGGACAAAACACCAACAGCAAAACAGTATTGAGCAAACTCAACGGATTGAAAACGTTTCCTTACCTTTGGCATCTGCTGAGTGATTTTGGCCAGGTTCTGCCCTTTCTTACCAATGATGAAACGGTGAAGCCAGGAAGGGGCAGAGACCGAGGAGACTGTGAAACTATTAGCCTAGGAAAACAGAAAAATAGGCTCACAAGTATGCAGAGCTCAAGTTATGCTAAAACAAAAGCCAGACTGCTCACCCTACCCGGGCACACTTCACTGAATCCAGGTCCCCAGGATACACCAGGCAAGAAACTGCCACCAAGGGTCCCCAGAAATTCATCAAAACCAAGCGTGCTTCACTCTCGAGGTGGCTACCTTGGCATAGACTTCAGTCAACGCCTGCCCCAACTTCTCAGGCTCGCCTCTCAGGATCACAGTCTCAGAGGCACTGTCTGAGGGTGGGATCTCAACAGAGACGCCCGTTCTCTCGAGGATCTCCTGTAGTGAGTTGCCCTTCGGCCCGATGACATACTTGTGCTGCGATTTCTTCACTTCTACTGCAATGGTCGTGGTCTTCTTTTTCTAATTAAGAGCACCGTAAGGGCAGTCAGCAGGGAAGGCGGAGGAGGCGGGCAGTGGGGACAGGACAACACTGCCGACAGAGTAGGAAGTGAGCCGAGGGCCCTAGACCACAATACCAATCCCCCCATGGGGTTGTGACCAACCCTCCCCAGAAACCCCATTTTTTAAGGACTGGACCTTCCCCCCCAGTCCAGTCACACTGAATGATAATGTCAATCTGGAAGATATGAAAACACCAAGTCCTTTCATCAAATTAGGAATGAGATTTGAACCTGGGAATTGGCCACCTTGAGCTAACAGCTTTAACCAAAGATGCAAACAGCTCTATGCCATAGGTGACATCCCTGATGTAGCCAGAACCCCAGGCAGGATACACACCAGACAGGACAGTGAGGATACTGGCCTTGAACCATGGACACACTGTACTAAGTTGTGTGTCCAACGTAAGAGGACAAGGGGCAGAGCAGGCCTTGAACCCAACTCCAGCACAAATCCTGTGCTTCGCACCCGTGGCCTCTGCCTCCTACAGTGCACACCTTTTCCTCATAAATCTTCTTGATGCGAGCCACAGCCTGAGCCAGCTGCTCCTTCTCTCCAGTGAAGACGATTTCTGTCCGGCTGACGCTGGGTGGAGGGATATTGATGCGTGTTCCTGTCTCCTGCATGATCTCACCCACGAGCCTGTTGTATGGCCCCGCAATGAAGGGGTGGAAGGCCTTCTCTACCTCTAGCCTCTCCACAGCACGTTTATCCTGGAGAGGATAGGACGGACTGGTAAGGACAGCTGAGGAGAGACAGGACTTTCCCGGACCTGAGCTGTGGCGTGGCAGGCAGGCTGTACTATTAGGCCACCAGGGGTAGGCTGGTGCTGGGCAGGGACTCGGGCACTGAGAGGCCTCACCTGCTCAGCAGAGATGAGAAGGACTTCGTGGCGAGCTTTCTCAATGCCCTCTTTGGTGCCAGTTATCTTGATCTGATTGCTGGGGTCATCTGGGCGTGGGATCTGGATTTTGGTTGCAGTTTTTAGCTCTAAGTCTTGCAGTTTCTCTCCATTTTTGCCAATAACAAAGCGATGGTGTTCCTTAGGAATGGCAACAGTTGCTGAGGCCTGTAGCAGGCAGAAAAACTTGTGTTTGTGAAAAAGCATATTTTTTTTCCACAATATTCTCTCTTGTTGCAATGTCCACCAATCCTACCCCATCTGGCAGAAGGGTGTGAACTGAAACGGGATCCCATGCTTGTGGGGGCTGTGTCAGATCCCACCAGAGCAGTTCAAGTGCATCTGCATCATGCTCACTACTAATGGAACCTATGCCTGGAGGGGAGACAGGAGGAGATGAACTGCCAAAGAGATGGGTCAGGAAGAGGCAAGCGACTGTACACACAGAAATCCTGGAGAAACTACTGTTTTACTACTTCTTATAATACTTTCTTTCTTTCTTTTACTTTTTTTTCCTTGTAACAGGAAGAAAACAGACTCTAGAAGTCAACAGCCTTAACTTACACAAACAATAGCCAGCTAGAAGGTATAAAATGTTAGGGGTATAGAGGTCGTAGAGGTCAGTGATTGAGCTCTTGCCTGGCATGCACAAGGTCCTGGGTTCAATCCCCAGCACCACACACACACAAAAGCCAGGCACAATGGCACACTCCTATGATTCCAGCACTCTGGGAGGCTGAGGCAGGAGGATTGCAATTTGGAGCCCAGTCTGGGCAATTTGGCAAGACCTTGTCTCAAAATGAGAAATACAAGACCTGGGAGGTTTCTGAATAGAATAAAACCTTATTTGTTTTGCTTGTTTTTTAGGGACATGCTGGGGATCAAACTCAGGCCCTTGCACTTGCTAGGCAAGTGCTCTACCACTGAAATACAGGACCTAGGATATAGCTCAGCACAAAGGCCCTGGGTTCAATTCCCACTACCACATACACATATGCACACACATAAAGGTATAATGGAAAAGATAACACATTTCTAATTAGACCTCCCCCAAAAAAATGAGACATAACAACAAAAAAGTGCACACCTTAAAACAATGTTTAAAATCATAAAGATGTCAATCCTTGTAAGATTCATTTTTAAAAATCACTACAGTTTTGAACACAAAGTTGATTATAAAGCTTGCATGGTAAAACAAACTAGAAAAGACAAGAAACCACTAAGAAAGTAGGTACAGGATGGAGATAGTAATAATGGTACCAGGTATTACAACTTACAACCATTACCAGTAAAATGGGAAAACATTAGCACAGAGAGAGAGAGATCAACTGGTCAGGACTAGAAGCCCAGAAGCCATCCTGGGTTACTGGGAACATTTAGGACATAGTAAAAGCAGCTGCTCCAATCACTGGGGAGCAGCTGCTCCAAACAGTGTCTTCTAAAAGTGGTACTGGCAGGCCATGGCAATGCATACCTACAGTCCAACACTTGGGAGGCTGAGGCAGGGGGACTACTGCAAGTTTGAGGCCAACCTGGGCTACATAGTGAGTTCAACACCAGCTTGAACTACACAGTGAGACCCTGTCTCAAAAACACTAAAACAACAACAGAAAACAAAACAAAAGAATAGTGCTGACAGCTGCTGTTCACGGAGAAATGAAAACTCAATGCCCTCTGCAATGAGCTAACTCCAATCTCCTTTTCAGTGCTACTACACCTGACTTAGATAAACTTTCTTATGACTTGGAAGCAAAAATCTTTTCCTAACAATGACTCAAAATCATCCAAATAATAAATGTGACTATATGAGAATAAAACACTCACACAGCAAAACACGCCAAGGTCAAAAAACAAATGACAAATAATTATTTATAATTTTTAATTATTGATGGTTTTTAGAAGCACCGATAGAGTTCCTGAAAATTGAGCAAGACGAATAGCATGACAGAAAAATGGGGAAAAGAAAAGACATTTCGCAGAAAAAAAACTGCAAGTGCTGACTGAAAGTATGTTTGGCTACGTTTTAGACTGGCAAAAACTCGAATCAGGAGAGTCATGCTCTCACTGCTCATCAGAGTGCAAGACACACCACTTTTTTTTTCCTTCTGTGGTACTGGGGATGGAACCCATGGGCTCACCCACGCTAAGCAGGCACTCTACCACAGAACCATATCCCTAGCCCACTGTATTTTTTATTTTGAGAGTGAGTTTCCATCAGTTGCCCAGGCTGGCCTTGAGCTTGAGATCCTCCTGCTTCAGGCTCCTGCATAACTGAGGTTACAGTCGTTGTGTCATCATGGGTCATGGCTTACATTTAGATGTCCCCTCAAAGCCTCCTGGGCTCATAGGTGGGGCTTTTGGGAGTGACTGGATCATGAGTGTGAGATACTGGACTAATCCGCTGATTGGTTTAGCGTAGTTCTGGGCATGGATAATGAGCAGACCCACCCTGGGTGTGGTTGGCATCAACCAATTGGACCGTGGCCTAGATGGCATAAAAAGGGAAAAAAAGGCTCACTGCTTCCTGCCTGCTCCGCCATGAACTGTTTTTCCTCTGGCAGGCCTTCCTGCCTTGGAAACAGCCGACTATGGACTGAAACCTCTATAAACTGTGAGCCAAAATAAACCTTCCCCTCCCTTAATTTGCATATGTCAGGTATTTTGTCCCAGAAATGAGAAAGAAACTAAGATACCTGGCAAGATACACATCTTTTAGGGGAATAGAATTGAGCTACAGGTAGTCGCCCTCCAAACTAACCATAACCTATCCCAAAATACATTCAATGAAATAACAATAACACATGTACATGATTTTTACTGACATAATTGATAACAGCCAAAGTCTGGAACCACCCAAATGCCCATCAATGGGGTGCTTGAATAAATTACAGTACACTCACAGAGTATGGGTAATTACTATTTATTGACATGGAGCTCTCCAAAATACAGCAAGGAAAAAAAGCTACAAGAGTTTATGGCAAGCTGTTTCGCTTCTCATCTCAAACACAGACAATGAAGAATAAGCCAAAGACTAGGCAGGAATGGTCACCCACAAGGAGGGTTGGAGACAGGGTGAAGACCATGGGCCAGGAGGGAGGGCTCCCTGAACATACCTTATCATATAGTCTTGCCACTACAATCACATAAATGTGGACACAGCTTTTAAAAATTGAAATAAACTAAGACAAATTAACCTAAGTACGTAACAGGAACAGGAAACCCCTGTTTTCCTGAAGAAAGGAGTAATTTCAATTTTAAAAGGCTGCCATTGTTCATCTGAACTAGAAATAGTTTGAACTCATGACTTCTCTTTTCTTGCAAACCTGAGGCAGTGCCACTAGTAAAGACGGGGCAATTTCAGACCCTGTGATCACCATAGGTGATGGCAGTGTGAGCAGTGATAATGGAAGAAGGCCTGACTATCTGTTGGGAACTTCCCACTCAACTGCCATTAAGAGGAAAATGTAGAAAACTGTCATCTGCAACTCTTTGTGAATTTAGACAGTGGTCACCAATGAATGACAAAACTATTAAGCAAGCAAAAAACCCACAAGGAACTTTACACGTGAAGGATCAAGATGAAGATATCCCAGTCCAACAACCAAGCTCAGAATCAGTCGACGTAGGACCAGCTACAACACCAACAAGTTGAATATGAAAGTAACCTGGCCCTGACCTAACACCAGTTTGCAGGGAATCACGAGGGATGGAAGAACAGATCACCTTCCCACAAACCAACAGCATTAAAAAGCATGGGATGGGATGCTACGGAGCCAGAGATTTGTGACACTGCAATCAAATGCAGTGCTTAAAACTTTGATTAGAACAAACCAACTGGAAAAGTTATCTGGGATATTGAAAAATCCAGCATAGAGAGGGTCAAATACGAGTATCTTAGCACCTCTATGTGGGAGAATGGCACAACAGTTATAGAGATGATATGCTATTTACAGGTGAGATAATGTACCTGGGATTTGCCTTAAAATAACTGAGGGCTGGGGATGTAGCTCAGTGGTACCGTGCTTGCCAAGTTTGATTCCCAGGGGGAAACAGAGGGGCAAGGGAGTAGTCTGGGAATCAGAGTTTTCACATGACCCAGTGATATATCCCTTCCTTCCACAGTGTCCAGTCACAAAACGACACTTGAGTATCTACTGACAAATACATAAGCAGAAATTTCAGAGCCTATTAGGCACTAAACACAATGCTAAACAATTACAAGCAACATTTTCATTTTCATGACATATAAATGTGTTAATTCAGTTGGCATGGTGGTGCTTACTGCAATCCTAGCATTCTGGGAAGCTGAAGCAAGAGGATCACAAGTTCAAGCCTAGTCCAGGCAACTTAGCAACTTAGTAAGGCCCTGTCTCAAAAAAAAATCCCCAGCACCACAAAAAATGTAATTCCATGAAGCTAGCTGGGTTTTGGGACTGTCCTGAAGTTTCGTGTGGCTGAATCAATGGCGGAGCAGGGTTGGATTCCCCTTCTAACCACCCTGTTCTAGAGTCAGCACCCACTTGTGCTCATGGAAGTGCAATGGGAGGAACAGGAACCCCCATTTCCGTACAAACCCATTCAGTACAACAGCTATCATGTGACATTTCACAAGATTCTCTACCCTTTTCTAGGTCTTGGGGAAAAATGTAATCATAGACTTACCTCAGTGGTTTTCAACTAATTTCTAAGTACAGGCATCAGACTACCAAGGATAGGGAATGGGTTTAAAACAAACAGAATCTGAATTTGTAATCTCCCAAGTCTGGGGCCTGGAAATGTGTACTAACAACAAATGCACTAGCTGACTCTCATGCAAAGCTTGGGAACTGCTGATCTATATTCCACCTAGCAAGCATTGTGTCTCTGGGACAAGCCTTTAATTTTCAGTGCTCATGGCCAAGGTAGTAGGTGTCCAAGTTCTATCACTGACTCAGTGAGTTTTCATTAAAATACCAGGGGTTCCAAAGGTTGCTGTTCTAATGCCAACTGACTGAACTGCCCCACAGGTAGGAAGAATCCAGAGAAGTTCTAGCCCACACCAGGAGAAGCTAGCCACACAGCACTAGTACACAGCCAGGAAGCGCCAGGCCAGGGGACACTCACCTGAGTCTGCAATCTAGCAACAATGTCCTTCCGGGCTTTCATGACAGCATCCAGCTTCCCTGAGACCATGATGGAGAGGCCTTGGTCTTTGGCCAGAGAGAGCTCTAGGTGAGCACCAGTCCTCTGCATGATCTCAAGGCAGATTTTTGCTTGTTCACCTTCTCCAAATTGGTTCATGTCCTTATACTTTCTTTCCTCCAGGGGCACATGGAACACCTGCTCAGAAAAGGAAAAAAACAAAAAACAAACAAACAAACAAAAAAACCGGAGAGCTTAAGATGTCAAAGAAGAGAAGGAAGGACAGTCGCTAAAGAGTTAGGAATATACCTTCATTCACCATCTCATACTTGCAGGGCCCTGGGACGTGGCAGTCAGAGGGCTAGAAGCAGCACCTAAGGTCAGGGGCCTGGCACTCCCGTGCGGAGGAGAATTACACCCACAACACACACGAGTAGATAAAGCATGCCTGGGAAGAAGGTAAGCAAGGTACTGAGCATCTGCATAGAAAGGGTGAAGGCATGGAGGAAAGACAGACCTTTCCATGCATCAGAGCAGCACCTATACCTGGAACAGAGAGGCAGGGCTGCAGGCAGGAGGCACTCAAGGAGGGAGGGGCTTGAAACCTGGCCAGATACGAGAATGGCAAAGGCCTTAAAGAGAATGGCCTGAGAAGGGGCAAAGAGAAGCTGAACCACCAACCAGAACATTTAACAAGATTATTAACAAGACAACAGCCAGGCTGCAACAGAAGGGTGGGAATGCAGTTGTTTACAAGGGACAGGGATTTATCGACACATGGGTGGTAACTTTCCAAGATGACATGAGTTCACACGGAAGCTCTGAAGCCCCAAAGATCTCAAGAGATACTGAGGCAGCAGAGAGAAAGGCTAATGAAGTCACAGAAAATCGAGAAACTGGTTAGCTGCTTCAGAGACAAGCTTGTTGATGACAGTAATAGGGACTGGACTGCAGCGAAGGGAAAAGCACAGAAGACCCACAGATCTGACAGATGCTGCCTGCATCCAACGTGGGTCAGTTCTTGGGATGCAAGGGATGCTGGTGAGCGTGGCAGAAGTTGCTCTTCCAAAGCACCCATGTGGTGGGGGCTGGCTTAGTCTAAAGGTGCTCTCCCTTTCCATACCCAAAGAACCCACATCTTTGCACATTCAAACCCTTGCACCAGGCCCTACTGCTTCCTACAAGGAAAGATGGGGTAAGAAAGAATGGCATTTCTACCTGAGTGATGACAGATGCCTTGATGGGCCGAATCTTGTTATTCCAGGCTCCAGCAGGTTCCTGGACACTTTCCAAACAAGCTGCTTTCTCAGGAAGTGGAGGGAAGGCATCCTTGTAGGTTGGAGGATCACTCTCCTCTTCTGAATTTAAAGTGGCCACTGGATCAGCCAACACAGATTAAGAGGAGGACACAACTTTCAGCATTATACCAAAAAAAGCACACTTTAAGAACCTCCCCCTGAAATACCAATTGTTTGAGTGACAACACCCCTCCCTGATTCTCTTCATTCACAGTGTTGGGAAAGGGCCTGGGGGTCACCAGGCCCAGCACCCTCTCTGAGTATGTGAGTTGGTAGGGGCCAGAGACTCTCAGTCCCTGACAGCTCAGCCCTATTCTTCCATGTGGTCCCACAAGAAGAGTCAGCACAGACACTGTAAGCCCCACTCCCCTTCTGGGGTGAGTGAGCCCTCTGAAGGCAAGCCCTGACACAAAGAGTCTTCTAATACCATAGTGGCAACAATCTCTGACACCAAGCAGGCCTTTAAACTGGCAAAACAACATAATGGTGTTGCCCAGCACTGCCTTTAAGAACTGTCCTCAAAGTAAGCTCCAGTTGCTCTTCCATGGTGATATACAATACAGAAATTAACTCCCGTGGGAACTGTTGTTTCTGCTACTCCCCAATCCAAGGAAGGGAAGGGCAAGACTTGTGGTGATCAGGGTCCTTAGCTATTCATTACTTTCATCTTTCAAAGTACATATTCATGGTTTTGTCCCATTAACCATAATCTTCAGGAAAAGAAGGGTATGACTGTTCTGGAAGGTCGAGAAGTGTCCAGTAATAGCAAGGCCCAATGAAAATAGTGTGTGTGTGTGCGTGTGTGTGTGCGCGCGCGCGCGCAACCTTTGGAATTGGGCCCATGTCTGAGTCCAGGTTCACACTTGCTAGCCCCAAGGCCATGCTGCCCAGGACAGGGCTGACATGGCCACGCACTCAGTGCCACCTTCCCTCTTTAGACCTCACAGGGCAGCTGGGGTGAGCAGGAAGATTCCAGGTCCCTGAGGCACTCAGAATCAGGATAGCAGCAGTGGTCAGGGTTCTACTACCTAACACATCCACTGGAGACAAGCAGTAAAATGTGGCTAGCATGACTGAGGAAGTGAATTTTATACTTCAGTTTATTTTAAATTCAAAAACTGATACTCAGTTTACTTTTTGGAAAACTTAACAACTTGGAGTAGAACAATGCAATCTTTCAATGGAAAAATTTTAGAAAATTTAAGTATAGATCAGAAGAAAATTTAGCATTCAAATAAAAATGCCTTGTTATAAACATGCACAAGATTTTGAAGGAAAAGGAAAAAGAATATAAAATAGCACTGGTTGCTTCTTCTTTAATACATTAAAGGATGTTGCAGGAATGAATAGGGTTTTAGACATACTGGGTTAAATAAAATACATTAAAATTAATTTCACCTGTTCCTTTCTACTTTAAGATAGGCACGAGAAATGTCCAGTTACCTCTGTGCCCGGCATTCTGTTCTACTGAGTGGTGCCTCTCTTCGTCTTGACCAGCTGCCGCTAAAAGCCCAGAAGCCAGGCCTAGCCTCTGCTTCACAGGCTTGGCAGAGCTCTGGAATGTGTGGCAGCCCAGATCTCAGCGCCCCACAGTTGGGACAGCAACTTTGAAAAAGACCCCCATTGAGTCCAATGGTCAAACTCACTGGATCTCCAGAAAGGTGCCCGAATCTCACATTTCCCAGGATAGGGATACAGCCCTTGTACCTGGCCAATCCCACCAGCATACCCAGCAGTGACAAAGAGAGCATGTATTAGAAGGGAGACTCCTATGAAGGGCTCAGAATTTGGCAACAATTTGGAAGGAGCAGTGAGTTAGAAGTTATTAAAAGGAGCACATGAATGGGCTGTCACCTTTGATTTGTTGCGGAACGAGCCCACTTCTGTGTTCAGCAAAACTCTCTTGGGTCAAAACTGCAACAGAGCTCATGGTTGATCTCACACCCACACGTGATCCGGGTAAGCCACTACAGCAAGGGAGAGGGAATCAAAGAGGAAAAGTCAAAGCACAGCCACCTCTCAATTACCTCTGAGAATATTAACCTAAGAGTTTTAATCAAGAATTTGTCCTAGGAGTTTTTACACATTTTTATTTTCCTCACAATCTCTGATGTAAGCCAATACTGAAACTCTCACCAAGGGATAAATGGGGGAAAATGCAAGTAAACGAGGGTCCTCTGAAAGGCTGCCGGTCACTGAGGAGACTGATGCTCTGGTCAGGAGACCCAATGCCAGGACGCTGGTGGTTAGAGTCTGTGAGGGCCACCCAGAAATAGTGTCTCCCTCCACCTCAGCCCTCATGACCTGAGGGCCTTAGGGACACAGTCTTTAGCACCACAAAAAAGGCATAGACCCTGGGACCACCGTAACCTTCCAGGTGCTTGATCTGGCTTCTCGGCATAGATTGAAAACAAGATCATATCTCAGATCTATTATTTTGTGAATCTGTTCACTGCATGTCTCCTGATGCTTACCAAAACCTATCACATGACAGTTGGTACAAAAAGCCAACCTAGATGACAAGGTGCTCACCCAGGCCCCAAACAGAACCACTTCAGGATCCCTGGCCTGGCAAGAAGCAGTCTCCCAGGGTTTTGTAGTAACAATAAAACAGGTCCACACAGTATGCTCAGTGTCTATGCTCAGTGTCCCTGACGCCTGTGAACTGATAATTTTCCTCCATTCTGGCTCCCAGGTGTGGGAGGGACTCACCCTATTGGGGGAACCTGGCCCATGGCAGAGTTCCTCAGATCAGGGCAGCCACTGTGCTCAATGGGACGTGAGCTCTCAGGGCCATAGCTTCCTTATTTGGAAAACAGGGTGCAGTTTAACAATCTGAGATAGGAGTTTGGCTTCTTCCTTCCTCCTGCAGTTCCAGGAGAGCTTCCCACTATCAGCACATGGAAGAGCCCATTTTCTTCACCCAACCACAATCCAAGTGTCTTTCTTATACCAACTTGGCAAAAAATACAATAGGGCCAAGTAATTTAATATAAAGGAATGAGTTTTTGCCCAACTTTTACAACACAAGAAAACTTATTCCCAAGTTCAGATAATTAAACACTAGATTCCAAAAGTGTCAAGCAAGATCCCAGTTAGGATAATTTTGAACAAACACAATTGACATCTAAGAAAAAAGACTAAAAACAGAAGGTGGAGGACATGGCTGAGGGGCACACATCTCAGACTACTTGAGCAGAGAGGTGAAATTACGGCGATGCCTGAAGGTACCAAAGGTGAACACAGGGCTAAAGAAACCCACCCTTGTCAGACTTACCAGCAAAATGGTCAGTAGCCAGAAAGTCCGTCCTGAGGTCGCCTCTGTCAGCCTGCCAGCTTTTGCTAGTACAGGAAAGAAAGGGGGAGAACAGGGAAGAAAAATCAGAGAAAAGTTACTTACTTCTTGCAACCTAGATCCTTTCACCTCCCAACCAGAAAAGGTCAAAATCTTTACCCTAACACCTTGGCTACCACTACCAATACTTAAGAGAAGTTTCTTGAGGAAAAAGAAAAAAAAGATCCTCAAGTAAACACCTTAGACCCTCAGGACAACTGCTCCAGGGACTTGAGCAAGTGGTCCCTGCCTTCAGACTTAAGCGCCTGGAAGTCAAATCCTCACGAAATGATCAGGCTGTCCTGTGGGTGCCCGTTCCTTCCCTGCACTTTCATAACTGCTGGCCATGAGCAGACACAGAATGCGGACCTCTGGGCTCCTAAGCTCTCAGAGTGAACTGGAGTGCCCGTTCTTTAATAGGAGTTCTGGGTAACTGCAGTTCCTCTATTCTTCCTTTACCCCGTAGAAGTCCTTCAGTCCCTCCTAAGCCACTGAGGACTTAGAAACCAGGTCATAACATTGCAGGATCGAAAGAAACCCTGAAAAGTCTTTTTCTGGGAAGGATCAAAAACTACTCTGTAAAGTGACAGGGTGGAGGTCACTTTGCTTCAGGTGAACTTCTGGATGGTGAGACTCCAAGTGGGTCACCTGCATGTAACCCTGTGTGCTTCTCCAACTGGCAAAGGTAAGCTCTGTGTTGGGTGTGAGATGGAGAAACAGGCAGCAGGAATAGCACTCTCCCTTATGCCCAAAGTAACCACAGGCACCCTGGGGTTAAGGGCCAACAGAAAACATGGGCGAGTGGCATGTCAGCATGGCCACAATGGTCTAGATTTTTCAAAACTTTAAAAGCAAGGCCTGAGTCACATGAGGAAACTACTACAGGCCCAGGACCGGAGCTGATCTAGGGTCCCCTCCTATTACCCACTGATATGCTCTGACTGAAGGAGGGTAGGGGACAAACTGATCTAACCTGTGAGTTTTTTTTTTTAACCTGTGAATTTTAAAGACAAAGGTAAAAAAGAAAAACTCTGTTAAACTACAGAGTCACAGTAGCACATTCACACAACCAAGCCCATTCTGGGATTCCATGTCCGACCAGACCTCATAGGGCCCGACTGGGAACAAGGAAGGATTCTCTGTGTTGGGGCACCCGCCAGGCACTCTACCACACCATCTCCAGCCTTGCGCTCTCAGCCCTGCCTAACAGTCCTCCTGTGAGGGCTCCAAATTCCTTGCTGCTGACCTGACCGGCAGTCTGGCCTCCCATTCAAGGTAGCCTCAGGTTCCAATGTTACTTCTTAAACTCAGCAGCTGGCCCCCTTTATCAAGCCAGGTTTATCTACAGGACCTCAAACACACCCACATTCTTGCTCTATGCTGCCACTCACAAGCCCCCCCCCCCCGACCAGGCCCAGTGACAGCTACTGCAATGTCTTATTGGTCACATGGATCCGTGCAAGGCCCCTTCCCACTCTGCACTGAGTATCAGTCTCTTCTGAGAAGACTGTCTGGAGTCCATTTCAACTAGCCCTTGCTTTGCTTCCCTCGGTCCAACTGGCTTGAGAACGAAATCTACACAGTTGAGCCCACTGCCACTACCAAGGGAGAACCTGGAGCAGAGGCGCTAGCACTGCCTTCATGTGCAAAGGCCCTCGTGCAGCTGGGCAGAAAAAGTGGACCTCTAGAGAACTCCAGGCTGGCTTGACAGGACACACCGGGGCCCTGGCCTCCACATTTCAGAGGGCAATCTGTGAGTGCTTGAGAGAATGGATCATAACCAGACACATTTATACCTAGGGTTCTGGCACCATCCAACTGGGCCTTTTCTTACTAAATCAAAATCCTGTTTGAAGAGAATCAGCCTTAACCACAGGTCTGACGACCCATATATAAACGCAGACTGAGACACTGGAGTATGAATCTTTATAAAAAAGTCCAGCTCACAAGTCCCGTGCCCCAAACTCAGTGGGGACCAGCCCAGGTCCACCCCAACTGCACCCACTGCACTAGCTCTGACAACTCCCAGAGATCTATTGGGCTATAGCTGGGTCTTCACTGCCCCATAGCAGTAATGACAGCTGAAAGGGGCCTCCATATTGTTCCTCCACTGGCCAAGTTCCCAGGTGACCTGAGGCAGGTCCTTACCAAGGAACAGCCCGTGTGGTATGTCCAAGTCTCACTAGGCCAGTCATACTGCTGAATGGAAAGGGACCCTGGATATTTCTCTACCCAGTTTCAGACCCACCAGCGACAGGAAATGCAAGGCATCAGTGGGGGTCCAAGTCCCTCTGTGTGGCTGTCAAGGTTTTGCCCAAAGATCAAAGATGTGTGAGGAAATCTACACTTTCTTTCCCACTTTGGGTCAGAGAGAACTGGTCTCTCTGCAGCCCTGTTCCCACAGGCTGCTCACAACCACCTTCCTCACAGGAAGCTGGGGTCAAACAGCACTGAAGGCCACAAACCTCAAACTATTTTCAACCTGGACTTCAGGTTTTGCTTTCCAGTGTGTACATGTCCACAGGGGAGAGGGAGTCATATCTCGACATACAACTAAACAGCCAATAGAACAAGAACTGAAGGAAGAAGGTAAAGTAAAAGCCAACAGCTTCCTCTTCTACTCCAAGAACTGGGGCCATCAGGAGTCCTGAGGTGGAGAAACATGAGGTTGTGACAGCTGTGTGTGTGACAGTGCTGGCCTAGTGCTAAGAAGCAGATGTTGGTTGAAAAGGCCTGAGATGAAGAATTCAACTTTGCTTCTGCACAAGGAAGTATTTAATTTGATTCCCTCTAAGCTTTGCCAACTACGCAAAGGCCACAGCTTGCAGAGAAGATTCGCCAGTTCTGCTCCAGAAGGAACTCTGTGCCAGCCGAGTTCGAAACTCTCCAGGGCTCTGCACACCAAGGCCAGACCGGCTGAGACCCAAGTGTCTCTTCCAAAGTTAAAACTGCTTACTTTCATGCCCAGAGAAACCCTACAAAGGACTTTTTTTCAAAGTACTCAACACTACAAACTCCAGGATGACATCTAATCCTGCTCACAGAAACAGGGCAAGTTGAAGTCTGAGGGCGCCCGGGACGGGGCGCACAGAGGCCCCGAGCTCTGGGAGTCGGACCGGCCTGCGAAGGAACTTTCGCAGATGCCACCTCAGCATGGCCCTCCCACAGGCCACGAACGCCCGCGGGCGGGGACAGGCTTAAAGGGACAGCAGCCCACTTGGCCTCCCCGCCTTTCATCCAAATTCGGTATTTTTCCGTAATGTATTTTTCATCCACGGACCCTGGGATGCGTCCAAGTTGCACTCGGGCCGAGGAGCCGGCGGCTGCCCGCACCACGTAGTTGGTGGCAGGTGGAGGTGCGGCCAGCCCGGCCCGCTTCAGACTCCGGCCAGCTGGGTCGGCAAGTTCAGTTAGGGCGCAAGGACCCCAGGCCGGCTGCTACGGAGAGAGGGCTGGGAAGGGGGAGGGCAGTCGGTGAGGGGGAGGGGCGCCCGGCCGCCCACGTCACCAACCTGGCCAGGTCGCCGCCCCTCCCCCACCGCACCCGCTGAGCCGGAGCCTGGAGAGGCTGGCGGGTCTGAGTCTGGGACAGAGACTTGGCCGACCGGCGACCGGCGCGGACTTGGGAAAGTTTCTGCGCCCGCGCGCCACGGCCATGCACGGAGTGACACGTAGCGGCCGGCGCCCGCTGAGTCCAGCAAAGGACGGGCCGGGCCGAGCTCCACCCCCGCCCTGGGCCCGAGCCCTCCGCCCGCCCACCCGCCCGCGCGCTCACTCGTGGGTGCCCGCGTCCTGAGTCTGTCCGTGCGCGCCCTCGCCACGCCACGCCACACCACACCGCGCGGGAGAAGCTGGGCTCCGAGGCTCGGCGCCCGGGCCGCCGCGGCTATATAGGGCGGCGGCTCCAATCCCGCCGAGACACGTCAGACCGGCCGCGCCCGCCCCGCCCGCCCGCCCGCCCGCCCGCCTGCCTGCCGGGGTCCCGGCCGGCCTTTAAATTGAGGAGCTCCACGGCCTCCAGGCCGGAGGAGTCGCACCCGGGAAGTTGACTCTGGGCAGGAGCCCGCAGCACAGCGATGGCGCAGGAGGGAGCCGCTCCAGACGCCCGTGTGCCCACCACACTGAGCCCCAAGAGAAAAGGGATCTCTAAGGACATCCCGCGAAAGCCGTGGGCTAGCCACTTGCAACGCTCAATAGCTGGGCAAAGGGCGGCGCTACTCTAATCCCTGGGGAAGGCACGCTTCTGCTTCTGTGACCCACACTTCTATGAAAATTCTCAGCTACTGTCGTAATCCCCTCCAAAAACGAAGCCCCCTTCCTTTACCGGCGTATTCAGGACTCTTGTCTCTACATACAGGCGAAAGGCTGGGAGTGGGCAGAGCACAATCCTGCTGCCCTCAGAGGGCTTCCTCCCTGGTGCACCAGCCCATCGGAGGAACCCATAGAGAGGGAGGTCCCGGTAGAACCTCTGCTGAGGTCGGTCAGACAGGTAGCACAGCCTGCAGCCTGAGACGGTGCTGCTCATCATGACTGACAGAACCCGGTGGGGGTTTCCAGTTGCAGAAGGCGTGACAAAGTGCATTTTCAGGGCAACACTCTGACCCTGCATGGAGGAAACTACACCCCTTGTAAGTTGTCCAGTCTAAAGCTGATAAGGGCCTGCCTAAGGGTTGGCAACACTGGACAAACATGCGGCCAGACTTGGTATATACTTGGAAGGTAGCACCGAGAAGTCCCTTATTAATGGGTGTGGGCCATGATGGGCATCAACAAAGGCAAAGAGGTTCCTGGCCTGAGCAACTGGGAATAGGTGGGAACATTAAAGAAAGGTCAGGTGGAGGTGTGCAATGAATGGAGTGGAAAAAGTGTGAGGTGCTCTGGACAGGGAAGAAGGGTGTTGGGCAGGAACAATACAAAGCTGGGTCAGGGTTCAAAGGCCCAGGTGCGAGAAGCCAGCAATGCAACTGGCAGGAATGTCACATCACCTCCCAATATAAGGTGGGGAGGGAAATCACTGATGGTGGAGATGACCCACTGCTTGAAGCAGAATGGCAGAGAGCATCTCCCTAAGAGCAGTGCTTGAAGTCACCAACATGGTAACTGGGCAGGTGGAACGCCTCCTGGAGCCCCAAGGAAGGCTCAGTACTCCCTGCTGTGTCATTACTGTGGTCTGCAGGGTGTCCCTCCCTGGAGATTAACCAACCAGCAACTGGAACTGCGTGTTTTGAGGGCTCAGCACTGTAGAGAGGGAGATGAGGAGTGTTTGAGTGGTTCCTATTCAGAACAGTCAACAGGTCCACCGTGCACGGATTTCAGTGGGGCTTGAAAGTGAACACTGGTAGGAGTTGGCACAATGCCTCGTACACAGGAGACCTCAAAGAGTTGGTTTAAAAAACAAAACATAGTTAACAATAGAGGTTTTAAAATCAAGGGTTAAATCTATGCTACAAAACACCACAGGAGGCTTCTGTGCTGACAATTACAACCAGCTTTTCTCCCTAGCTAGCTTTAATACACTGAAACTAACAGTCTGGAGGGGCAGACTTCAGGACTTCCATGTCTAGTAATAGACCAGATAACATGTAAACGCTCTGGCTGCCTCAGAAGATTACACAAGTTCATCACATTTGGGTTTTCATCCTTCAAGGGATGGAAGCAGCTTTGGGCCACCTCAAGCTAAGACACTGGGTCAGAGACACCCACCCATCCCCTAAAATCATGATTCCCTCTTTAAAGGACTATGCCCTCAATAGAGGGTAGGTCCAAGGAAAGCCCATCAGTGTGGAGGGAGGGGAGCATCTCTGAAGAGCAGCAGGGCTAGAACTCTGTGAGGTCTGGGTCCCTTTGGTCCAGGAACTTCTATCCCAAACTGAGGAATTAACAAACAGAAAGCCAGCCCACTCAGGAATAAACCTGGTATCAGGCTAAAAGAATCACATCAACCTGCACTCTACAGGCTAAATGATCAAAGTTCAAAAAGTAAAATGAAGGGCTAGAGGCGTACCTCAGTGGTATTGCACTTGTCTAGCATGTGTGAAGCCCTAGAGTCAATCGCCAGAACCATACAAACAAATTTTTAAAAAGACAAATGAAACAGAATTAGACTCAAGAACTTTAGATGGCAATTATGAGAGATGATTTAAAAAGCATAGAGAGGGGCTGAGGATTTAGCTCAGTGGTTAAAGTGCTTGCCTTGCAAGTACAAGGACCCGAGTTCGATTCCCAGCACCAAAAAAAAAAAAAAAAAAAAAAAAAAAAAAAAAAAGCATAGAAGCACAAAACAAAGGTGGCATTAAAAAAACCAAGAGCTAGCACAAATGAACAAGGGTTAAGAACCATGGAATAGAGGGTAAGCCAGTCCAACACATGTATAACAGCAGTTCTAGAAGAAAAATTAAAAATAGCAAAGCAATATTGGGAAAAAAGTATCCAAGAAATTCTAGGATTTAAAGATACAGCATTCCTTGCCCTTCTAAGAAAGAACTGGTGGCTACCAGGAGAATTTAATCCACTCCAAAGCACACTAGCAAGTTAGTGCCGAGGGAGGGATGGGAGTGTTTAGCACAGTTCAATCTCCCATATTGACAATGGTAAGCAGGTCAGGACGAAAATGTTTTCACCCCTGATATTGTCCCCAACCCCTTTGGTGGTATGGGAGGACTGAACCCAGGGTATTTATATTGAGCTACATCACCAGCCCCTCTCATTTTTATATTTTTTTAGAGACAAGGTCTCACTATTCTCAGTTGCCCAGGCTAGGCTTGAATTTGTGATTCTCCTGCCTCAGCCTCAGCCTCCCAGAGTACTGGGATAACAGGAGTGCACCACCCTTTACCTTGTCTTCTTTCTCCACTAACTAATGCTGCCCGTTTCACTTCTTTTCAGGAAGTGATAGAAAGGATAATGTACTATATTTCCAGTGACACTGTTACTGTGGCCTACTTCTTAGGGGGATGTACTTCTAGGTAATGCGAAAGAAAATATGTAACCTGTGTTTTGGCTCAGTCATTGTGGACACCCACAGACTGCACAAGGAGCATCACATGTGTAGCCAGATTCCTGCTCAGATATAGTTTAGGTTACCCTCACGAGGTGCTGACACTCTCAACCTCTATATTTCATACTCACAAACTTTAGGGGCTTTTCCCATGAGTTACAGTAACATCTAAAGGGAAGTGACCTGCAGTAGGTAACCTGTTGTTTGGGAATGCTAGCATTTAATTCCACTAACTAAATTCATTTAATGTAGCACTCTACAACATTAATCTTATGAACACCGAAATATTCATCACCTGTTTATGCAGCTGAGTAAAGACTATTTACACAGAACCTAATTAGAGAACTGGCAGATGAATATCTCTCTTTTTTTTTCTTTTGTTCTGAGACAGGGTCTCTTTATGTAGCCCAGGTTAGCCACAAACTTGTGGAGATCCTCCTGCCTCAGTCTCCCAAGTGTTGGGATTACAGACTTGTGCCATGACGCCTAGCAATTACATCTTATGTTTTGAAAAAAAGAGATGGGGTACCAACAAACAATGAAAAAATGTTAATGGATTTCCATAGAAATGTAACAGCGTTCTTCAGCGCTGTGCTGTGCTGACCAATATGTAATGGTCACATGTGGCTACCGTACTTGAGATGTGGCTAGTTCAAGCTGCTGTGCAAGAGTCTAAATAGACACCAGGTTTAATGAACCAACACAAAAAAATACGATGTACACACCTTAACAATTTTTATGTTGATTACCAATTGTAGATACTAAAATTTAAATAATTTATGAGGCTCATATTTTACTTTTATTGAGTATCAGTGCTATAGTGATTATATTTTCAAACCAAGTCCAAAATATGCCTAACAAAGGAGGTTTTCCCCTTTAATAATCAACTTTCTTTCATTTATAAAGAGTAGCTTCCTTTTAGGGGAAGAATACAAAATGATGTTCCCCTTAGCTGTGCAAGTATCTCCCCTTCCTCCTACCTGGGGCACAGGGCTCCTGGGGAAGAGGTAAACAAGTTGAGCTTAGAGCATTCTTCCAAGGACTCAGAGAATCCATGAAAAAATGGGCATAAGATATAAATGGGCTTCATGGAAATGTAGGAAAGAGTTTGTATAAAAGGAAATGCACATGAAAACTAGAACAACAACAATAAAAAAAGCTGAGCATGGTGGCACACGCCTGTAATCCCAGCACTCGGGAGGCAGAAGGACAGCCTGGGCTACGCAGTGAGTTCAAAGGCAGCCTGAACTGCATAGTGAGACCCTGGCTCAAAAAAAAAAAAAAAAAAAAAGAAAGTTTATGTGTCACCTCTCAGCTGGGCAAAAATAAACCTGCCTGTTAAGATAACCAGTGGTAGAATGCTTGTCCAGAATGTGCAAGGCCCTGAGTTCAATCCACAGACACAGACACGATAAAACTAATATAAAATAATGAAATAAAAATCAAATGTTTCTGAATATTAAGTTTCCTATACTGAAATCTTTAGGAAGAATTTTAAAACTTAAGTAAGTTGGGAAGAAAAATCTTTAGGATCTCAAAGAATTCTACATAGTAACTGTAAGTAATATTCATACATTACTCACTGAAAAAGTATTTGTTTTTTTGTTTTTTTGGTTTTTTTTGGTACTGGGAATCGAACTCAGGGCCTCATGCTTGCGAGGCAAACACTCTAACCACTGAGCTAAATCCCCGGCTGAAAAAATATTTGAATGAGCATACAAATATGGCAGGCACACAGTTTGCATTCAGAAAATGTGCTTCAACAGAACTAGAACTGCATTAGGGAGGGGGAGGGTCTCAGGGTGCCTTTGCTCTGGTGCTCACTAGACCGTGTGCTCAGCAAGAACTCAGGTAGTTCGGCTGTCAATTCCTTGTGAGGGACTGGCAACTACTACAGAAGGATGTGACTTGACTCTAACCCATGAACCATGGGTAGTAGGAGGACGTCTGGCAGAGCTGTCTCAGAGAATCTGGACAGCAGCAAGGGGCTGCTCTGTCCAGCTGAGATGCTACACCCAGGAACAACAGGGTGGCCAGCTAAGACACTTCACCTTGGCACACAGAAGCCCAGAGAGTGAGCTGTTTCTCTGCACTTGTACCCCAGGAACCAACAGGCAGATCCGTTGCCCACCTGAGGGGTGCAACACTGTGATCACTTGCTGTTATGGTTTATATTTGGATGTCCCCTCAAAGCCCCATGGGCTTGGAGGCAGGGGCTGTGGAAGGTGATGTTAAGAGGTGGTGCCCAGTCCGAAGAGGCATTGATCTGATAGATGTCTCTCCCCCAGCTCCTCCCTTGCTCTCTGCTTCCAGGCTGTCATGATGTGAGCAGCTTTCCTCTGCCCAGGCGCTCCTTCATGTCATTCTGCCCTGGATGAAGCAGACTATGGACTGAAACCTCTAAAAAAACGTGAGACCAAATAATCCTCTTCTCCTTTACATCGTGGGTGTCTGCTACTGTGTCCTAGTGACCAGAAAGTGACGAAGGCACTTGCCTTGTATGTCTTCTGAGGGCCTCTTCCAGCATAAAGTCCTTAGACTGATTTAAACTAACCACTGCTTCAGAGTGGGATGCACCCATGTGACCCTGGGTCATTCTGAGCTATGAATGTTGTGGGAACCATCCTGAACCGCAGAAGGTATGTCACAGCAGCTCCCAGACACTCATGCTGCTCATCATGGCCGGGGCCCAGAGCAGCCCCTCCCCATCACAGTGTATTAGTCAGTTTTCCTGTTGATGGACATAATACCTGACATCCACAATGTAAAGGAAGACAGGCTTACTTTGGCTCACATTTTAAGGTGATTCACTCCATGGTCAGCTGGCTCCAAGGCAGGAACATCAGTGTGGAAGGGCACGGTGGAGCAAAGCTGCTTAGTTCATGATGATCAGGAAGTAGAGCAGGGGAACAAAGCCAGTGAGGAAAGCAGGAGACCCCAGATATAAACCCTGAGGCTATGCTTTTATGACCCACTCAAACATACCCAAAAGTGGGCTTTGCCAATCTCTTGGGCAAATCCCAAAGTCAATTATGTTGACACTCCACCCTAACTGCCACAAATGTTTCTGGGGGGAAGAGAGCAAGAGCAGGGTGGGGATGGAATGGCTGCAGGAGAGAACTTTCCCTCTGTTCTACAATTAAGCAAGTACTTTTAATTTTCCTACCATAAATCCCACTGAGCTACAAGAAACAAAATAATCTGAAGTTTGGCCAAGGGCAACAATTCATACTGAAAGGTTTTATTTTTTAATTCCTAAAATTTACATTTTCTTTCTACAAAGTTCTATGAGCTAGATTTAGCTCAGCTAATGCTTATAGAAAAACTTTGTTGCCGGGCGTGGTGGTGCATGCCTGTAATTCCAGCACTTGGAAGGCTGAGGCAGGAGTTTCTCCACAAGTTTGAGACCAGCCTGGGCTACACAGTGAGTTCAAGGTTGGCCTGAACTACATAGTGAGACTCTGTCTCAAAAAGAAAAAAAAAAAAAAAAAAACTTTGTTACAGATACAAAACTATCTCAAGCCATGGGTACAAGTACCTAGGAATTTGAAAGATTAATCTTGGGACCAGTCCCATCCAAATGGGAACGTCATGGTCTTCTATAAAGCAGAAATAAACATCACAAAACCAAGTGTTTGCACTCTCTCCTCTCCAGACACTGAGGGTGCCAACTGCTTGGTGATGCTGGGCACATCACCTACCTCACCAGACTGTTTCCTCATTTGTCAAATGAGCTAGTGGGACTGCCTCATCTCTTCCAGCACTATTTTTTTTTTCTTCCAGTACTATCTTTCTGTGGGTCGACGCTCTTAGAGTACATTCACCTTTGGATTTAAAGACTTCCTCTGGGAAACCCTTCATGATACAGCTATCTCCACAAGGTGCTAATTCAGCATTAAGATACACATGAAGGGGCGCCTTCCTCTTTCCTAGATTAGACAGCTGAAATACAGATTAAGACACAATGTAAAAGAAAAACCAGTATATATCTAGGGAGCAGGAACTTGAATGTTTCATCTACCAAGTGAGAAAGCTAGGTAAATTAAGAACAAACTGCAGGTCCTACTGTGAGAAAACCAGAACCACATAAAGAAGATAAGATGACGCTGCAGGCACTTCTAGAAGGCTCTGAAGGGCATCAAGGAGGGAAGCAGGACCTCAGCAGAGGGAGGATCAGCAACAAGGGAGGCAGATGTGGCCTCCAAAGCAACCTCAAGCAGATATCAGGTGCCAGGTGGGATGAGAGTGCTGGCAGGGTTTGAGGAGAAGCATTTGATAAAGAGATGATCTAGCTTGAGGAGAAAGAATGAATTTTAGGAGGGCAAGAGCAGAGAGTAATAGAGGTAAAAAGTCTGTAAACAAACACAACTTCCAGAAGGAGATGGCTGAATAAACTATGCTCTAATCACAGGAAAGGCAGGGAAGCCCTCATGCTGTTGTGTAGTCTATAGGGCACATGGTCAGAGAAAAGCAGGTGCAAACTATGCTACCTTCTGCAAGAGTCAAAAATGCAAAGGGATACATGTGTATCTATATTTTCAAAAACAATCAACAGAAGGAAACAACAGGGAAAGAGACAGAGGGGTACAGGGAAGGGAACCCAGTTCATCCCAATATATGTGATTCATAGCTTTGCATTTAGAACCATGTAAATTAGAGAACAAACTCTAGAAACAAGTAAAGATAAAATATGTCTGTTTCCTTATTTTGATATTAAGTTACATGGGTAGGGTCAGCAGGTGAAAATTCACTGAGTTCTACACACTAAAGATCTGCATACTTTTCTTCATGCTTATAAAGTGACGATAATCAATATAATGTCATGAAAAACCAAGATTTTCAGTATAAGAAAAACACAGACACTGACATAAAATACCTGTAAATTAGGATTTGAATAAAAAATATATCCATGATTACTTTCTTCTCTTACATAGGGGGTGTCCCCACGGTTGTTTGCATGAGAAACAGCCCAGTGACACAGAACACCCCTGGCCACAGACTGTGGAGGCCATCGCCATTCCCACGAGGCTCCTTGGGGACACAGCGAACTCCAGGCCTGAGCAGATAGGGAAAGGACAGGCCTGCTGTGACAAAGTATGAAAGGAGTCACAGACCAAGGAACAGGGAAGTCAGCCTGGGAACATGAGCCTCTCAAAACAGCTTCGATGGGCTAAAACACAGTATCTACATACCAACACCTTTATTATAATTCTAGCATGCATGGATGAGGGGAGTAGAGCTATAAAAACACATTTCACCTTTGAAAATTGCTAGTCTCAAAGCATTCTAAACACTGAGAAAGAAAAAATTTTATTTCTCTTTTCTCTCTAGTAGGAACCATATTAGGATAACCAGGATAACAAGGGAAACCTTTACATAAGAACACCAACTAAAAAATGTAGAAATAGAATTAGAAAAATTGTACCTTGCAATTGTCAACTGTAAACTGAACAGTGGCCCCCCAAAATGCCCAAACCCTAATTCCTTGAGCTTGTAAATGTTATAGCTGAATTAAAAACATTTAGATGGGTAGATTGTCTTGGACTCAGAGGTGAGTCCTTAAACGTAGTCACAAATGTCCTTTGTCTCCCTTAGGTCATGTGCTTTAAAAATGGAGGTAGGGGCTACGAGTCAAATAATGAACTGTATAAATTGCAAAAGGTGAGGACAAAGATATCTCCTACAGCTTCCAGAAGCAGCCAGTCCTGATGACACTGTAAGCCCACCCCAGTGACACACTGTGGTAACCTGAAGAGCTGCAAGTGGAAATTAACATACTGATGATATAATGGATGCAAGCAACAAGCAAAATGGCTGTTAAACTCATTAGTAGGGCTGGGACATAGCATTAGCAGTTGGCCTTGCCTATTACGTGTGACTGCTTATGAGTTGATTCCCAACCCCGCAAAGAAAAAAAAAATTTAAAAACCCATCAAAGAATTGCTGGATACTGAACTCTATAAAGCATGGAGTCAGACACTGACACTACACCCACTGACCTGTCCTAACAGCAAACATGTCATGTTGCCCAAGAATCACAGCATGATACTCAGCACCGTCTTTCAAACCCTCCTGGTACTCTCACTGCCCTGAAATCACACATGAACCAATTAGACTTACCTGTCAATTCAGAGGAAATACGAGGATTAGAGAAGCATGAAGAAGAGCACCACAACTCAACCAAATCCAGAAGGCAGACATCCCACAGCACAGATGCCCTATTTCTTTCATAAATAAACGACATTAAAGATAAAATTTTCAAAGGGGTGGGGGAGGATTTGTTGAAGATTTTCAAAGAAATTTACAAGGCTTAAAGCAAATGTAATGTGGACACCTTCTTTGGATTTTCACACAAAGCAAATATAAAAATACGTTTTGTGACATTCAGATAAAACAGATCAGAATAAATATTAGATAATATTAGCAAAGTATAGTCAATTTTGTTAGGTGCAATAATGGTATTCTGGTTGTGATAGCTCTTATCTACTAAAAATGCACACTAAAGTATTTAGAGAAAACAAAATCTCAGATTTGCTTTCAAATACTCAAAAAATACAATGTATGGGGATTGAGTAGAGACAGATAAAACTGTAAAGCACTAATAACTGCTAAAGCTGAGTAACGGGCATCTCAGATATTACTCTCTTCTGTTTTTGGTATGTTTCAAAGTTTTCCTAACAAAAACATTTTAAAAAGAAAAAGAGCAGAAAGTACTTTATCAAAGTCTACAGGATACTGTTAAGGCTATAGTCAGAGGGTGAGTCAAACTTGTAAATTTTATTACAGGGAAGAATAAGGATAAATGAACTAGGCATTTGAGGCAAGATGGAAAAAGTAAAAACCAAAGAAAGTAAAAGGACTAAACACGTTCATCACAAGGCCATAATTCCTACGTCTTGCTGCCAAGTGGCTTGGACCACTGCTAGAATGTGCACAACTGTCCGATCAGGCACCTTTTTATTAATTTTATTAGTAAAAAGACTGATACAAATGATTAGATCCATTTGTACCACCAGCAATACAAGCCACCTGATGGCACAGCCATGCATGTACCACCGGATACAGTTTGGTCAATCAAAACCACAGTTTTCTCTGAAAAAAATCAATTAAAGCTTTAGTTTGACAAAGAACACACGAACACACACACCCAAACAAAATTGCAATGATCCAGAATATTATTTTCCTGGTTCTGAAACAAGAACAATGTTACAAATGGCAGTAATTATATCTTCTGACAGCTCCCAAGGAAGTAAGACCTTCTCTGTCCCATAGGGGCCTCACAAATTATTTTTGTATCTCCCTAGCAGTAATTGGGTTCTGAGTCCATTAGGACACCAACAACTGTAGTCAAGGGGCCAAGGGAACACGATGCACCTAAGGCACAGGCAACCAGCATCTACCCATGTAGCTAGCTGAACCAGTCTGTCAAAAACACAGGGCCTGTACATGGTGGAAAAGAGGGTTCCCTAGAGAAAAACAAGGGCACTGTTTTGTGTCTCCAAAACAATGAATGGATACTACAGAGAAAAAGATTATTGACTGCAAACCATTTTACAAACATGTAAAATTTTACACAAAACACCAGCCCAATAAATCACAAAATTTAGAGAATTAAGACACCGTAATTCAGTAGGGTTTGTTCTAGGGATGCAGTAATGATTTGATATCAGGAAATGAACACTTACAGCTCAAGAGAGAACAAATACACATACATGACTGACAATCATTCTGAAATACTCAAAAGATGATGAGGGGCTGGGGATTTAGATCAGTGGTTAGAGTGTTTGCCTCGCAAGCACAAAGCCCTGAGTTTGAGCCCCAGGATCAAAACAAAAACAAAGAAGATGATGAAACTCAGCACTTATTCCTTTGTTTCCTATGCAGTTTAACATCAGGAAATGGCCATATGAACAATACTTTCCTCAAGTAATATATATTGCATTTAGTGAAAACCTAAAATTATATTAAAATGATGAAATATGTTACTATGATCAAAGACTGTCAAATATGCAACCTAAGGAGACACAATGACAAATAGCACCATTAAGCAAGAAGACCCCTTGATCATAATGAAGCTCCAGGAACACTGATGGGAACTTCACGTCAGCAAAGTACAAGTTTTATATTACATGAGTGCATGTGCCCACTCACAAGACAGCCTGTGCCAAGGAGAGGATCTGAGTCTCAGCCCAAGAGATTTATCACCAAAGATGTCAGGTCTCCTCCAAATTCATTTACATACTCAACGAAACCTCCAATAACACCAGTGACAGGCCACTCAAAGACCAACTCCCTGAAACTCGAAAATCCCTTTGGAAAAAAGATCTTTTTCAGACAAGGATTAAGACAAAGATACTGAGATGAACAGATTACCACAGATTACTTCGGTGGGTTCAAATGTTATCACACAAGTGAAAGCATAAAGAGAAGAGATAGGCAAAGACTAGCAAGACACACCAGAGAAAGCTACGTAGAGGAAGGCAAAGTTGGCATGATAGGGCTACAAGATAAGGAATTTGGGGCAGCCATGGGAAGCTGGAATAGGCCAAGAATAATGGTTTCTAGTCTCCACAATTGTAAGAAAATAATTTTTGTTGTTATAAGCTACCATGTTTTGGTAATTTGTTATAGCAGCCACAGGAAATTAACACCCACATCCAATAGTATTTTCGTGAACTGTAAAAGGATTCTCAAAATTCACCTAAAAACAAAAGCAGCCTAGAACATTCTGGAAAAAAGAAGAGGTTGGATTAACCTAAACTTAGCAAAAGTATACCACAAAATAATTAGCACTTGGAGTCGTTGGTTAAGAAAGAGGCAAATCAATGAAACAGACTCGCATGTATCCATGAGTTTATAAACTGATTCAAGTGCCATTTTGAATCAGCAAAGATGTTACAACGAAATTGGGTTGATTTGCTATCCATTTTGAAAAAAAAATACAGTAGTTTGGTTTCTGCCTTACTCCAAAGTAAATATGAGTTAGTTTAGAGATCTGTGGATGCACACAATCAAGCTTTAAAGACCTGGAAGATCGAGAAGCAAAACCTGGGTGTGATTTGGGGGCACAAAAAGCCATGATGATACAGACTATAGAAACCATTAAGATGGTGACTCATTTGACCATATCAGAGCTTAAGAATTTTATATATAGCAGCTAATAGTTAAAATACAAACAGAATTTTTCACTGTTTGGAAAACATCTCAATAGGCTAACACATGGACACTTAAGTAATAGAAAATTCATCAAACCATCCATAAACACATGTTCAGCTCTGAAGCAGCCCTTACTCAATGAGATCAGCAAAGATGAGTAAAGTGATCATGTAGTTTTTGCAATGGTAAGGAAGAAACTACTACTAGTTAGGGTGTATAAAAGTAGAAGGCAACATAAAAACAGAGCAAGAGACAGAGACAGATGCACAATCCAATTCGGTAATTATACGGACATAAAACTTTCTCCAGAAGTTATCTGTAGAAGAATGCAGAAGCACAGGTGTAGTAAGTATGAGGCACTCAGAGCAGCACTGTTACAAGCAAAGAGCTGCAAAGAACACAAGTGTGCATCATAAGGATGTGGCGACTACTTGGTAGGACATTGGTCACCTTAAATGTGCTGTTACCAGAAATAATGCCACAGCTCCTCAAACAGCCTGGAAATGGTACAGTCTAGGGTACTGAGGCAGCTCACAGCAGGGACAGCAGCAGGAGGCTGCTTACACACAGGGTGACTAATCAAGAAAGTAAACATATTAGAGACCCTGGGATCTAGGATCATCACAGCTGGAAGAGAGTGCCCACCATACGGAAAGGGGTGTAACACATGCACATATGCCCACACAAGCACAGCATTCTCTCTATAGCTGGCTAATTGAGAGGATCTGGATACAGTAACACTTTAGTAACCCACTTGGTACCCAGACCCTGATGTTGTGAGTATCAAATGCAATGAAAAGGAAGCGGCCTCCTTGAAAAAAAGGTAGATTCCAGGACTGGGGCAGGCAAAGAACGAGAGCCTAGAATAGCCTAAAGTTCGAGAAAGCAAGAAAGAGAGTAAAAGGGACATTCAAAAGGACATAGGAGCTGGCTTGAGGGGTTCCAATGAGCCAAACCTGGGACAAAAGGAGTACCAAAATGAAATGATATCATAAAAGGCGATAATCTACTGAAAGAAATGAATCGATATTAATATAAGTAAATGAATTGAAATTTTAATAGTTGACATAATTGAAAGTTTGATTTAGTTTCAAAAGTATCCCCAATCTACTTAGCAGTTATAGTACAAAGACTTCACAGTGGCAGGCCTCACCTTGATCAAATGAGTAAGTGAACATGACTGGCCATGTGACAAATTGAAAGCTTGCACCATGGGACAGGCAACCAGCATCCCTTTCTGCTCTATTCTCACCAAAGACACAAGTTCTACATCCAATCAGAGGGAAACACCAGACAAATCTTGAAGAGGAATGCTCTATAAAACACTGTATCAACTTGTATTCATTCAAAGGGTCAAGGTCAGGTCAGACAACTATTCCAATTTGAAGAAGGCTTAGGAGATATAACAATGATGTGTTAATAGGGGATTCTGAATGGGTCCTTTTGGAGAGAAGTGGACAGGTCTGAGGTCAGCAGATGGCAATGTGTTCAGTGGCTGTGCTGTGGCTAAGGAGGAAAGAATTTTGGTGGTTCAGATAGAAAGTGATGGGTCTTACCTGAAATTCCTCTGTAAATTCAAGACAATCCTAAAAGGAATTAATGGAGAATGCAAACTATTTATAATTAGAAAAACTAAACACCTTAGTTTAGAAATAAACACATCAAAATAGAAAAGGGGTGGCAAATAACAGTGGCCATTCAAATTCAAATTCAAAACTCACATTTTGATTATAAATTCAATCATAGTTCAAGTACTAAGATCAATGCACATTTTGCCCACATATCATGTGGCATAATATAAAGACACTGTTATGATACTAAAGTCTGTTACGCATTCATTTTGTCAAAGTTCATGAAACCAGATTTTTGGAATCATCAGTGTCAAGAAAAATACTGAGACCTCGGCTAGATATGTGCAGCAGCACATCGCAAGCAGCTTCAAGGCCCACACAGATTCTCCCTCAGGAATAGGCAAGAGTCAGCACCCCCAAGAAACCCTTCAGACACTGCACCCAAGATGCTCCACTGGGGTCTGCCACTAGCACTGCGGGACCAGTCACAGAATATCCTAAAGGACAGCAAGATACTAGTCTCAGGGACACTCCCAGACAGGGCACCCATGACATACACAAGAAACAGGGCACAAAGGGCAGGAGAGACTGTCAATCACCAATAGCCAAGAGGAAATACAGATACATGTACACACATGCAGCTCTACTGCTTCAAGATAGGGAGCAGGCAGACAATAAGGCAAGCAAAAGTACACGCCGGAATCAAAATGCTCTTGTAAGATTCCCAACAGATGCCAAGTTTGCAGTATGCCACAACAGCCCAACGGATAGCAAAAGCTAAATACTGTAGGAGCTAATGGGTGAGATTTGATGGGGAAGAAAAGAAACTCCATCACTGTTTCAGTCCTTCCACATCATTCAGTCCTTCCACATCCTGCCTTGGCTGGGGATTTAGTTCAGTGGTTAGAGTGCTTGCCTTGCAAGCACAAGGCCCCGAGTTCAATCCCCAGCACCGAAAAACAAAAAACAAAAAAAAACCCCCAAAAACAACAGCAACAAGATTTGGCCTTAAAACCTTAACATGAAGCATGAAGAGAAATCAAAGGCTAGAAGTTTGTGCCCTGCCCCTCCCTCCACCTCAGCAGCATCTTCAGCAGTTAGGCAGATCCCCCCCAGTGCCAGCCAACCAATGACAAGAAATCGAGGTTGGCCATGACAGCATCCACACTTTGACACATTGCTCCAAAAGCAAAAACATCTTTCCCAGGGCCATGGGAGGCCAAACCATGCTTCTCACTGTTGTCTCTCCGAGGCAACACCATCTTTTTCTCCCTACACTTACCAGTCTTTCAAAGGGACATGACGACAAACCATGTCCAGGCCCCTGGGTAAACTAAGGATGGCCCCTGACTGAGTTTCCTGGCTGTCCCTTGGTTCAGCTTGGGAAGCCCAGGAGCTCTGTCTCTGGTAGCCCCATAGTCCTGTTGAGCAAACTAAGCAGGCCACAGAGCCAACGGGGAACTCTGGTCTCTTGGGCTAGCAAGTCAGATCCCAGCATGAGCAAATACGTCAAAATAGAATCTTGTTTCAAAAGAAAAACAAATATGTATTCTTCAAATTAAACTTTGACATATACCGATTTAAGTGATGCTATAAGACCACCTAATTTTTGAAAATTAAAAAATTTTAACAGGCAAAAAGCAAATCAATTTATAATTCCACTTGAAACACTTATAAATGAGCTAAGTATTAATAGTATTAGAGAGCATATCACATAAGAGTGAACTTAAGAGCAGTATATATTGCTACAAAACAAAACAGGTGAAGAAAATGCTGCATATTTGATTTCACTCTAGCCGGTGAAATGCTGGGCGGAGTGTGCACTGCAGTGAGCTGAAGAGACACACTCAGGGGCCTGGGCACCATCTCCAAGAACACAAAGGGAAAGAAAAAGTTGATTTAAAAGTTCTGTTCATCCACCTCCATCAAGTAAAAGACACCATCAAGCAACACACATCTTAACAGGCAAACGCCACATAGTGCCATCCTTCCTTTTAAAACAAAAAAATTAGTTTTTAAAGAGAAAGTTTAAGAGGGCAAAAAGTTTTCCATTCTATATGACAAGGAGTCAGGAGTCAGAAGCCACATATTGTACAGTGAGAAAGGGAGCCCCTTCAGAAAGTCATTGCCTCCATCTCAATTTCAAAACAACCCTCTTTAAAGCATGACTTCTCATTCTACACTTGCACTGTCTTGCTCCCCCCTTACCTCTACTTGTTCTGTGGGTCAGAGGCCTTTCTCCAGCTTCTACTTCCCCAAGGTTTCTGCATAGCAACCTCTGTAGCAGCTTGGCTCCCTCCAGGCCTGCAAACCTCCCAGGCTCTGCTGCTCTGCAGGTGCTGCTGCCAAGAAACCCAGAGGACAGCCTTCTCTCCCCCAGAAACCCCGGGCAGGGGAGCTTAGCACTCATCCCTGGGTGCCTGACCCTAGGTAGGGTCTCTACTCACAGTGCCTTCCTGGTCCCCACTAACCCAAACCCAGCTGCCAGGGCCAATTGCTGGGCAGGCCTCACACCTGCATAGCCAACAGTGCACCTAGGAAGCAATGAGAACAGTTTCTGCACAGAGAGGCAACATACAAAGACCATGCCTGGATACAGTTATTTCTCTTCAGAAAGAAAGCAGAAGTAGAATTGGTCCAGCCAGCCAAGCCTGCTGTAAAGGAAAACTGCCTGCACTGACCCAGGAGGCAGTGTGTCCTGTAAGGGGTCAGTGGCTCCTCTAGCAGCCCAGCACTGCATAGCATCCTCTCACCTGGCAGAGCAAGGTCAAGAAACCACTGCTCCCCAGCCTCAGTGCAGTCCCCAGCCTCAGCCACACACCCATGAGAGGATGTGCAAGGGTCAGGATTTATGCTAATAAAGGAACACAGGAATTTATGCTAATGAAGGTGACCAGTACAGAAAATGAGCAAGAGGGAGGAGGTAGCACTTAACCTAATGCAGAAGACAGATTTTCACACCATCTACACCTAACTGTAGAACAGTGACTAAAGACAACAAGCCCTGAATATCAGCGTTGGTTCACACAGGCACAATGATCCAAACAACCTGAACCTTCAGTCTGTTAATCCAAGCACATGCAAACCTCTGGAGAAAAGCTGGTCCATGAAGTCACTCATTGAGGCCACTCATTCTATGGTGGTCCAAAAACAGGAACAACTGAGTTCATCAAGGGTTCTGAGCTATCAGAGCTACAAAAACAAACGAGCAAACTCACTCAGAGACTCGCTTTCCCATCTTTAAAGGAATAAACTAAAGTCTTATTGGTCACAAGGCCAATTAAGAACACAGCCAAGCTGGGTATCACACTGCATGCCTGTAATCATAGTGCTCTGGAGGCTGAGGCAGGACAGGATTGAGTTTGTAGCCAGCCTGGGCAATGTAGCGCGTTCTAGGCTAACCTGGATTACACAGTGAGAACCTTCTCAAAAAATCGAAACGAAAACTAAAAACACAATGAAACAGGCTCAAATCTGAGAGCAGACTTCTTACAACACCTTCCTCGCCTGCATAAATACCTCCAACTTGCCTTGTTGGGGAGCAAGAACCAACATCTGGCAATGTGAACTTAAGACAGCAAGTACGGTTGTGTGTCTCCAGTGTCCACCTCCAGGAACTTCTGAAAGTACCAACACACAGGAAAGAGTGTTTCCAGAAAGTACTTAATTGAAACGAATTCCTCCTGATTGCTCACTGCCACTTGTTAACTTTTGACTTCTGCATCAAGAACTTCCTTTCTTTGCCAGATGAAGCCTGCTGCTACACAGCCCAGCTTCCTGAAAGGAGCTCTTGCTTATCACAGGGTCTGAAGTAATAATTAATGGTTTAATTAATACGGGTAGAAGTAATACTCTGGTACTACAGAGTGCTTGCTTAGTGATGGTTGACCAAGGAATGGGGCTTTTAACATAAAAATATAAAATACAATCCAACAAAACAAGGTAAAAATTGGCAGTCTCCCAGGAGTCTTCCTGAAGAAGTATCTCAAAAAACATTATCTCAGCTTTTCCAGATTCCTTGAACATACATTAATACATACCTGAAATAAAAATAAGATCTCATTATACGCACTGTTCACCCACCTGCCATACCCATTTCCATTTAAAAATAGGTCACCGAAGTCTTTCCAAGTTTCACATGTATATTTACCTCATTTGTTAACAACTGTATATTGCTGAATTGAGTGAACATAAGAAATTTCCTGGGGGGGGGAGCCTTTGACTTTTTTTCTTTTTTCAATAACAAAAGTACTGAAAAGAAAATTCTCCATTCACTTGAGCCTGAACCTCTGTAAGATAAATTCCCAGAAACAGAATTACATGGTGACGCATTGATCCATACTGCTAGAGTAAAAGTGTCCTTCCAAATAACTATCTGCAGTCATAGTCTCCAAGTATGCCTCTCTCCGTCACCCCTGACAACAACCAAGATGGTCTCATCTCTTTTTTCCTCAGCCTGATATGGGAGAAATAGGATTTTTATTATTAGTGAGACTGAAATCTTGGTTAGCTTACTGGGTGTCTGAATTTCTGGACTGTGAAGCCTTTTTTTTTTTTTTTTTCCAGTACTGGGAATTGAATCCAGTACTGGGAATTGAACCCACCCTGAGCTATATCTCTAGTCCTCTTTTATTTTATTTTTTTTTATTATTAGAGAGAATCTTGCTAAATTGCCCACGCTAGGACCTTGCAATCCTGTCTCGGCCACCCAGAGTCATGGGATTACAGGTGTGTACCACTACTCTGGGACTCCAGCACATTCTTTTGTTTTTGTTTTTTTGGTGCTGGGAACTGAACTCAGGGCCTTGTGCTTGTGAGGCAAGCATTCTAACCACTGAGCTAAATCCCCAGCCCCTCCAGCACATTTTAAAAACAAAACAAAATCCAATTAGTCAACACAGCAGTAGGAAATTTTAAAAAAAAATATTGCTGAAGGATACGGAGACAAAACTCATGAGAAAATACTATGGAGGACAGTGTGCCTGAGAATGTAGCTCAGTGGTAGAGTGCTTGCCTAGAGCGCAAAAGGCCTTGGGTTCAATCCCCAGTGCTGAGGGCAGGACATTTTTATCCTCAACTACTCACACTGCAGGCAAAATAGATTGATGATCTGAGACCCCTAACCCTGTCAAAGTTCTGCTGCACTTACAAACATTAATCCATCCTGCTTTAGGCGAGCAACTCTCCAATAAGGTAATCTTGGTTGCAAGAAAGAGCCATAAAGCACACAGTAAGCTCTAGATGTGGTGGTATGCAACCCTCTATATGGATGGTGGACTGTGAAGCTGAAGGTGAAGGTACAGACCCTGCTCTGCTCTGCAACACGCTAACTGTGGCCTCTGTCTCAGGCTCTTCTCAGAAGGAGTGGATCATCAGGCACTCCCCTGGCTCTGCTCCCATCTTCCAGCATCTGGGGCCCCACGTTCCCCCACAGGTTGAATGCATTCCCAACCTATGGTTTTGTATTTCGGGTCACTGCACTCAGAATGCTCTTCCCAGGAGGCTGTCCATGCTTGTTCACTTGCTTGAGGTCTGAAGGAGTGTTACTCCATCGGCAAGGCCTCTCAAAGTAGCTCTTGTCCAGGTGCAACTGCCTCCTGCTGCTCGAAACCCTGCGCTATTTTATTTCTTCCTCCCTTACCACCAAATGAAAGGCCACATATTTCCTGGCCTGTTTCCCCACACGAAATTGTGACCTCCACAAAGACTTCATATAACACACCTGTTTTATTCCTCACAGCACCCACCTCCCACACCAGTACTGGCATGTGGCAGTTGTCAGGTCAATACACAATACATTTACTTCACTGACCCCAAAGTACCACCAAAAGGTTAAAGATGGGGGGTGCTTAAAGACACAAAGCACAACAAACTGGAATAGAGATAATAAGGACCTTAAAATATAACAGGGCCATTAATTAGAAAGAGCTGGAAGGGTAGAATCCTATACCAGACATGGGAAGGCCAAACAACCTGACTGGAAGGAGAAAAATTTGGGTTGGAAACTGAAAAAGAAAAAAAAACAAAAACCTGAAAAAGAAGGGAAACACCTAGATTCACTCCAAACTTTGCACAGTTGGGCATTTCTCTCTCCTGACCTGGCCAAAGGCTGTCACTGTTTTCTCAGGGAAGGGAAACAGAATCTTTGAACTGGGGGCACTAGTCATAGCAGTGGATGGGAGGCCACTCTGAAAAGAGGCAGTAGGTCCCTCCTGGTTGGTGCTGTGATCTCAGGCCTGCCCCTCATTTGGCCACTGAGCAAGGGAGCCAGGAAAGGGGATAGCAGACATTTCTCTGGGAATGTGCAGAGACCCAAGGAAGCAGAGGGCTGCTATCCAGAGAGAATCTAGCCAGGGACCTCTGCAGTGAAAGCTGTAGTAGCAGACTGTTCACAGACTCTGAAGCCCTCTGACACATGAGAAAATACGAATGGATAACCCTGAAAAGGCTCTTAAATGAAAGCCAAAACCTTCCAAACAAACAAAAAACACCCTGAAGTAAACAGTGACCTGAAGGAAAAGTAAACTTACCTCAAAACTCAATATCCACAGAGAAGTAAGAGGACATACTGCATCCATGAAGCAAAAATAGGTTATGAAATAGGGGTACAGAGAGGAGAAAGAGATGTAAAAAGGAATTAATGTGTTATGTACATGTACCAACTCCCCACAATGAATGTAATCAGTATGTACTGCAAATATGTACTAACATAATAAACGTTTTTAAAAAAATAGGGGGTACAAGTTGGGTGTGGTGGCTCACACTCGTAATCCCAGCACTCAGGAGGCTGAGACAGGAGAATCGTCATGCGTTCAAGGCCAGCCTGGGCTACACAGTGAGTTCAAGACCAGCCTGACCTACATGGCAAGACCCTGTCTCAAAAAACAGTAACAAAAACAAAAACAAAATAGGGGTACAAAGCCTCAACAAATGGTAGGGATAAGTTTTTTTTTTTAAGAGACACTGCAATGTGATGAATACAGTACACGGTAATGTCATACATTTCTAAGTTGCCAAGAGTACATTTCAAATGCTTTCACCAGAAAAAAAATTATTTGTGGTGACATTAGATTGATTCTGTTATGCTACATCATATTCATAAATCGTAATATCATTTTGTACTCCATAATTATATAGTTTGCTAATTTGTAATTTACAAAGACATATGGGAAGGAAGAAAATAGAAAACTTAAGAGTGACCGTCAGTCAGAAGGTTCAGTAGTACACAAAGAGAAAGTAAATGGGAAGAAATCAAACCAATACATCAAGGAAAAAAGCCTAGTGTTGAAGAACATGGATTTCCAAATCAAGAGGCCCAGAGAGCAGGCAAGACAACACATGAGAACAGACTCCAAAGAAACCTTATACTGCGTGTTGTGAATTTCACAAATTTTCAAGCGTCACCAAGGAAAACAGTCACCTACAAAAGCTCAAGACTCAGGATGGCTGAAGACTTCTACAACCCTGGAAATGGGCAGAGGAAGAGCAAAATCAGGTCCAAACTCTCACATAGGCAACAAGGGGAGAATAGAGCACTTTCAGATACAAAGGGTTTCAAAGTCTCTTTTTTCTGGCAACTATGGGAGGATATGCTCCACCAAAATGAGAGAAAAACTGAGACAGGAGGTCGTGGGTTCCAGAAAACCAAGGCTCCAGTAGAAGGAATACTGAGATTTGCAGAAAAACTCCAGGTATAGTCAAAGTTGCAGGAGGTCAGAGCCATTGAAAAAGACTAATTCAAAATGAAAAGAGCAAAGTACCGCATTTCATCATACAAAGGACTACATTTCTTTTTTTTTTCTTTCTTTTTTCTTTTCTTTTTTTTTCTGGTGCCTAGGATCAAACTCAGGGCCTTGTGCTTGCTAGGCAGACACTCTAACAACTGAGCAAAATCTCCAGCCCAGGACTACATTTTCTTGAAAGGAGACTTTAGACATTGGTGCAAAATCTAGGCTTCAATTTTAATGACAAATGCAGAGAAAACTAAGAAAACAAAACCAAACAAGATTTGTAATAACAACAGGAAAAAATAAAGCTATCTGGTAAAATATTACTATTATACCACCTGGCTCAGCTGTGCATGGCACTACGTACATAACACGCTTACGTATAAATACACTAAATACTGAACTAACCGAATTAAGGCTATACCTTAGCTACTTTGGGCAGCTGTGAGTCTGTCAGTATAAAGAAAGCAAAGGTGTGAAAGAAAGCTAAAAACTTCATACCTGTCCTCAGTGTCAAGTGAAGAGACAATCAGTGAAACAAGGGTAGGAGATACAAATAAGCAAGTCAAGCAAGCATGCTTAGCACTGGAAGGCAAGAATGGAATTTGCTAAGAGGCCCAAGGGGATCTTCCTCAAGGAAGGAAATGTGATGGGGGAAGGGCATTAGGACCTTTTCCTTACAAGCCTTTCAGAAATTGTTTAACTTTGTAAGTTACATGAAGGTATATTTGTGATTTGAAATTAGTTTTTAATTTTAAAATCCATAAGGGTGCCAATAAAAAGAGAGCATGACTAACACTATGACAGGACTTCCAGAATTGCCTCAGAACAGGGGTCTGGCTCATCTTTAATGGTACTCAAGGAACTGTGGAGAGCTAGTAGAACAGCAGCCTACCAGGGATTTCATCTTTAAAATGTCTCTAATTCTAGGAATTAAAAAGAGAAACGTGTAATCAGTTTTGTAAAATGTTATACATGTAAAAAGAGTTCCTTTTCATCATTTCCTTGGTTTCTGCGTGTTGACTATTGTGATGCTTTTACAATTTAAGGGAAAATGCATTCTGACATCTAACATAGTTTGAGGTTCTCTGTCTGCTTTTCCTTTTGGTCAACCATCTTTACATGCATCTTAGACTTTGTGCTCCCATAACTCAGCAACTGAGAAATAGCTGTGTGCTAGAAGTCTTTGAGAGTTTCATTACTACATAATGAAAAAGGGAAAGGATTTCCTATGACTGTTCAGCACAGGAAGGATACACACTCAAGAGGCCATAGCAATATGTACTACAGAGTATGTTCTCTGCTGAAGCCCTCTTGGTAAATAATTTCCAGTTGAGAGGCCCTAATGGAAATGCTATCTGACCCATGAAAGATCATAAGTCATTACAGTGTAACTGTTTAAGATCCTACTCAAATCAGAATGTCTGAGGCTCACTGAAGGACATGAAGCCTAAGGGCCTAAGCTACAGTCTCCACTCACAGCATTGGCAGTCTACCAAGTTTTTAACTTGTTGCCATATGCACCAACCAGTCTAGAATACTCCACCCTGCCAACTCCACCTGATAAAACTTCATATTTCATTTTATTTTATTTTGCTGCCAAGGATCGAACTCAGAGCCTTGTGCTTGCTAGGGTAAGAAAAAAATACTTAAATTCTCCCATCAGGAGAATGGGAGATGCCAGCTGTCCATGAAGAGGGCGGTGACATGAATCTGCCCTAGTGCTCCCTCACACTTGATTCACTTTCTCCCAGGTGACTTTATTTTGATTCAACTGTGCCTGATACACAGCAGAACTAATACCTTATCAAGAAGCTTTAATCCTCATTGTGGTTAGGCCTTCGAGAGTTGCCCTGAGACTTAAAGAGGGATGCTTCACTTGGTCCAAGTCTAAAACTCTCGGTAGGTTAATGGTTGATGTTTCTGATCCCAAAAAGTGGGAATTCACATGCTGGCAGCCATTTTTAACCAAACAGCTTTTCAGCTACTTCAAAACATTGCTTCCAGGTTTTCTAGTGTATCCCGCACCTGAGAGTTTACGTTAGGGTTAAACCCTTCGAGTGTTCAAAAGGATGAAAATAAACCTAAGCACTAGGTTTCATGTTTCAGTATTCCAGGTTTACTTTCACAATGAGTTTATGGAGTGTGGCCACCAACAACCTCAGACAAAATCCTATCTTGCACCTTACCCTATCTGAACAGGGTTTTACAAAATTTACCTGCTAAGAAAGGGACTGACTTTCCTTACACATCAGAATAAATGTGTGAAGTCACTGCCAGAGGGTTTGGGATGGCTGTGAACCTGCAAGCACACGTAACAAAACTCAAAACTGAACGGCAAGTTATCCTGTAAATGAAGATTACCACCCCGCCAGGTTCCTTCCAGCATTTCATTTGACCCTGAGCATTTTAAAATCAAACACAGGACGGTTTCTCCTTTGGTTTACACAGCATGCAACACCATGTCAAGTCTGTCGCTTTCTTCAGAGTCTTCAGAGTTGGGTGGGACAGAACACAAGGCAGCGACACATCAGCACCTGACCACTTCTCCAAGGGGCTACGCACAAAACACTCTCACAAGCCATGTGCCAGGACAGCTCAGGGTCCTAACACCGTGCCTGTTACCCATTAGGGACGCAAGAAGTGTTTCCTCTCAGTCAGGTAACCCTAGAGAGGCTTCCTGCAGAGGGGCCTCGGCGTTAGGCCCAAGCGTGAGTTTCCGACCGCCACCGGGCCGATGGGCTGCCCGGGACGCAGGAAAGGACATCTGGCCGTGGCGTCGCGCCCGTCTCGGGAAGGCCGCAGCCGGACACTACACCCTCCCGACCCCGAGACGGTTGCTGAGAGCCGGCGCGCGGGCCACGCCCCAGATCTCACCTCGCGCCCCAGACCAGAGAAGCGAGGGGCCGCGCGGGCTCCGCCCTCCCCAGCGGGGCGAGGGCCCCGGCCTGCACAGGAAGGCCACGTCCCCGGGGACCTGCGCGACTCTATGGTGTGTACTCGGCATGACCCGCGTGCAGCCAATCCCGAGGCGGCAACGTACCATTGAGACGGTAGTGGTGGGGGGTAGAGCAGCCCCGCCAGCGCTCGCTAGCCCCGACCCAACCCAGCTCGGCGCTCGCAGCTCGGTACTGCCGCCATCTTCCTGGGGGAGAGGACAGAGACGAAAGCCCCCTCCCCGTCACTGCCCAGTACCGACGCCGCCACTTGCCAGCCCCGGGCCGCCTCTTATCCTCGTGGCCACCTGACTCCTCCTAAAGAAGAGCCCTTTCCCCCACTGTAGTTACCCACAAGGCGAAGAATCTCATTACCTCTTCCAATCTTATTAGCGTGAAGAAACCAAGCTCATAAGGTAGGAACTGTGGCGAAACACGGACAAGCCGCCATCTTGGTAAAGGAGAAGAGGCTACGCTTGACCTCCTCCCCGCCCCCAGCCTCTATATGGCCAACCGCCGTGGGAGGGGCTCGACGCCTGCACAGAAGCGGACGAGGCCGACGCGTCTGCGCATGCGCGCTGGGAGCCGGCCGGGGTGGGGCGGAGGAAGGCAGGGCTGGTCGGGCCAGGAAGGAGTTGGCAGGGGGCGGTGCGCCGTGGTGACGCAATTTGCCTGCGTGCGGGGCGGGGCGGCTCCGCGGCACTATCGTCGGCGCCTCTTTTCCGGCGGGTGGGCTGGTGAGTGTCTCCGCTGCGGGGGCTGGAGCTGTAGGTCTACCCTCCCCTAGGAAGTGTGGGTACGACCCTCTTGCCCCAGCCCTCGGACTACCCTCTGTGGCTCTGAGGGGACGCAGGCCGGGTGGGGTGGGCGGGCGTGGGGGAGGGGCGTTCGCCCCCAACCGAGGCGGCCCGGGTCCCGAAGTGACCGGTGGGGCGGCGCTCCCACCCCAAGAGCGGGAGGGCTTGGGGCCGGGTCACAGGGCAGAGTCCTAATACCAGGCCTTGGGTCATCGATGGTCGGCGGGCGGGAGAGTCGGGGAGAGAAGCTGCACGTTTAGGCCCGCTGGGCCCTTGTGGTTGTGTCGCCATCTTGTCATTCTAATGGTGCCGTTTTGTCCTGGAGAAGAGGACGACGTGCCAGCCGCTCCGCGACTGTACAAGGCTGTCCCTAGCCTTCCCGAGCCGAACTACCGTGCACAGAGGATAAGCGGGATAAAAAGACCATACCCTGTCCGCCATGGTTCTCCGCAGGCAGTGGTGACTAGACCACGGGGGTCAGGGCATCGTGGGCTGGGCTCTAGGCCGGGCTGGTGGGAAACAGTCAAGTCCCAACTCTGACGCGGCCTCCATACCCGGACAACGCATAGCTCTCTTTTACTTTTCTGGTCCCATTTTCGTCAGTACCACCTTACTTTCCCTATACTGACAACACTAACCCAGGACCCAACTGTGCTGAACTGCTAGTTCAAACAACTGTGGTCTTCGACACCACAGGCCTGTGCCTGCAGCCTTCTCTCTGGAACGCAGTTAGATTCTCAAGTGCTTCTTGAGTGGCTCTAGTTATAATACTTAAGATGAATAATTAATGTTCTGAGATAGTCTTGGTCACCGTAAGGAAGAATACAATGGTGTAAACGTCACAAAAGCTGTTATCTTGTGCTTCTGATTTGTTTGAGGTTCATTATTTTCAGTGATTATTCTTGGTAGTTCCCTTAGGAAGTCTTTATACTACCCAGCATTCTATCTGGTAATGTATACTGTTCTATCTACTTTTGACATTGGTTTTCTCCTTAGGTGTAAAGGCTATCCTTTATTTTTTCCATGTTCCCCCCTGATCTCTAACCACTGTTGTAGTTTAGAATAAAGAACAAGAACTTTTCTCATTTTGTTTGAGACAGGGTCTTGCTCTGTAGTCCAGGCTGACCTTGCACGCACTGGAGCCCAGGCTGGCCTCAAATTTGGAGATTCTTTCCCTTCTGACTCGAGGTGCTTGGATTACAGGCCCAGTTTTAAGAACATTTAAATGAGATCAGATTCTCATTCCAATTTAGCCAGGTGTCCCTGGGAAAGGTGGTACCTCTGTCTCATTCATGAGTGTGGTTCAGATCCCTTTTTCCCACCTCTAAAATATAGAATCTGTAAAAGGAAAATTCTTCATCCCTTCTCCAAGGGTTCATCAAAACTCATTTGACCAAAGAATTAAGGGCAGGCCATTTATTTAGCCTGTGTTTGTACAACTTAATGGTCACACATTCCACTACAGGAAGTATGTTTGATTGTGGGGTGCCCTAGGCCCAGTCGAGAGCATTACATTTTATGCTGTACATGTGCCTTTGTCAGATCCGAAGGCCAAAACATGAACCTCAAGATTCTACAATGGGGGGCAGGGTCATTTTGTGGATTTGAGATATAAAAATAACATGTAAAAAGAAAAAACTAATATGTGTAAGTGAATGGTAGTTTCTGTTGATGAGTGAGTATTCCATTAGTATAAATACCACTAGCAAAATAAGTTTATAACGCCAAGGGTAGTTTTACCTGTTTTTCATTTCATCTTTTACGAAAATTGGTTTCTAATATATATGAATTGGAACAAGTATTCTGTGGAAGAAGGAAGCTTGTAGGTCAAGGATAAAGAATTTTTAAACAACTTTTGACATCTGGAATGAGCACAATACGAAAGAATAAAATTTTTTGACGATATTTTTGAGATTTGGGACATCTAATTGGGTCAGCACCCGAGGCTTAATAAGTTAATTGAAGTCCTTGACAGTCTGTTGCTGGATCAAGGATTTCTCACTGAAAACCAGGTGCTTTAGAGTTTCAGTAGTCCCCTTTCAACCTTCATTTTACATTAATTAATAAACTGTTAGAAAACCATTTAGGATCGCAATTGTATCTCAGGAAAAAACTATCAAACTAGAAGGTGGCAGGAGAAACTTGGTAAAATTAAAGCAAAGTTGAATGTCTTCTGAGAATTCAGACTCATCTGTTTTCCCATACATGTGCCTTAGGATAGATCTTGAGAGGGAGACAATAGGAATGAAAGTCACCTTTTTCCCTTCCAGGAACACCTTCAGCCATGCTGAACCTAAGGGAAGGAGGGCAGTTTGAGACACAGCACTCTCTTGGGTGCTCAGATGAAGTTGGTCAGAGCCAACAAAGGCCCTCCCAGTGGACAGTGTGGCCAGAAACCCCTTGTTGAACAATGCTGAGGTTCTCTGGAGGTACAGGAGAGGCACTCCACGGTACTGCAGTGTCATACTGTGTTGGTTTGAAATCTGACACATGAATTAGCTAGTTGTTAAGGCAACTGGCCATCATTTCCTCATTTATCCTTTCATGTGAACTCGAGGGTTAATTTACCCAATCCTTTAAGAAAAAGCCACACCATTGTATCTAGATAGCACACTAAATTATCTTACTCAGCTCAGTTGAGAAATATGAATGCGCAATGGTTAGACTTTATTAGTTTTCCCTAGACATGATAATGGCTTGTCATTTTTAGGAGCCCTTATTTTTAGATATGCATACTGAAACATGAATGAAATGTATCATTTTTTGCTTCTCAGTGGTTCAGGGGCAAGAGGAATAGGTGCTGCTATAGACAAACTGTTATTAGCCTTGAGTTTCTAACTCCTGCAACTGGATAGTGGGTGATACATAGGGTTTTGTTGTGCTTTTGTATGTGTTTGGAATTTTTTATAAGTGCTCTAAAATAATGTGATGGTAATGGACATTGCTGTCTAATTACTGATTATAATTTAAATTGGTTTAGCCTTTCAACTGTATTTAAGCAGCTTCTTTGGTGTCAGTTGCTGAATTTTATATACTTCATCAACATCTATTTATGCATGTTTTTCTCTTTTAATTTGTTGTAATGGTTTATAGTAACAGATCTTTTTAATTTCTGGAACCCAAGTTGCTAGCAAATATTTAGAGTGTTTGGCTTTATGAATGAAATTGACTTAGTGTTTGCTGGCCCTTCATTCCTTACTGAAGGAATTTTTTTCCCTCTTTCTTCCTTTCCCTTCTAGATTTGTTATTAAAACTTAACTGTCTTCATAAACTGAGTGCTGCTGTCTTTGCAGCGGCTTGGAATAGTTAAATGACCCTGTCTCATCTGTTCAGGGTTACATGGAATCCAGCTAATTCCCTCTGGTCTTGGTCCCTTTTCATTGGTAGTTTTAATCAGCTGTTTAGTGGTATTGGGTCTGGTAAGGTATTCCAGGTTTTTGCTTCATTCTGGCTCCAGTTTACAGTGCCTAGGATAGCGTCCATTTCCTCCACATTTTTTACTTGACCGTCTGGCTGCATTTACTTTCCTGTATTTGTGATTATGCCTTATCTTCTGTTTTTGCTCTCTTTTTCTTAACTGAGCTTGTGAGGAATTTGTTTCAGAAAATCAGCTTTTGGTTTTACTTACCCTTGGTTTTTTTCCTCATAATGTCAGTTTTTCTTTTTATTAATTTCTTTTTATGTTTTCTTTTGACTTACTCTCTTTATTTCTGGTATTATTGTGTCCCATAAATTTTGCTTCCATGTCCATTGCTTTCTAGAGACAGCTTATAGTTTTACTTTTGAACCCTTTTACTTTTTAGTTGAAACTGACTGCAATTTGAGAATATCAACTATAAAATATATAAAATTAAAAAATTTTTTTGTAGCATAGGAGATTGAACCCAGGGCCTCATGTGTGCTAGGCGAGGGCTTTACCTCTGAGCTGTAACCTCAGCACTTCGTAAATTTTTATTGTGAGATAAGGTCTCACTAAATTGTCCATGCTGGACTCAAACTTGTGATCTTCCTGCCTCAACCTCCTGAGTAGCTAGTGTTAACTAGTGCCTAGTTAGACTTTTTTTTTTTAAAGGTTGCTACATGATTTAAAAAAGAATTTTTTTAAACTAGACAGGGTGGCACACACCTGTATTCTCAGCTACAGGGGACGCTGAAGTAGGAGGATCACTTGAGCTCGTGAGTTCAGAACCAACCTGAGCAACACAGCAAGACCCCTTCTCAAAAACATCAACAATGAAGCCGGGCGTGGTAACGTACCCCTATAATCCCAGCACTCAGGAGGCTGAGGCAGAAGGATGGCCAAAAGTGAGGCCAGCCTGGCGACATTGTAAGTTCAAGGCCAGCCTAAACTGCGTAGCAAGACCCTGCCTCAGAAACAGAAAACAAAACAACAAGAACAAAAACCCACAGCAACAGTGAGGCCCTGGGTTCAGTCCTCTGCACCAAAAAGTTTTTAGAAAAATTTTTCTTTATTCTATTGAGTCAAAGTGAAGTCAGGTTTATTGACTCTGCTGCTCAGTCCGTCTTGTGCCCTGGTTCATTTTTACTGATTCTGTGCAATTCTAGGAAAAGTATTAAAGTTTCCTCCTTTGAATTGTGTTGTTAACCTTGTGTTTTTCCTTTTTTTTTTGCTGCCTGCATTTATCTGCAATAATTATTTGAATATACACAGGGTGGTAAATGTTATATCTTGCTTTTAAATTGTTCCTTCACTATCACTTAATGTTGCTGTTATTTATTTATTTTTTACTTTAAATCCCATTTAGCAGATGATAATGTTGCCTCTCTTTGCACTGATCTGGTATCTCTTAGCCTGCTCCTTTATTTTCAACCTTTTTTGATACTTTTTTTTTTAAGAATATTTCTTCCATACAGCATATAGCTGGGCTGATCTGTTTGTTTTAATCCAATCCATCTCCTCTCACTTTATTTATTTTATTCCTGGTGATGAAACCCAGGCCTACATGCATGCTAGGCAAGTACAGTACTGGGCCACTGAGTTAATAGCCTATCTCCTCTTTTAGGGAGTGAATTTGTTTCCCTCATTTATACTGATAACTGATATTCTTGAATTTCATCCCTTAAGATTTGATTTAGGATTGCTATTGATTTTGTTTCCTCTTGTTGGTTTTCCTAATTTTTGTTGGTTTAAGTTGCTGTTTGTTATGTTGTTTGTTACATATTAATCTCAATTTGTAGGTTTTCTGTAATTTTTCTTCAATGGTTACCTTTCCTTTTCTTTCATAACCAGACCCTTATCTCTTTATTATTTGAAATCAAGGTGTTAATTCCTACCAAAACTACCCATACTCCATCTGATGTCTTACCTCTTCTTTTTCTTTTTTTCTTTTGGTGCTGTGGATTGAACTTAGGACCTTGTGCTTGCTGAGCTAAATCCCCAGCCCCTACCTCTTCTTTTAAAAAGTTCTACTTCTCACTGGGCTCACACACCTTTAATCCAGGCTACTCAGGAAGATTGCAAGTTCAAGGCCAGCCTGGGCTATCTAGCGAAACCCTATCTTAAAATTTTCAAAAGGGGCTGAGGGTGTAGCTCAGAGGTAGAGCACTTGCCTAGCATGCATGAGGCCCTGGGTTCAATCCCCAGTACTGAAAAAAAAGAAAGAAGTTTTGCTTCTCTGATCTGTCTCTAGCCCCTAGTTGTTATGTTTTACTGAGGTAGTATTTTTTGTTTTGTTTTGGTGCCGGGGATCAAACTCAGGGCCTTGCTCTTGCTAGGCGAGCATTGTAACCACTGAGCTAAATCCCCAACCCAGTGTTTTTAATTCATATCAATTAATAGAATTGTTCTACGATGTCCTTTCTGTTAAAGAAACCTTCATTAACTTCCCTAATACATAGTCCCACATAGTTCGTTAATATATAGACTCTGGTATTGATTCTTCTCAGGAAAATTTTGTTTTTATTTTCCTCCATCTGTCTGTGGAAACTGTTGATGTTAACAAAGTAGGCTTCCTGTATTTTGCAAGAATAGAGTTTACAGTGGACCTCTAAAAGGAGAACCAAGACCATAACCTAGGTTTTCTATGAAATGTAGAGTTAAAAGCTCTTGAATCCTACTGTTCTCTTACCTTAGCCAACTAGGGCAAATACATGGGGGTGTGAAGACCTCATTTCTCCCAAAATGCTTGGAAACATTTCCATTCAAAAGGAGATGGGGGGGGGTGGTCGGGGATTTAGCTCAGTGGTAAAGCACTTGGTAAATTTCGTGTTTCTCAAAGTTGTGATTGTTCTACTATTTGTATAAAAATTCCAGCTATCTCTAATACGTAGTCATACTTCTCAAACACTAAGGTCCCTTCTAGGCCTTCAGCTTGTAAATGTAGTTTGCATTGTGGCCTCTTTCCAATATCAGGTTTTGGGGTACTCCAGACACCTCCAGCAGATGGCAGCTGTGTTCAGGGCATAGTGCTCTGCACAGGGCTGTCCCTTCCTCCCTGAAAGGTTTCAGAGTAAAGAGAAATTACTCACTTCCAGAGGCCGTGAGTTTGTCTTTTTCTCCTGTTGCATCCCTAGTGCTTAGCATGTAATTGCTACTGGAAAAAATGTAAATATTGTTGAAAATATACAATGTGTATTAGTGCACATATGTATGTACAGTTGCTTCCATCAACTTCCAATTTTTAACTGTAATTTATCTTAATGATGAGAAATGGTTGTTTCATCACTTCTGGGGAATATTTGAGAAGGTAAGTAGAATACATCTTAACAGATGCCCTATGCATGACTCTTTGTAGTCTGTTTGTGCTGTAAAATGTGCATGTGATGTATATACAGACATCTGGGTTGTTTTTTTCTTAACAGAAAACATCACGAAAGATGTCTAAGGTAAGATCACACTTCATCATGTATCTATCTTATAAAGAGAAATTGTTTTCAGACTGTTTGCTCTTTATTTTGAGCCAGGGTCTCACTATGTAATTGAAGCTGGCCTTAAGCTTGTTATGTTGTCCAGGCTGGCCTCAAACTCTCAGTGATTCTCCTGCCTCTGCTTCCTGAATGCTGGGCTTATAGGCATGTACCACTGTGCTCGGCAAATTTTCAGACTGTTTATACTCAGGATTTATGCACTGATTCATTCAAAGTTCTAATTTAATTGTCATTCTGAAAGTTTTGAGCCATCTCTTTTCAGGTTTCTTTTTTTTCTAAGTACATCAATAACAATCCATTTAGCCACCTTACAGCATTCACAGCAGAACGGTCAAATAATTGAAAATTCTAATAATTTATCATGATGAAATTGATGGGGCTCTTAAACTTGATAAATTGGTTTAGTTAGCCCTTATAAATTGGCCCAGAGCCCAAGATAAATTGCTTCTAATGCACATGTGCTGAGAAAAGTGGAACTAAAAGAGGAAGGTTATTTCTTGTTGCCTTTACTTTCAAGCCTGTAGGTGTTTACTACTATCATGTAAACATGATAGTAGTAAAAATCTACTAAAAAAATCATTATACTAGTTTTTAATTTTTTATAAGTGTTAGTGTGGAACACAGATAAGCAAAAAGGAAAAGTAACCTTTATTCCACCACCCAGAAACAGTTAACATTTTGTATATATTTTTCTTCTTATTTGTTTGAGACAGGGTCTCACTAAATTGCTAAATTATCCAGGCTGGGCTTGAACTTGGGACTGTTCTGCCTCAACCTCCTAGAGTTCTGGGATTATAGGCATGCACCACCAAGCCTGGCTCTCTTTTTCTCTGTGTGTACATGTGCTTGCGCATTTGCAAGATGTAATCCTAGCCAGGTGTGGTGGCACATGCCTATAAGCCCAGCACTTGAGAGGCTGAGCAAAGCAGCATTGCCCTAAGTTTGAGGCCATGCAGGGCCACATAGTGCAAGGCCAGCCTGAACTGCATAGCAAGACCCTATATCAAAAAACAAAGAAAAAATGTAAATCCTAAAAGAAAACCATGTTACATTTTGCCCTTTTTTTTTTTTTTTTAAGTTTTTTGAGGAGGGTGCTGGGGATCAAACTCAGGGCCTTGCACTTGCTTGGTGAGCGCTCTACCATGTGAGCTAAATCTCCCACCCCTATTTTGCCTCTTTCAATTAATTGATACATTAAATTTTTTTTTTTATTTTCACTATACCACTGCCTAGATTCTAATTTTATTTTTAGTATTCTTGTTTTATCATCTCTATCTCGTGTCAGACATACATCCTTCAGGAAACATTGATCCTTCAGCGTGGTCATCTGTGATCTTCTCATTCTCAATCTTTTTTTTCTTGGTCTTTGACCTCAGATATTCAACATCCCACTTCTGAATCATTTGAGTTATTTTGGTGATGCTCTGTCCTATAGAGCTAGGAGAGTAGCAAGAGAAATACCTTCTTCTGGATGCTTTGTATAAGTGTACAACTCCTGGTATCTGCTTAGAGGCTATTCTTTAGCCGAGTTTGTTAAATAAAACCACTTGTCAATTTGGTATTAATTGGTACTAAGCCTGATTGATTTTCCTGTGACTGTGTTTACCTCAGGTCAAAATTTGAAATTGTACTAAGATGAATTAAACTTGTATTTTTTATGTATTGCTAAATTGCTAAGCAGAGTAGTCATTCACTAAATGTTAATTTTAGGCCAGTATATAGCTAAGGAATTACACTAGATTAATTTTTCCTTCAATGCTATTAAGTGAATACTACCCATGTTGATTAATGTGTAATCTTTTTTTAACTTGTAAGAACTGATCTTCTGGTTTGTCATAGTTCTAATTGATTATATCTTGTAAGCAACCAATAAGGTGTTTATTAGCTTTTTTATAATCTTCTTTAGCAACAACCAGCTCAGTTTATAAATCCAGAAACTCCTGGCTATGTTGGATTTGCAAACCTTCCCAATCAAGTTCACCGAAAATCAGTGAAAAAAGGTTTTGAATTCACGCTGATGGTGGTTGGTAAGAAATTGATTTATAGCCTCAAATTTATTAAATATCTCTCCTTAACTTGTGGAGTATTGTAGTGTGATCTGTACTGTAGTAGTGAAAATTTCTTTGTTGTCAAAATCAAATAACTTGAAAACTGATAACGACTACACTGTCAAAACTGATACATAACTTGGGAATTTGAATATAGTGTGTGTGTGTGTGTGTGTGTGTGTGTGTGTGTGTGAGAGAGAGAAACAGGTATTCAAATATATATGTTAGACATTTTTGCCCAACAGTAAGGTTATCCACCCTCCCCCCAAGCCCCTTATTAGGCATTGAACTCAAGGCCTCACACTAAGCCCTATCCCCAGCCCTTTTTAAATTTATTTTGAGACAGGGCCTAAGTTACCCAGGCTAGGCTTGAACTTTCAACCTTCCTGCATAACTGCCCCACAGTGTGTTAGGATTACACTGTTGTACCACCATACCTGTTTTCATTTTTTTGTCATTTCCTTGTTCATCTATGTAGTGTAAATTTCATGGAGAGATGTAGAAGAAACATCTGTCTCCAAAATGAGAGGGGTCAGGCAGTTCAACAGACAGCTTGGGCAAGTCCAGCTTAGTGAGAGCTGAGTTTTTTAGAGTTTACTTACAGAACAGTGGATAACTTGTGGGCCTTAGCACCACTGGATCACCCCATTTTAGGATACTAATTTCACTGGACACTAATTAAAACAGCAAAGATGAGAAGGGCCCTTGGGAAGAGTGGTATGTACTTCATTCCCATCCTCATCATGAAATTCTATTGATCTCAGCAAGCACTATCCAGCTTCTGTGATGGATGACCTTGCTAGGTTGGAATCCGGCACATAGCCTCAGCATCTGGCAGGGTACCGAAGGACTGGAGGCCACTGAACAGCTAGGTGGGAGAAGGGTACCACAGGATAGAGACTCCTAGGGTTAGGTCTCAGATGACAGTTTTTTGCTATTGTAGATAATGAATGTTTGCACTCACTGTGATGTGACAGCTAGCTTCCAAAGTGACCTGCAAGGATACTTCCCGCCTGATGTTCACAACCGGCTCCACACACTGAATAGGGTCTACTTGTGTAGTAGGACGTTGTGGAGTGAAGGTATATTGCTTCCCAAGAGTAGGTCTCCAATGACACAGTGTATGGCTCCCACCTGTCTTCTCTTGAGTCACTGACCCTGCAGGAGGCCACCTGCCTTGTGGAGATGATCTTGCACAGCCTAGCGAAGAAATCCTCAAGGCACGAGACAGAGGCTGCCATTCCGTAAAGGTCCTCCTGTCCCAAGTGGGCTTCCAAGGCTTGATTATTGTTCAGAGACCCCAAGCCAGAGCCATCCCCTTAGCCACGCTCAGATTTCTCACCCCAAAAGTCTGTGAGATATTTGTGGTGGTTATAGCCTCCAAGTTTTGCAGTAATTGTTAGATGTTAGCAAGTAACTACAATACTCACTGGATTAGAGTTGTAGTTCTCATTTTAATAAGTTACAAGCTTCTAAAATTAGAGTAATGGATATATTTTAAACAAATGACAGTCCTTACTGTACGATCTTGTTAAAAATTACTTCTTGAAGTTGGGCTGTAGTGTGTAGTGTGTTCAGCATATCCATAGAGCTTAATGATGAACTCTTCTGTTAATCACATTAAGCACATTTTAATTCATTCTTGCTAACTGTAAAATTCTCAAATGAAGATCAGCATTGGAAAAGGTTTACAGTGTTCATGAATGCAGACAAATGATTTCTTCTTATGGTTAATCATTCACAGATCTGAAATGAAGGAAATTGTCGTTCTTGGTGCAGAAAAATGAATGTCAACATGTGTTGGGAGTGCAATAACAGGATAGTAGTAATAATGCAAATTTAGGATCTTGGTAGAAAAAAGCAATCCCAATGTAATCTGAAATACAGTTGCTTTGTTTTATAATACTCAAAAATGGGCAATAACATCTTCTCTGGCCATGTTAGAATAAGACAGGAGTTAATAAACTCTTTCTGTAGTAGGTAGGATAGTAAATATCCTGAATTTGGGCACAACTATTGAACTTTACTCTCACAGTGGGAAAGCAGTCGTAGGTAGCATGTATACAAACAGGCATAGTCCTGTTTTACTAAATCTTTATTTACGAGAATAGGTAGCAGACTTGATTTGAACTGAAGTCCGTAGTTGCCAGCCCTGAAAATAACCAGACTTGCCATCCTACTGTAAGTAGAAGACTGGACAAAATAAACAAGCAAACCTTTTTAAGGCATTGAATAATAGGTAACACAGGAGCTTGATTCTTAAGAGAAAGGAGGCAAATGATGTGAACTCTGAAGTGACTGGAGCTTTCTACCCTTGACCTGTCTCTGCCACAGGCGAGGGTGGGGATAAATCAAGGACACAACAGTCTCATAGAGCCAAAGAGACAGATCACAATTCAGGAAACCCGAGGTGACTGAAACCTGATATACCAGGACAATTCAGAAAGAAAAGGAACTCCAGAAATATGCACCGGGGATCTGTTGGAGGTGTGGGGTAAGCAATACCTTGCACATAAGCCAGATGAGATTACCTGAATTGGGATAAGATACAGCTACCAGGAGACTGAGCTGACCTGGAGACTGCACTGAGCCAGGCTGGAAAGCTTATGTGCGGTCAGGAGAGGTTAGGTTCCAACTAGGTGAAGAAGAGAAATCCTAGTAAACACCCAGCATGCTCAGTGGAGACCACAGAGCTCTTGCCTTGGCATGGGACCAAACTAGACATAAAAGCTGTTTGCATTCTACCTAGCAAAACTTAGAAACAAGCTTTGGAAGGACCAGGTTTTATTCAAATTAACAACTTGCCGGGACAAAAACCATCGCTTCTGAAGACATCAAAATCCAGGCATTTGCAGGGATGGGACAGGTTCAGTAATAGAGCATTTGCTCAGAACACGTAGGCCTTAGGTTATATCTCAAGTGCACACTCACACACACCCCAGAAAACAAAACTCCAGGCATTGCAGAATGGTATTCACAATATATTAGCATCCAGTAAAATTTGAGGGTATCAAAGGAGCAATATCACGTACTGTTACTGTACAATCAGGAGAAAAATCAGGCAATAAAAACATCTACAAATGACAAAGATAGATTTGACAAAGAAATTGTTTTTTTGCTTTTCTGGGGGGCAGTGCTGGGGACTGAACTCACGGCCTTGTGCTTGCTAGGCAAGCACTTAACCACTTGAGCTAAATCCCCAATCCCACCTTTTTTGTTTTGATATGGGTTGCTTAGCCTGGCCTTAAACTCAAAATCTATGTTGCTTAGCCTGGCCTTAAACTCAAAATCCTCCTGTCTCAGCCTCCCTGTTCCTGGTTTTACAGGCCTTTACTACCACGGCCAGCTTCAAGAACTCTGTTTTAAATATGTTTCTGTACCTAAAGGAAAATTCGAGCATCATGAGATAAGTGGAAGATATAAATAGAACTAGATGAAACTTTAAGAGATTAAAATATCAATATTTGAAATAAAAAATCTGAGGGTAAATGTAACAGTAAACTGTATACTATAGAGGAAAGAGTACTATAATAAGGTATCTAAAGCACCAGAAAGAAAATGTTGAAAGAAAAGAAATTGAGCATAGCCTCAGTAGCCTGTGATATACAATAAGCAGTCTACGATAGAGATTTATTTAGAATCACAGAGAAGAGGGGCTGGGGATTTAGCTCAGTGGTTAAAGTGCTTGCCTTACAAGCACAAGGACCCGAGTTCGATCCCCAGCACAAAAAAAAAAAAAAAAAAAAATAGAATCACAGAGAAGAAATGGTAGAAAAAAGGTGAAAAAATAATGCCTGAAATTTTTCTCTTTTTGATGAAAATTATAAATGCACAAGTTTCTCCAGATCCAAGTTGCTAAACAAGCACTAGATGAATGAATACAAAGGAAATTACTCCAAGGCACATAACAGGTTGCAAAAAATTAATAGTAAAACACTAAGCAGAATAAATGTAAACACACCAAGGTTCATAATAACCAGATAGGTGGAAACCAGAGATAAAAATAAAATCGTAAAAGCAGCCAGGAAAAAAGAAAAAATTATGTAGTGACAGTCCAAAGTAAGAACATAGCTGGGCATGTTCTTAAAATTTATGGGCACACACCCATAAATCCCCACACTCTGGGAGGCTGACCCAGAAGGATTGCATGTTTGAGCCCAGCCTGGGCAATTTAGGGACTTAGTGGAACCTCTCAAAGTAAAAGATAAAAGGGTTGGGGGTTTAACTCAGAGCAAAGGCCCTTGGTTCAGACCCCAGTACGACACACACACACACACACACACACACACACACACACACAGAATGGCTGCTGACTTAATAGGAGCAGTGCAGCACATGAAGGAATGACATTTTAAAGTATTGAAACAAGGCCATCAGCCTAGAAATGTGTGTGCATCACAAATGTTTAAAAATGAATATGAAGCCAATTGTGCATGTCTGTAATAAGCACTTCAGGAGGCTGTGACAAGAGATTCTCAAGTTCAAGCCCAGCTTAGGCAACTCAGCAAGATCTTGTTTCAAAATAAAGGGAGCTGAGGATACAGTTCAGTGTGGAGGTCCTGAGTTCAATCCTCAGTATAGCCAAAAAAAACCCAAACTGAAATAGATATTTTCAGACAAATAAACTGAGAGAGTTTACCACCATCAGTTCTGTACAACAAGAAAGTTCAGATGAAGTTCTTCAAATTGAAGAAAAATTTCAGATGGAAACTCGATCTACATTAAGGAATTAAGAGCACTAGAAATGGCAAATATGCAAATAAATATAAAAGACTTTTCTTTTTAGTTTCTTGCAAAGATAAAACAAAAATAATGCATAATGCGTAAATAAGATTGAGGTTAGCACTAAAGAGAGACAAGCTTTTGATGTCTTTGATAACATTCCCCAGAATGTTATTTGAAGATTACTAAGTTAATGGTGCATGTTGGATACTCCAGGGAAACTACTGGGGAGGCCTAGATTTTACTACAAGTGATTAGCCTTGGTAAACTAGAGCATTAAAGTAATTAATCCAGAGGAAAGAAAGAATTGATGAGACAAGAACTGACACAACGAAGGCAATAATTGTATGTGAAGGAGCTAAGTGTCTCAAATATAAAAGACGGAGATTATCAGAGTGACTAATGACCTTAAGTAATGTGTAAGGAAAACAGTCTCAAAATAGAAATTCAAACATATGTTAAAAATATAAATGAAGGAGAAATTATCATGTTAGCCCAATGCTAACAAAGCTGAAAGGGCTGTATTAATTATTTAATTACAGACAAGAGGTTTCAGGTCTACTTTTGGAGTATTACCAAAAGTAAACATGTATTGCAATGACGAAAGAATGTTGTTTCCAAAACGTATCATGTTAGATGTGTATGCATTCAGTAAGAGCTCTAAAATGCAAGCAGAATCTGAGTGTGGAAAGAGACAATTTTATCTGTAGGAGTATTTAACAGGCTTGGTAATCTAGAAATTCAGTAAGATTATAAATAGTTTATTAATACTACCAAACAGCATGACCTGATTGACATGTTAAGCATTATGTTGAACAGCTGCAGAATATACATCCTTTTCATGTGCACATGGGCTGTGAGAAGACTCAGTGTGAAGGGATCAAGATCATAGTTCTCTGACCACAAGGAACATCAGAAAATATTTTAAACTGAAGAAAAATGAAAGACAACATATCAGAATTTGTGGTATGAAGCTGGGTGGCACATGCTTGTAATCGCAGTGCTTGAGAGGCTGAGGCAGGAGAATTGCTGTGAATTTGAGGCTAGCCAGGGCTATATACTGAGTTCAAGGCCAGCCTGAACTACATAGAGACCCTATCTCAAAAAACAGCAACAACAAAAGAATTTGTGATATGAAACTATAAAAAGAAAGGTTAGATTTAGCCATCAAAATTTTTACCATGAATTTGAAAGTGAAGAACAAATAAAACTCAGTAAATAGAAGAAAAAAATAATAAAAAGCAGAAAGCAGTGTAAGAAACCCACAAAACAGAGACCCGAACTACTAGTACTATATTGTGAATGAAGATGAGGTCATCGGTACAGATCCTGCAGTTGTTGAAAAAATAACGGGGGTATGCTGTGAACAACTTTTGGCAATAAACTGCTTAGACGAAATAGAAAAATTCTCTGAAAGACACAAAACTGAAAGAAAACCTAAACAATCGTGTATCGAAGAAGAATTCATCTTAAAACTTTCCTGTAAAGAAAATTCTAGATTCATACGGTGTTATTACTATACTATAGCAAACATTTAAGGTAGATATTATACAAATCTTATATAAACTTCAGAAACTAGCTAAGGAAGAAATATCCCTAACACATTGTATTATGCCAGCATTACCCTATTACAGATGATGAGGAAAGTACAGACTAATCTTCATAATTTTAAACATAGATATCTTCAGATTTTTAACAAGCCCAGAAATACCGTATATAAAAAGGCTTAATAGGCTGGGGATTTAGCTCAGTGGTAGAGCACTTGCCCAACAAGCGCAAGGCCCTGAGTTCAATCCCCAGCACCCAAAAAACAAGACAACATTTTTAAAAAGGCCTAATAGCAGTCAGTTCTATAATCTATGCGTTGCTAAAAGAAAATCACCATGTATTGGAAAATTACGTAATAAAAACCACTGGGCTTTTGGAGAAAATAGTGTACCATTCAAAACCTTCATCAGTGATGTTGGAAAACGAGCTAGGAACGTAACGGAATATTTTTACATATGCCAAGTGGTGTCTTAGACAATTTCCTGCTGTCACGACAATTCCACAGACTGGGCAATTTATTTAATTTTGGTATTTTGAGACAAGTCTCACTATGCAGTTCAGCTTGTCCATTTGGCCTGTAGACACAGTACCACAAATACTTCTCGTTTATGGCTTTCTGTTTCCTGATGGGTGTCTGTGTCAGTTTTTTTGATGCTGTGACAAAATACCTGGCATAAGGAAGGGAGAGATTTATTTGGCTCATGGGTTCAAAGATTTCAGTCCATGATCAGCCAGCTCTGTTGGTTCCAGGCCCATGGTGAGGTAGGAGCGGCATCCGGGGAAGGCATGACAGGAATGATGCTTAACTCATGGGAACCAAGAAAGAGGAGAGAGAGGAGGGAGGGAGGAGAAAGCACAAGTCAGGGACTAGATATGTCCTTCCAGGTTACACTTGCAGTAGCCGACTTCCTGTAAGTAGGCCCCACCTCACAGCAACCCATGCAGCTATGAACTCAACAATAGATGTACCCATTGTAGAGGTTAATCCCCTTGTGATCCAGACACCTTACAGAATCCCCACCACCTCTGAGCCTTCTAGGGGACTTTTACTGTTGTTACTGGGGATCAAACCCAGGACCTTTACAATGAGCTAATCCCTGCCCCCACCCCTTTTGTTCTTTTTTTCCTTTTTTTTTTTTTTAATTTTGAGTCAGTGTTTCCCTGAGTCTTTACGCTAAGCTTTATGCTACCTAAATGAGGCTTGAACTTGGAATACTCCTTCCCTTGGCCTCCCAGAGTGCTAGAATTACAGGTGTGCTCCACTGTGCCCAGTGTAGAGGACGTTTTTGATCAAGTGAATTTTGAGGTATGGCATGTACATAGAAGTTGATTTTTCCCATATGTTCATCCAGCTAATACTTGTAGAAAGTCTGATCTTTCCACAACTAACTTACCTTGTCATCTTTGTCTGAAAACCAACTGACTTTGATATGTGAGTCTACTTCTGGGTGGCCCCTTTGTTCAGCTGATCTCTGTACTCTTACCATGTCTTCTTGATCACCGTGCTCAATTTTGGTACCTAGCAGTATAAGTCCTCTACCTTTGTTCTGTATCCAAACTGTTTTGTCAATTCTAGAGTGTTTGCATTTATTGAAAATTTATACTCTGCATGTTAATTGCCATTTTTCACTAACGAAAATACACAAAAGGCCAAAAAAGCCACGTAAAGAGGTTCACATCTTTAGTCATCTGTGAAATACACATAGAAATAACAGTGAGGCACCACTGCTTGTCCACTAAAGGCTGCAGTTTTTAGACTCTGGCAGTCCAGTTGTCAACAAGGATATGAAACAACTAGCACTCTCCTGATTGCCAGCAAGAAAGTAAAATGCAACAACCACTTCGAAACCAGTTTGGTACTTCAGAAGTTGGAGGAGGGATGTCATAGTCTTGTTATGTAGCTCAATTTCAGTATATAGCCTAAGCGGACCTTGAACTTGGAATCCTCCTGCTTCAGCCTCCCAAGTGCTAGGACTACAGGCCTGTGTCACCGTGCCAGTGTGGAACTTTCTTAATTGTTGTGTCCCACCAGTCCTACTCTGCTCACAAAGACTTGTATATGAACATTTACAACCACTTTTCTCAAAACAGACCCAAACTGGAAATGGCATAGGTGTCTCATAGAAAGAGTGGATTAATCTATTGCTGTGTGTTCATACATTGGACTGTTACCCAGTGGTACAAATGAACTATTGACAGATGCAGCCACATGGATTAATCCTGGCCATGCTGAGCAAAAGCAGCCAGACATAAAGAGGCCATGCTGTATGATTGTGTATGAAGTTCCAGAGTAAGCAAAGACAATCTGTAGCAGACTGATGTTTGCCTGCAGTGAGGGCTATAGATGGTAGCAGTTGACTAAATCATGCGAAGGAACTTGTAACAGTTGTGGAAATATTCCTATGTTGAGTGGAGTTTGGTGATCTGAGTAGGTACTTTGTCAAAAGTAATCCAGTTGTACAGCTTTGAAATGAGTATTTTAGCCAGATGTGGTGGGATATGCTGTAATCCCTGCACTTTGGTAGGCTGAGGTAGGAAGACCACAAGTTTGACCCCAGCCTGGGCAGCTTAGCAAAACTCTGTCTCAAAATTAAAGAGCAGGCGATATAGTTCATTGTGAAGACCCTGGGATTAATTCTCAGTACCAGACACACACACACACACACACACACACACACACACACACACACATAATTTATACCTCAATATGGTTTGCTTAAAAGAATGCAGGTAGTTAGGGGGTTAAGAAAGAAGTGGTAGTGGAGAAGTAGAAAGTTAATCACAAATACTGTCAACTTTTAAATCACCCTATTAGCACAAGAAAAACATTACATCAGAAGACCCTGACATACCTGTTTGAAAACAAGAGCCTGTGAAAAGAACATAGGTTTTCTTTTTTTGTTGTTGTTTTGCTTGGTTTTTTTGTTTTGTTTTGTTTTGTTTTGTTTTGTTTTTTTGTGGTGCCGGGGATCCAACTCAGGCCCTTGTGCTTACAAGGCAAGCACTCTAATCACTGAGCTAAATCCCCAGCCCCGCTTGTTTGTATTTTTAATTGTAGCAGACTTAATAAAGAAGCAGGCAGATTTACACAAGTGTTATTAGCTTCAAACAAAGGGCTTCACATAGCAGGTTAGCAGTCTGCAAGGGGTTCTAAATTCATGAGTAACTTGTGTTAGAACCTCAAGGAGGGGTTGGGGATTTAGCTCAGTGATTAAAGTGCTTGCCTACCAAACACAAGACGCTGAGTTTCATCCTCAGCACCAAAACAAACAAACAAAAAAACACTTCAAGGAGCCAAGCCAGGTACCCAGATTGTCATGAGAGAACTTGGTGGTTACGTGGCTGAAGATTCAAGTCAGATTGTGAGAACTGGTATTAAGTTATCCTGCCCACATTTATGTAGGATGGTGGTTTAATTTGTAAGAAAAGTAAGGTTAAAAATGCAGAATTTAAGAAAAACTTACTGCCAAACATTACCTGATAGAAAACTGGATTTTTAATTATGGTAAGATTCACAAGAAGATTTCAGATGGAGCCCTTGAGAACTAAGCTCAGATAATAAAAATGAGCCTTAAGAAGAAAACCACATTCATGTGGTTGCAGGTTGCATGTTGTAAGGATGCACATGTTAGAAGTAACTTTTCCTAATGCAGAAAAACCAGGCAGGAACTATTGGGTCTGGGGGCCCATTGAGCGTCCCTTAACTCCTCCCTTTGCATCCATCTCTGAGCGTCCCTAACTCCTCCCTTTGCACCCATCTCGTTATGCAGGAGTGTGTGATTGGGCAGGAAAACTGACCGCTTACAATACTGCCAGCCAGGGACTCCTGAAAAGGGCCTTGTTGCATATTGTTTAGGAAAGCAGTTTTGTTCTTGTACTGGTGAAAAATGGAAAAATTAACATGAAGAGAGATTTCACCCAGATCTAAAAGCCTAGATTTTTAAAACTTTGAACTTTAGGTTAAAATCTAAAACTTTTGTGCAATTTGCATGGTAGGCCTCAGAATAGTACTGTATCGTGAAACAAAGCTTAACTTTGCCTGTATTTTTTGCTAATTCTAGAGGACAAAAACTATTTTTATAAATTCTGAATACCTCCCATCCCAATCAGCATTCTGTTTCTTCTTTTAAAGAATATTAATTCTGGTACCTTAAAAATATTTCTTGTTACTTTTAGAGAAATGAGACAATTTGACCCCATTGTGTTTGGTTAACCCCTTTGGATAGTGGTGGTTTACACTGCCCAAATCTCATCTTGCTTCCTCTGTTTGGTCTGAGAAACTATCGGCCAGGATGGAGATGCTAGTGAGAGAGGCACAGAGCAAGGCAGTCGTTCCCAGAGTCAGCCTCGTGGTGCTGTCATGGTCTGAGTCCATAGCAGATCATGTTACCTGAAAGCTCTTCCACATTAAATAGCATGTATACCCTTAAAATTAAGGTCTGTAATGTAGAAGTAGGGTTAGGGTTATAGTGGCACCTGTAACACACAGTGATTGTACCAGACATATGGAATGATGTTTATGAGATTCTTAAACCCAATACCAGGCCTGGAATAAACACAACAGATTTAACAGTCATGTGTGAAAGGTCATGACATTAAAGCCCCAACACCAAAAAAAAAAAAGGTCATGACAAGATTTTCATTCTCATTTCAAGGTGAATCGGGTCTAGGAAAATCGACTCTGATAAACAGCCTGTTCCTGACTGATCTCTATCCAGAAAGAATCATACCTGGAGCTGCAGGTAGCTATTATGAGTGTAATTCTGTATGTAAGTTGCTAAACAGTACATAATTAGTATTTTGTGACTTGGCTATTTAGTCTGTTCTTGGGTTTTCCTTGAACACAGGATAATATCACTTACTTAGTAGGGCAAGTGTGCTGCAACTGAGGTCCTGGGGTCTTTGTTGTAGAATTTGACACAATTCTGGACATATGCTGTCCATCCTTTCTGTGAGTTTCTATATTTGTAGTTTCTCCCTGTACTGTACAATGGATAGGAGGATGGAGTGAGAAAGTTTTATGTTGTTAAAAACGCTACTTACAGGTAGGTAGCCAAGGCAGGAAGATTGCCAGTGCATGACTTGTTGAGACCTTGTCTCAGAAAACAAGACAAAATAGCTATATACATAGAAACTGACTGTGGAAATTGATGTTGTCTACGTGTTCCAGGACATAGCATCCAGGAACATGTGGTGACTGTTGAGCACAAGGTTGGAGTCTGGGTCTTGGGCTGCGGTGATAGGGAAAAACAATTCTTTTACTAGCATTTTTAAATTTATACATTGTTTTCTTTGTCTCTGAAACATTGTACATTTTATTTTTTATTTTTTATTTTTTTTTTGGTGCCAGGGATGGAACTCAGGGCCTTGCACTTGCCGGGCAAGCACTCTAACCACTGAGTTAAATTCCCAGCCCCTGAAACATTATAAATTTTAGGAGTCACATGTTTAATCTTCCCCATCAGTATATTAATCTTAGCATTGAAATTTCTGTTGATAACTCTGGGATCCTTTTATAAAATTCCTGTGCTTTTCTGAGACTCTTCCTCCAAAGAGAGGTAGTGATCTTGTAAGTTGTTTGTTGTGAGAACATTAATAACAAGTAGTTTCTCCTCTTGGCACAGTAGCTTAATTTTAAGGTATATTCTCTATTGTTTGCTTCTTTTTTTAGAGAAAATTGAAAGAACTGTCCAAATTGAAGCTTCAACCGTTGAGATTGAAGAGCGTGGGGTCAAGCTACGTCTTACAGTAGTTGATACACCTGGCTATGGAGACGCCATCAATTGCAGGGATTGGTAAGTACCCCAAGAGGGCAAGGAGCCCCAGAGTGCTGAGGACTCTGCATGTGTTTACTTGTATTTATTCTAATATATAGGTTTATAATGTTAACGAGTAGTCGTTAGGCTGAGGGTTGCTGTAGCTAATAAGACAGTATGAAAATTAAAATATTAAATATGTTTTTAATAAGAAATGTTACAGGGGTTGGGAATTTAGCTCAGGTGGTAGAGCACTTGCCTAGCAAGCGCAAGACCCTAAGTTCGATCCCCACCACCGCCCCCCCAAAAATAAGCGTTTTTTTTTTAATGAGACTGAGATGAAAAAAACCAACTCTTGCCAGGCCTGGTGATTACACCTGCAATCCCAGCACCGTGGGAGGCTAGGGCAGGAGGAACACAAGTTCAAACCCTGGCTGAGTATCTTAGCAAGACCCTGTATCCAAAATAAAAACTGAAAAAGGGCTAGGGATGTAGCTCAGTGTGAATGCCCTGGACTTAATCCCCAGTACACCCTCCAGCACACACACAAAGAAGTCAGCTGTCCATGAAGTTCTAATATAAAAGAAACACCTTGATTTGAACTGTGGATAGCAGACAAGTATCCCTTCCTGTGGGAGGAAGTGAAACATTGCAAGTTGCTTGAGTCAGGGTGCTTATAAATGACTGTTCATTGGCATTATTTTTGAAAATAAGGAAATGAAGAAATAAAGGTAGTGTAACCTGCTGCCTGTGCCACACTGAGAGTCCCACTTTAGTTGTATGAACTCCTTCCTGGTTCTGAGCCCATCAGCATAAAGCATGTAGTTGGCAGCAGTAGATGAAGAAAGGCAGTAGATGAAGAAAGGGAAGGATGCTTCTTTTCCTTTCCCCCACAGCAGCAATCTCTCCCTTCTCACTGTCCCCTGAGCCACGCTGTCCTGCTTGTACTTCACACAGTCCTGCCTCAGACTGATTTTTCTTGCATCTCCTGTTTTTGGATGCTTCATAACCTGTTGCACTCAGACTGCTGACTCCCAGCACTTGAGGAAAGATACACTTTGTATGCTTTCCAAAACCTCCATTTTGCCAAGTTGAGTCAGTCTTCCCATTTTTAAAATGATCTCTTAGATTATCTGTATTTGGTGGGAAGGGGCAGAAAACTTGTTTTCTCTAATTTGAGGACAGCTTGTCTTTGTAATCCAGGATAATTGCTGAGGTTTGTGTTTTAGCTTTAAGACCATCATCTCCTACATCGATGAACAATTTGAACGCTACCTGCATGACGAGAGTGGCTTGAACAGGCGCCACATCATTGACAACAGGGTGCACTGCTGCTTCTACTTTATTTCACCTTTTGGACATGGGTAAGGAATTATTTACCACTGAGACCTGATTTCCTACGTGAGTTTGCAAGTTTCCTCGAACTGCGTATTATAATATGAGAATTGAGAAGACTTAAGAGAAAAAACAAATTATATACTCTCCCCTGTTTTCCTAAATACCTGTATGTGACTGTTGTACAATTATTTTTAGGCTGAAGCCTTTAGATGTTGCATTTATGAAAGCGATACACAATAAGGTAAACATTGTGCCTGTTATTGCGAAAGCTGACACTCTCACTCTGAAGGAACGTGAGCGGCTGAAGAAAAGGGTAAGTGTGAGCAGCTAGGTCCTCTGCCACATGCTGGAGCCATGCTACCTATGAACAAAGGGAAAGGGCATCAGCGGGTGTAGCATCTGCCTGGGTGCTGAGTGCAGCACTGCAGAATTTATCCTGCTTTTTTTTTTTTTGCTCTACATTTTTGTAGTGGAATTCAAAAAAACCTAAACTTATAGTTTTTGCTAGTTTAACAATTTGCTTTCATGAAAGTATCAAATCTCTATTTTGTAAATTTCCCATAGATTAAAAAGTACCCTCAATTAGTGGAAGGTGGCTAAGTGCAAAGAGTATTGAGTAAATGTCCTGAGTATGAAGTAGTGTCCCTTTGTGAGGTTCTAGTATTTTACCCAAATGGTTCGCTGCAAAGCATCCGTTTAAGGATGTGTTTAAGCCAGGCGTGGTGACACACACCTGTAATTCCAGGACTCGGAGAGGCTGAGGCAGGAAAGGTAGCTTGGGCCCAGCCTGTACCGCTTAATGACTTACTGAGTGAGACCCTGTGTCAAAATGAAAAATAAAAAGGGCTGGGATGTACCCGTAGCTCAGTACGAAGGCTGTCAGCCCAATCCCCAGTACTGCAAAATAACAACCCCACAGAAACATAGGGTATATCTGCACAGAGCAGTTCCTTGCTTTTGGGTGTGAAGATGTCACCCCAGCTGTCTGCCAGTTGATGCATCTTACCTCCCAGCTGCTCTGAGGCTGCTTGTCTCTGGTGCCCTGAGTTAGTGCCCTCTCCTGTATACCTCTGTAAAGCCTCTTTTGACACTGCGGAATATTTTTAAAAGTTATTTACCTTTTAAAATTACGCTTCTTGAGAAAGTCCAGTCTACACATGCTGACCTCTGAAATAAGAGTTCTTTTAACTACCCACAGAAATAACAACTATTAACTATCCTTCTAGAATGTAGCCTATGTATATTTTTATTTTGATTTGTTTGTTTGTTTATTTTGAGACAGGGTCTCACTATGTAGTTCAGCCAGCCTTGAACTCACTACATTGCCCAGGCTGGCCTCAAACTGGTGGCGATCCTCCTGTCTCAGCCTCCCAAGTGCTAGGATTATAGGCATGCTCTACCATGTCTGGCCTATATTTTTATTTTTATAGAGTAGAATCATATACTATTCTGCCATTCCGTTTTTCAATTTAAAAATAGATTTAATCCTTCTCATATATAGTTCTACTGTAATTCTTATCAGATGCACACTATTCCACATCTGAATATACTGTAATTTGCTTTTTCATTTCTTTGTTGATAGGTATTTGGCTTCTTTTTTGTTTCGTTCAGGCCCCCTTTTGTCTCTGACCTAATTTCCGATTACTTTGACCCTTGCTGTTTCTCAAACTCTATATGCTTCTACCTTGGGGCATTTTTTTTTTTAGTATACTTTGTGTTTAGAAAATTCTTCCCCCGAAAAGCAGAAAGGCAACAGGGGAAAGAGAGGGGAAAGGGAAAATACGGAAAATGATGAATGAACCTGCTGTAAATAGGGAGGGAGGGAGCAGAGGGGAAGGGCGGGGGAGAAGGGGGAAAACCAAGATGCATCATGTATAGGTACAGAATAAATGTAATGAATGTGACCATTATAGGTAGAATGTACCAATACATGTTCTTGGTTTAAAAGAAAAAAAAGAAAATTCTTCCCCTACATATCTAACCTGACCATGTGATCTCGCCCCCACCCCACCCCCTTTCATAGACACTCCTCTTACAGTTCTCTCCAGTACTCGATGTAAACTATTTCTTCAGAGTGTTTCTTGGCTTCTCCTCACTGTGTTCCTCTGATCCCTGGTATCAGGGATCTTTGCTTTATTTTCTTGTCTTCCAAAAATTCAGAATATAAGCATATAGTAGGAATTCAGTAATTGTGCTGTAGTGAACATTAGTATACATCTATCTACTCACAACTATATAAGTCAAATTCTTCAAAAAAAAAATTAATTCATGTTTAAATTTTTGAAAGATAGTTAAATTTCCCCGAAAATAAGCTTGTAACATAGTGCTTCCCCCATTTGCCCTCCCCCCTGCTCTCGGAACTGTCCTTGGTCGGTGCCAGGTTTTGTAAGTGTTTCCCACTGTAGATGTTGGATCTCATTTTGATTTGTGTCTCCTTGACTGCTGATAAGGGTGTGTCTGTCCTCGTGTGTGATGCCCATTGGTGTTTCCGTAGTGCTTTTTTACTGACTTGCAGATACTACGTACATTTTTAGGCATTGGCTGGGTATGATGGTACACAGCTGGAATCCCAGCTACTAGAGAGGCTGAGATAGGAGTATCACAATTTTGAGGCCACCCTGGACAATTTAGCAAAGCCTTTTCAGGCCTTAGGCGTGTGTGTAGTAGCTCAGTGGTACAGTGCTTGTGTATTATATACTAGGCCCTTGGTTCAATCCCCAGTACCGCAAAAAAAAGAAGAAAAAAATGTATATTTTCACTGATGTAGAGTAGACAGAGCTAGGGTTAGAAACCTCTAACCCTAATCTCTAACCCTGTATCACAGGCCTTTATGACCCAATAACGAAGTCTGAGGTGAACTGAAGTACTAGAGTTGTGTGTCTGTTCTCCATGTATTTCTCCCTCAGGATGCTACAGCCTTCTACCCACTCTGCTTGGGCACCAAGACTTCTAGCTGTTGCTGACCCTCGCCATGCCCCATTGTATTCTGGCGTCTCTCCATCCAGCTGCCATGCTCTTGTCATGGGCTGCTAGCAGTTCTGCCCTTGGACTGGTTCTGCCATACTTGGCCATGGGACCACTGTGTATGCTTTGCACTCTGCCTGTTCCACCACCTTGCCCCTCCCTGACCTTCAGGCAGTGCTCCTTGTTTCTGCTTGGCCACATCAGCTCTGTGTCTTTTTTTCCCATCCAAGGATCTTATTCGTTCCTGTGAGCTACGTGTGCAGCCAGGTGTCTGCTTTCCACCCCATGAGCTCTTGTCCTCCTAACTTCTCTGTCTTTAAATGGTCCTATAATTGTTTCATTCAGACTGAAAACATGTGGTTTTGGGCCATCGTGTTCTAACTCCTCTCCTCCAGTTTTAAATAGTCTCCTGGGTTAGTTTTTCATCACTGTGACAAAATACCTGAGAATAACAAAAGAGAAAATATTTATTTTGGGTGGTAGTTTCAGAGATTTCAGTCCATGGTCAGGTGGCTCTGTTGCTTTTATTTCTGTGACAAGGAAGAAACATGGAAGAAGAGCATGGCACAGGGAAGCTGCTCAACTCACAGGAGCCAGGAAACAGCAAGAAAGCCATAGAAGAAGGGGCCGGGGACCAGATCTAGGCCCTAAAGTCATGTACCCATGATCCACTCCCTTCAACTAGGCTCTACCTCCTGTTTGCGTCAAGTCCCAGTAATGTTACCAAATTATGAGCTTATCAGTGGATTGATCATTGATGAAGTCAGAGCTGTCATGATGTAGTCACTTCCCCAAAGCCTATCAGCACTGAAGCCTTCAACGCAGGAGCCTTTTAGGGACATTTATAGGTATTTCTCCTGTCTCACTTCCTCCTCACTAGGCCTGTCTTTATGAGGCCAGCAAAGATGAATATGTGGCATCATTTGGGGCAGACAGTAGGCCAGAAAAGGCGCTACAAAGTAAGGACAGAGAATGAATTTGTGCTTATTGCTCAGTATCTCCAAATGATGAAATAGTTCCTCCTACCTACAAAAAAGGATTTATGCAAAGAGGGAGGGAAAGGATGTCTCTCTTAAGAAGGACAGATTTTTGATCAGAAGGACTTTTCATCCTTATGACCGAAGAACCAGTCCAATGCAGAGTTGAAGCCAGGGTGCTTCCTGCTTCTCTGCCTTGTCCCTTCCTCTTGGCGGTACAGGTCCCAGTCAGAACAAGCAGAGCTCTAGACTGCAGTAGCTGCTGGGGCTGAATCTTCATCGGTAGCTAATAAATCATTGCATAGTGCAGCTCTAGCCCAGTTTTTCCTCCTCTTTAGGCTTGGTTGATACATCCATTTTTGAGGCATCACTGATGGTTGCTTGCATCCTATAAATCAGGAGCCCCAGGTGCCTTGCTTGGTGTTCCAGGAACTCTTCACTTGGTAGCACTAGACTTTGTTCTCATAATCAACTAGATGGCTTAGAGTTCACCTTTTCAGATTTCTTGGTCCCAAAACACCTCCCCTGTCCAAGCCTTTCAGAAGGTGGTTCTTCTGCCTGGGTTATTTCTCTCTGCTCTCTATCTGTGAGGCTACTGCCTGTGCCCCAGCAACTTCTCGTGTGTCTCTCCTGGCCCTGGCCCTTCTTGATGCTGATTGGGGGGGTGCTTTTTAGTGAGGCTGATGCACTGGGTCATCAGCCATAGAACCGTACTGTTTTGTACTTTGAAGGTAGTAATGTGTTACTGCTAATATTATTGTTATGGGCAGAAAATCTCTCAAAATTCAAGAATAAATACCTTCATAGCTGTTAATAAAATCATTTGAAAACAATTTGAATCAATTTGATTCTTTATTGCCATTTGTATAATTCTGATATTTCTAATATGATTTCGACTTGGCTAAAATAATACTCGGTTTGCTAAAATCAATCCTGGTTTTGTCATTCCTTCAGATTCTGGATGAAATTGAGGAACATAACATCAAAATCTATCACTTACCTGATGCAGAATCAGATGAAGATGAAGACTTTAAAGAGCAGACTAGACTCCTCAAGGTGAGAACTGCCTGTGGGTGTTCAGTGGGAATACTTCCTGTTCACTGTTGCCTGTGCATGCATTTAAGAGGGAAGACCTGGCAAAGGACTGGCTCTTAGACAGCTTGACCTATGAGAGATTGCCTGGTTAGGGTGGGCCCAGAGTACTTCCACTTCAAATATATTTAGTTATAGCTTTCACTGAAGGCCTGGAAATGTTGTTCCAGGTTTAATTTGTTTGTGATTTGTCCCACATGGAAAGTATCTGACACTCGAAAGTAAAGCATGTGTGCCCTTTGCTGTCAGCTAAAATTTGTAGTTGACAGCAGTGGGCCAAAACTGTGCTGTTTCCTGTATTTGCCATGAATATTGGGGGTTCCATCTATGGAGCACATCTGCCGTGTCTCTTTCTAGGCCAGTATCCCGTTCTCTGTGGTTGGATCCAACCAGTTGATTGAAGCCAAAGGCAAGAAGGTCAGAGGTCGCCTCTACCCATGGGGTGTTGTGGAGGTGGAGAACCCTGAACACAACGATTTTCTGAAGCTGAGAACGATGCTCATGTAAGACATTGGTGTCTTGCCTCTGACCAAGCTGTGTGTGTGTGTGGTTGTCATTCTCAGGGTGCATCTGCAGCACCTTTGAGCTGCACCGAGGTGGCCAGTGCCGAGTGCTCCAGCCTGGGCCTCTGCTTAGCTGCCTCGTCTTCCTGTGGCCTTCAGTGCAGTATTTGTTCTTCCTGTTCTTGCTGTCTCAGATTTTGATGCCAGAGGGACACTAGACTTAAATGGGGGCCAGGCCTCTGGTGCCACTGAGCAGTTGGCCCTGCCCCTCAGCCTTCGCTGTCACACTGCATGGTCCCCAGGAGCCTGAGATTGCCATCCATTTTTCAGCAACTGTAACAAGCTTGGCTGCAAAAACAGACTTGCTTTAAAAGTGGAATTTCACCTCTTAACAGCATATGTGCATTGCTGTTGCTCTTACAGAAAGAGGCCGGGGCTTGGTCACAGGGCTCCCGCCTGCCCCTGTGCTGTAGCACAGGCTCTGTTCAGGTAAAGCCTCATTCTGGTGGTCCTGTTAGGAAAAAAGAGGAGGCCAACAGAAAGTGTACTGCTTAATACACTTCCTTATGTAATTGTGCACATTTACAGGTGACCAGGATATTTCAGCACCTGTCTACAGTGTGTGCTTATGAAATCAGGGTACTTCATGTTTCCGTTTGCTTATCATTCATGCTTGGAGCCATCAAGCTCCTGTCTTCTAGTTCTTCATGAAGTACACTTCCTTAATGAGAAGAGTGCAGAGAGAGACCTACCCATATAAAGTAATATTTTAATTAATTGAAAATTGCTGTATATGCCATCGGTATCTCACTTAATTTAGCAGTTCTTAGTGAATGGAAATGAGTAAGATGTTCCCATCCACACTGTCTCAGCAGGAATGTCTCACAGTGCTCACTCCTCTGAATGTGTAAGTTCTTGAAAATGCTGAGCAGAAACACCAGCCATGAATGTTTCTTAAAATGAAGAGAAGCTTGAATTTGGCCTTCCTGGGCTTTATTTCGTGGTCTTTTCCATAGCTTAAGCTAGTCAGTTCTTTGTGATATAAGATTAATATGTAAATTTCAAGCTTAAGTCATGAGGACTTGAGGTACGTATTTCTCATAAGGTCTTTCAGAAGTGCGTTGTGGTGCACACCTCTGCATCTGCCTCCCAATGGTGGTGGCCTCATGCAGGACTGGCTGTGCCATGGCAGAGGTTCAGTGAGGAGGACTTACTCAGACTTGTCACTCAGTGTGGGGACAAGGGAAGGTGCCTCCTCCCTGGACTTGACCATGGCCAGACTCCATCCTGAAGTTGTAGCGATTTCTGTGTGCAGTTTACCCAGTACTGCGGAGGGTTTTAATGCAGTGGTGTGTGTTTTGTGTACTTGTGCTTTCCCGTGAGAATCACAGGCATACAGTCATTTTGGTGCTTTCCTTTTCTCTTTCAGCACCCACATGCAGGATCTCCAGGAAGTGACCCAAGACCTTCACTATGAAAACTTCCGTTCTGAGAGGCTTAAGAGAGGTGGCAGGTTGTCACACTATCCCCCTCTTTCATATCATGTTACCTCAAGCTATGGTCTCCCATCTTCTGTGTGTCCAGCTCAGCCTTTTTAATTTTTTAAAAAATTTTGTTTATTTATTTAGTTAGTTAGTTTCAGAGACAGAGTCTTCCTATGTACCTTAGTCTGGCCTCAAACTTGGAGTCTTCCTGTCTCAGCCTCTAGATTGCTGGGATTACAGCAGGTTGTACCACATCCATCTTTTTTTGTGGTTTAGATTCAATTTCTTTAGACAGTATACCTTGCTGTGTAGTTCAGGGGGCCTTGAACTCACAGCCCTCCTACATCAGTATCCCAGAGTGCTGGGAGTATGAGCATGTAGCACCACACCTGTCTTCAGCTCAGCCTTCTTGACCATTAAGCAACTACTAAAAAAGTAGGCTTCCTAGCAGGGCATAGTGGTACACACCTCTAATCCCAGCACTTGGGAGGCTGAGGCAAGGGGTGGCTGTGAGTTCGAGGCCGGCCTGGGTTACATAGCAAGACTCTGTCTCAAAAAAATAAAATAAATCTCCCCAAGATAAAAATGGACTTCCTGCTCAGAAGCTGTTTTGAGAAAAGTTGCTGCTTGTTTAATCAAATCATGTTTTGTTGCCATAATGTGCACATGAAGAGTAGTCTACCAAGAAGACCACAGGCTTGTATGGGGCATCTCTAAAAGCATCCTTCTGTCTGAATAAGAACATACATGTTTGCCATTAAGAACCACGGCTCCTTGGGTAAGGGAGAACCCACCATGGGTGTCATCAGAACAGCAGCTCTGCAGATTCATCAGGCTACCCTCTCTCACTTTTTCTCATATGTATATGTATAAATAAAGACCAAGTCTCAACTTGTAGTTCAGGCTGGTGTGGAACTCATTATGTATAGCTCAGGGTGGATTTAAACTTGTGGAGATCTTCCTGCCACATCCCCTCAAGTGCTGGCACTACAAATGTGTACCACTCTCCTAATGTGTTTTTATATCAGATCTGTATTTTGTGACCCAGTCCATATCTGAAAAAAATTCCATCTCTGCTTAGAATAGAGCTTAATGAACAAGTAAGTGATATATGTCAATTATAGTAGTTCATTAAAAGTATTCATATTTAATAACTAATAGATTTGTAGATATGGTTGAGGTACACATTAAAGTCTTATCTTGGCAGGCACAATGACACATGCTTATAATCCTAGCAGAGAGCAAGAGTATTGTAAATGCAAGGCTAGCCAGGCATTGTGGTGTACACCTATAATCCCAGCACTTGGGAGATTGAGGCAAGTTTGAGGCCAACCTGAACTACATAGCAAGACCCTGTCTCAAAAACACTGGAGAAAAAGAAAGAAATTCAAGTAGGCAGCTTAGTGAGATGCTATCTGAAAATGTATAAAAAGGGTTGAGGGTATAGCTCAGTGGCAGAAGCTCTGGGTTCAATCTTTAGCACTGGGGCAAAATAAATCAATTTACTGTGTTAATTTAGGAACTAGATGTTGAGAATCGGTTGCAGGCAAGCAGCAGCCTGGCAGGAATCACCTGCTGTGCACTACAGTCCAGTGTGCATAAGGAGCATGCCTCTGTTCACTGGACTGGGCTTCTTACTCGGGCCCTGCTGCTCCAGGTTAGTGTTTGGCCTGTATCCATGAGAGTAAGAGCAGAGGTAGAAGTGCCATTCTAGTGTTAGGACACTAGAAGTCTCCTGACTTGCCTAGTGTGTGGCATTTGTTCTCTTTCTTCATTCTATTCCCGTCTTTTTTTTTTTTTTTTGGTGCTAGGGATCAAACTCAAGGTCTTGTGCTTGCAAGGCAAGCACTCTAACCACTGAGTTAAATCCCCAGACCTCCCTTTTTTTTTGGTACTGGGGATTGACCTCCCTTCTCTTTTTTTAAAAAAAAAGTTATTTTTGCCTATTCCCTTGCTCATTTTGTCTTTAGTTATAATATAAATGTGTGTAACTTCAAACAGATGCTTCTCAGAATTCTAAAGTAAAAGTTTTCCTTTGGTTATCTGTAATCAAAACCCATCATATTTGTTGCAGTATTGTAATTATAGTTTCTTCCTACTCTTAGGAAAGTGGAGAATGAGGACATGAATAAAGACCAGATCTTGCTGGAAAAGGAAGCTGAGGTATAGAAAAATACTATTCTTATGACTAAAGCTGGCTTATATTCAAAAACAATTTGTAATTAGTTTCTGATGATTTTTCGTCCTTAATTTTTTGAGAAGGAATACAGATAACTATATGCAATAATATACATTGTGTGTGTGTATATATATATATATAATGTACATATTTTACATACATTATTTCATTTGACCTCCAGTAGCAATTTAGCTAAAAAACTTGGAAAGAGCATTTAGAAGTGTTACCAATCATTTTCCCCACACATGGACAATAACCAATTGAAAAATAGAGTGAAATTACCATTTGCATCCATTACCAAAATTTCAAGATGAAATATGTAGGGGTTAATGTGGGAAGAAATTTGAAAACTACTGAAAATATTGTTTATGATTGTAGTAGGCCAGAGTTGGTGATACATGCTTGTAATCCCTGTTCTCAGTAGACTAAAGTAGGAGGAGCATGAGCTCTAGGCCCACGGTCTAAATTTCTGGATTTAGTACAGTTAGGAAATTCCCAACAGGAATTGTGTGTGCTTGCTGAGTTTTCATACTGCTTTAAGGAATAAATATGGGAAGCACAGGGACAAGGCTTGCTTTATGTGTTACAAAAACCCTGGAGAACAGTGGTCACGAAGGCAGCCATCTAGGGGGAGACAAGCATTGTGGAAGTGTGCATGGAGGAAGAATACCCAGACCTATCACAGGACCTAGAGTGCAGATTGTCCAGCAGTGATGTGGCCACCAGGAATTAACTGGATTAACTCAGTGTGGATCAGATATTTAAATGTTAAAGCCATAGCCACAAGATTACCTGAAGAAAATTTGAGTAAATGTTTCATAGTACTTTCCTGGTGGCCTCTCTGAACACATGCAAGCCACAGTGATAAAAATTGGTAAAAATAAAGATGCATAAACATCAACTGTTCTCAGAGGTAGTACCTCATTGCCCTTCAGAAAAGCCGAATCATTCCCATTCGCTTCCCATTACCTACCAGGTAATTTCAGTCTCTTTCCCACCTTTTAGATTAAAAAAAAAAATCTCATTTTCTTATTTTTCTTTAATTATTGCTTCTGTTTATTGATAATTTCTGTGTCTTATTTGAATTGCGTATTTTTATTGTGTACCTGGTTTTCTATTGAGTTGTTGGTCTTTTTATTGCTCTGTAAGATCTCCTTGTGTTTTAACACATCATGTGTTAGAAAAGCATAGAAGTTAAAATTTAATGGCTAACTGAACATCAGTAACATGCCCAAAATGCACTGTGTTCACAGCTCCGCCGCATGCAAGAGATGATTGCGAGGATGCAGGCACAGATGCAGATGCAGATGCAGGGTGGCGATGGTGACAGTGGGGCTCTTGGGCACCATGTGTGAGGATGTGCATGAACACGTAAGTTGGAGACAGTCCTGGGGCTCTCGGCCACCACGTGGGAAGTGATGTTTGTGTACTAATGAGTCTCGGAGATTGATCTTGGTGTCCATCAGCCTGGAAAATGGGCAGTTATTACTGGGGGAACCCATTTTGACTCACCTTGAATGTGATGAGCTCACATTCCCAGTGTTTGGCATTTCTGAAGCTCTTTCATTAACCACATCACTGTCTTTAGCTGAACAGGGATTCCTTCTAAAAAGCAGAAATCACTTCTCCACTGCCACTGACTGCCTAGTAGAGACTTCTGATGTTTTCTAAGCTTACAAATTTGGACTCAAAAGAAAATTTTAAAATACTTTCCTTAGTCAAATAATTGGAAATTTGTTGATCCTGAAAATATCTCTTGATAGAGAATAAAAAATTAGAACAACTTGCAGATCAAATACAAGGACACCATGGAGGAGAATTAATGCCCAGATAGATGAGAGTCACCTTGCTGATCTCCAGTTCCATAGGGCAGCTCTACTGTGTCCTGCAGGAATGAGAGACTCATAGATTGCTGCCCTGCTGCCCTGCCAGAAAGGAATCAGACACACCAGGGACTCTAGCCTATAAAGGCACACGTCTCCTGTGTGGTGTCCTGTGGGTGAGGTGGGTGTGTGGAGCTGACCAGGTGGCTACTCCCATCACTGACCAGAGGAAAGCAGTGACAGCTGGCAGTTTCAGGTGGAGACCTACATTTCCAGAGAGCCCGGGAGAGGTGGGGGCAATGCCCAGCAAGAGATATAAGCAAGACTTTTGTGGTGGCAGAGATCTGGGGAGAGCTAGGAATTGGACAAGGCCTCCAGTACAATTTTTAAGGATCTTGTTCTGGAGGCACCAGAGGGATCGCGACAGTAGGGAGGTGACTTAGGCCTGCCTGGCACACATGGTAGGGTGGGTGAGATAGGGCCTCTGTGACAGATGGACAAGTGGTTCAAGAAAGACCCACAGGGCATTTTGGGGCATTGGTCACCAAAATAGAGCCTCTGCCCTTTGGATCTCACTGGGATCAGTGTAAAGGGAGGATCTATCTGTGTAACCTCACATGGTTCTCAAGTTGGCTGCTTTACTTTATCACATGAGAACCTTAGAAAAGTTCTGAGAGTAGGTACTTGGTTCAGAGTGACCAATAAGGAAGCCACTGCGGGCATGCAAAATGCTTAGCCTGGGTGATAGAGTCTCCTGATTCAACCTGGATAGCCAGGCGTGGCACCTGCTGGGTGGAGTGAAATGAGGACTACTCGGGGGTGGTTGCATTTGAGCAGGAGGGAGTGATAGGGGTTTGCTTGTTTTCTCTGATCTTAGTGCCTCTCTCTCTCTCTCTCTCTCTCTCTCTCTCTCTCTCTCTCTCTCTGAGGAATTATGAAAGTTTTACTTAGATGTTTAAAGTTAATGTTTATTTCTGTATACTTTTCAGTTTCACAGTTCTTCCAATTTCCAAGTACCTCATAAGTGACATTATGTTTTGTTTTGTTTTTCTAGAAAGCACTCCTGAATAAAAAGAGCACATTCCGGTTGAGTGTTACAGCTACAGATTTTCATGAGATCCTTGGAAGGGTGCCCATTCACATATATAATACCTGTGCCTAAGAATTCAATTTTTTTTAACTTTTGATGTGGGTTTTTGTGGGGTTTTTTTGTATGAAGTACTTTTAACATTTATATTTCATTGCTATGTTACACTTTATATTTTGTGAGATGAACTCTCATTTTCTCTCTCCTTAACCACTAATGTTAGAATTGATTTCTAAGAATCAGTCAGCATGTATTATGAATATTGAAATTATTTGATTAACTTCCTGGTTTACATCTAGACTGTCCAGGTTTACCCAGAGTGTTTCTGTCTGTTCATGTACCTGAGACAGAGAAGGCTGCGTAGATGTAGTGCCAGGCCATTTGCTTACCAGGTTGCACTGTATGGAACCTGTTACCTTCCTTGGTTTTGTGTTTATGTACAACATCTGAACCCGTTGGCTGCTACAGTTCAATACCGTTAATTCGTATGCACATTTATCTTTCATCAAATAGAACAGAGCAGGATTTCTAATGAGATACATGCTTATACATAAGTAACTTTTTAAAAACAGAGTTTTAGGGGTGGATTCTGATGATAAGTCATTTTTCAAACCTCTGCAGAGACCTCACCATGAGCGCTTTTTGTCATGTTTTCCACAGTTACTGATTATGCTGCAGAGAAAACCAAAGCGGCTGTGAGCTCCAGCTTCATTTTACAATGATTTTTTACACAATAGGAGTCGGTAAATTATTTTTACACAACTAAATTAAGAAACAATTTTTAAAGAAACCAGCCTTTTTATATTTTATACTGCACTTTAATGTATTTTCTGTAACTGCAGGTGTGAAAGACCCTCCTCAGAAGTAGAATTGGGGTACTTTGGTTGGCGTACCCCCAATCACAGACTGTTTAGTAGGTGGTGTTCCTGCCAGAATGCGTTGGCCCCATGAAGCCCAGTTGCCTGATAGGTTCTCCTGATTTGAGTGTCACCTTATTGTTCCTGTTTTGAATAATTTTCTATTGAAGTGAAAATAGCAATGGTCTTTTTTATGTGGAAACCGCCTCATCTGTTTTCAGCCATTGTCATTCCCTTTATTTTGCATAATACAACTTTCTCATCATGTCCTGTAGAATGAAAGGCATTTCAGATGTGTGCCATAGGCTGGTAGCCAGGTGCCCACAGTCAAACTTGTACCTGGTTCTTCTCTGCACTGTGGCCTTGGCCTCTTCTTCCTACTTTTTCTTCCTTCATCTCCCACTGGGACACCCTGGAGTCTCTTTCCCATTTCTCCTACCTTATGAAACTTGACCACAGAAAAGGATGGAAGAGAGAGGAAGACAGCAGTTGTGCTGGTTCCGTATTTTCATTTTATTGCAACAGGAGAAGTTGCACTGAAGAAAAGCCTTGATTTGTGATGAGACGGGGATTTGGGGGGTTTGTTTTGTTTTGGCCAAAAGCACCCCTAGTGAGATAGTCGAAAATGTTTCAAAGGTTGTAAACAGTCAGACAGAGGCTCTATGGTTAAGCTCATTGTGCGATGTTTCTACAGAGAAAAGTGTTCCTTGACTTTAGAGTACACTCATGCAACATCAGTTATTTGGGTTATTTTGACATGTATTAACTGCTTTAAAAAGCTGTAAAAAAGAAAAAAAGATTTTCAAGATGTCAGTGTAAGCCCTGTGTATGTCTTTAGTAGGTACTGCTTGGGGCCCACTGGCACTTATTGGTGCCATTGTGGGTTGGGAGGGATGCCTGATCACACTTCTAAATTCCCTTTTGTTTTGCTGCCCAATTCTAAACATACACTTTTGCTAACTGTTCTTTTACTAAGAGATAATCTCTGTCTATAGAAATGTATTTTTAAAACACTTAGTTTACACAACAGTTTTGTATCCATTTAAACTAATCTTTTTATTCAATAAAGCACTATTGCTTAGATACTATTTTAGTAGTTCTAATTACTGTCTCTTGTTTTACTTTTTTATACTGTTTGTGATACATAATGAATACATTTCATTGTGGGGAATTGGTGCATGTATACAGGGAATCTTAAACCTTTTTGCTTCCCCTTCTCCCTTCCTGTACTCCCTCCATCTCTACCTTTCCTATTATCTTTTTTATTTTGCTTTTTATGTTTATACTTTGGATTTCTCATATAAGAGAAATCATGTGATATTTAACCTTTTGTGTCTGATTTATTTCAATAAGTATAATATCAAGATGCATCCATTTTGCCACAAGTGACTCAAATACCACATTTTCTTTATCCATTCTTCTGTTTATGGGTACGTGTGCTGCTTCCGAGATGTAGCTATTATGAGTTGTCCTGCTCTAAACAGAGATATGCATGTATCACTGTAATATGGTGTCCTTTAGTCTTTCTAGAAGATACCCAGAAGGGGAAAATAGCTGGGTGGAATGGAATTTCTAGTTTTAGTTTTTTGAGGACTTTCCATACTGATTTCCTTAGTGGTTGTAATAGTTTACAGTCCCACCAACAATGAAGAAGTGTTCCTTTTTCCCTGCGGCCATGCCAGCAGCTGTTGTTTTTTGAGGTTTCTGTGTTTTTGTTTTTGTTTGACAGGGTCTCACTATGTAGTAGTTTAGGCTGCCCTTGAACTCAGGACAATCCTGCCTCAGCCTCCCAAGTGGTAGGATTACTGGCTATGAAGCCCAGTTTGAGTTCTTGATGATAGAAATTCTTTGTGGAATAAGATAGAATCTCAGTGTTTAGGGTTAGGGTTAGGGTTAATGTTTAATTTGCATTTCTCTAAAGGCCAGAGATGCTGAACATTTTTATCATGTACTGATTGGCCATTTGTGTTATTGTTTCTTTAAAAAAGAGAGTGCAGTCTCTAGGGAGCATTCAACCCCCCCCCAACATCATTGGGGCATGAAATCAGGAAGAATGATTGGTATCAGTAACCTCAGAACTGCATAACTGTTGAAAATCTCAGCCCAAAACAAAGTAGAAAGACTGGAATTGTTCACAGGTGTTCAAACCACGTGGGAGGAAGGTTCTGAGACCCAAATGGTAAAAATTAGTGCTGATAAGAGCTCAGCAAGGGGCTGGGGATTTAGCTCAGTGTTTAGAGTGCTTGCCTAGCAAGCACAACGCCCAGAGTTAGATCCCCAGCACCAAAAAAAAGTTCAGTGGGTCAGGTGTGGTGGCTCATGCCTCTAATCCCAGCACTCAGGAGGATGAATCACTGTGAGTTTGAGGCTAGTCTAAACTAGCGAGACCTTGTCTCAAAAAAATAAAGTTGAGTGATACATGTTCACCAATTAGGAAATGTAGCAACAACTACTAAGTAATTGCAAATATGAATGGATGAACTGTATGTAAGAAATTTCTAGTTACTTTCCATGTTTCTGAGATGAGACAGGAAAGCTCTACGACTTTATTAAAGGAAATTTAAAAACTTGGACTGAGCCTGGTTTGGTGGCTGAATCCCTCCACTCTAGGAATCAGGCCTTGTGTGCAGCCTGCTGTCTTTTTTTTCTTTATTCTTGCTAGGGATCGAACTCGGGGCCTTGCACTTGCTAGGCAAGCACTCAATCACTGAGCTCAATCTCCAACCCATGTTGTCTTGACCTTGATAGGACCGACTGGGCTCCGGTCCTTGGGTAGTGGAGCTTTGCCACTTGGTTCCTGTGCGTGTTCCTGCCCCCGTTCCTGCTCTGTTCCGCCAGGCCCCTTCCCTCAGAATGGTGCGATCCTCCGATGACAAACATCCCACTGACTCTACGGGGTCAGCACCAGCACTCTGCGATCTGCCCACAGGAGCGAGGACAGTCCACTTGGCTCATGCAGTGGGATTGTCACCAAAGCTGGGGTTCTCTCCTGGAACTGGTTATAGAGGAAAAGTGTCTAGCTAGTGGGAGACTGGGGACCTCCCCGCCAGGCACAACCCAGTCTCCACGTCCCCGCCGGCGTCCCCACGTCCCCCCTCCACATGGGTCAGGGGTCCTCAGAGCACTGTAGGAGGAGTCGGCTTGAGGACGAGTGCGGGTAGCGACTGGGTTGATTCAGCACCTCAACAGCGGGGCTGGGACAGCTAGTGTCAGAGTCGGCTTCGCGGGCACGTTGGGCGAGGTCTGCGAGTGTGCGTTAGGATTCGGCGAACTCAAGAGGCAAGTGTGCGGCTGCGAGTCACAAGCGTGCAAAGCCCGGGACCTGGTCTCACGTTTCCATTTCTAGTGGGGATGCCGAGGCCGGAGGGGGACCGCGAAGACTCCCTGGGCGCGGGGCATCATCGCAGGCCTCTCCGTTCCGCCTTCTCTTCGCTGCAGCACACTTTCGTGCCTGCAGTGGCTTCTGGTGCCTGTGGGCCACCGTTGGGCTACATCCTGAGGGGTGCAGTGGGCGGGGGGGAGGCAGGAGGCCGACGGCGCTGGCCGAGGCACTGGGTGCAGAGGCTACAACCCAGCAGTGGAGGGCCCCTGCCCCGGCGAGCGGTGGCCCCGCCTATCAAGCCCAGTCCGCTGGGTTCCCGGGCCTTGCCCAGCAAACGGAGGCCACGCCCAGCGAACGTTCACTCTTCCAATCGGGTCCGCCCGGCGAGGGGCCCCTCCTAGCGAGCCTAGGCCCCGCCCAGGGAACGTTTTTGTTTCATCTGGCTGAGTCCACTCGGAGATCCGAGGACCCGCCCAGTCGTAGCTGACTTGCCCGGATTTCGGCGCGCCCCTCGAGCTCCGCCCCCTCCGTCTGCTTACCAATCACAGCTCGGTGCCGTGCTCGCAGGCGGGAGCCGGGGAGGCCCCGCCCCGGCTCACCACAAGCCAATCAACGGTGCGTCCGCGGCGTGGGCGGGGTTGCGTCGGGCTCGCGGCGCGGGGGCGGAAGGCCGGCGGGCACTCGCGGCCGGGCGGTGGCATCGCGAGGCCTAGTGGCGGCTGCAGGCCGCGGCGCAGGCCCGACAGGCGGGGTGAGGACGCGGCGGGCGCGGGAAGGAGGCCGCGGGCGCGGGTCGCCCTGCGCCTCGTAGTGTGGGCGGGCGGCTGGGATCGGGGTGGCAGTCCACCGGAGAAAGTCCATGCAGGGGTCTGCGGCCTTCGCGAGGCTCCTCAGCGGTTTCAGTTGGAGGACGCCCGTCTCTGAGAAGCCTGCCTTGGGCGCATGGTCAGGCCGGGGCGTCCCGCTTGGACACCGGACTACCCGCGAAGGGCGAGGGCCCGGCCGTCCCGTATGGACAGTCGGCTTCCCGCTGAGGACAGGGGCTGGGGCGCTCGCATGGACACCTGGCTGCCCGCGGAGGGCGATGGCCCGGGCGTCCTGCGTGTACACTGGGCTTTCCGCGGAGGCGACAGCCCCGGAAGCCCGGCCAGGAGCCACAGGTGGAAGTTCAGAAGGGCAAGTGTTGAGCCACTCCCTGCCTGCACGTCTCCGGTCTTTTTCTTCAGTGTGGGAATCTAAGAGTTAGCTGTTAATGTTTTTACCCCACTGCGGTGTAGAAATTGTCTCAAGACAGTGGAAATCCTACTAAGGGAAAACCACGGAAATCGGGGAGTAGAACATGCCCCAGGACATTACACAGCCTGGATTATGAGTATCTTTCCATTTACACAGGTGGCAGCAACCACCAGAGACCTTTCATATCCAGTAATGAATGTGAAAAACAACAAAAACCATAGAAGGAATTAATCTCGATACATGGTATTGAGAAAGAATGGTTTTTTTGGCTGGACCACTGTGGAAATTATTTGATAACCAAGCAGTGGCACTAGGTTACAGTTGCAGACAGCGTTGTTGTTGTTGTTGTTGTTTTCTTTGTTTGTTTTTTGGGAGGTGCTGGGGATTGAATTTAGGGCCTTGTGCGTGCTAGGGAAGCACTCTACCACTAAGCTAAATCCCCAACCCCTGTAGATAGCATTATTGAAACGTGGGAGGGGACGTCTGAAGTAAGACGGCATGGAGAAACTGTATCTGTGGGTCAAATAAAACTTTTGTGAGTTCTTAGACATCCAAAGACATTTGTGAAGCACTTCATGCCCATTAGTTGGTTCTAAAGTCTTTTTTTTTTTTTTTTTTTTTTTTTTTTTGGTTCTAAAGTCTTCAAAGTAGACATGTCGAGGTTATTCCGAGCATTTTAAATTACAGGAAAGGAAGGCTTAGAGAAGTTGACTTGCTGGTTTAGGGCGACACCTTGGAGTATTTGCAAAGCCAGTCATAGCCCCTGATTCTCCTCTGCCCTTCCTTTGTGTGCATGGTTATTACGCAGCTGCTGCTCATGAACTAGGTGCTGATGATGCACTTTTCTGAACTGCAGCACTTTCCATTCATTTGCCTGCAGAACAGCTGTCAGTTCTTAGTAGACTTCCATGTTCCTTTTTACTAGTTCCTTTCCCAAAGGGGAAGTTGGTAGTAAGGTATATTCTTTTATACCTGCCTTTGGTTCCTTATCTACCAAATGGGTTCAGAATTTACCTCATAGAGGAGTTGTGAAGACAAAGTTTTTTGGGTTTTTTGTTTGTTTGTTTTTGTTTTTGAGACAGAAGTCTCACTTTGTAGTACAGGCTGGCCTTGAATTCATCATATAGTCCAGGCTGGCCTTGAACTGGCAGCGATCCTCCTGCCTCTGCCTCCGGAGTGCTGGAATTACAGGGGTGCACCACCATGCCCGGAAGAGAATCATTTTTAAAAAACTATTGGTGCTAAGGGTGTGGTTCACTGCTAGAATACTTGCCTGGCATGTATGAGGCCCTGAGTTTGCTCCACAGCCCTGGGTGGGCGCGTTAACAAGATAATTAGGAATGGTAAATTCCTAATAAACGTTAATGATTATTATTACCAGGGCTGGGAATAATCTGAGCAGATTATGGAAAGCCAAAAACAGTTGACTTAGATAGGAAGATTGCAAGTTTGAGGCCAGCCTGGGAATTTAGCATGACTCTCTGAAAATTCAAAAAGTAAATAAATGAAAAGAGCTGAGGAAGTAGCTCAGTGCTCCGTAGGTTCAGTCCTTTGTACTGCTTTAAAAAAAATTAAAAAGATATGTACAGGTACAAATTCCCTATGATAAATGTTATTATGTATATCTAAAATGTACCACTAAAATAAAATTTTTAAAAATTAAAAAATTAAGGCAAAAAAATTAAAAAGACAGTTGAAAGTGACTTTGGCAATAATTAAGTGGAGCCGTCATGCTTGGAGGAAAGGATGTGTGCTTCTGCCAAATAAAAGACTAATGCCTAGATAATTCCATGCAAGTCCAGTGAAATCCTCAGCCCCAAGGAATTCAGTTTCCTCCTTGCTTTGCAAACATACCTGCTTTAGTCACATCAACACACCATCTGTATTCAGACAGTAACATTTCTTTTATTGCTGCTTACTTTTTCAGTTCTTTCATGTTTTTCTGTCACCTACTTTTCCTGTTAGCTTGCCAGGTTCCCCTTTTACTCAGTCACCATGAGCTTTGTACACACAGTAGTGTTAGGTGTAGAGACAGAACCCTGTTGTAAAGTTATGACTGTGGTCCTGTTCTCTGAGATGGGGATGTGTAGAGTCATTTTAGTATAGTGTATTTGTCAATGTTGGGGTTTGGCTTTACCTTGGCAACGGAAGTTGAAAAGTTGAGTGTCCTGCATAACTGAGGATGATAAAGTCCAGTTTTGGTGGTTTTCTGGGGAGTGTTTATGTTGGTGGTAACTTTGGTGTAGTATTTTTGGAGAGCAACTAGCAGTGCATGATAAAGATTTTGATTTTGGAATCCCACTTTTGAAAACAATCTGATAAGCAAACCTTGTTATATTGATAAGGTAGAGTACCCCTTGGCCAGCAAACATGCTTCACAACCAGCACATTCCTGTTCTTCCCTTCAATCAAAATTTAAACCATTTTGATCTGTGGATATGTGTTTTAAAATATGTCTTAACCTAAAAGATGTTGTGTTACACAGCAACTAGGGTATTATAAAAAACATGTGAGGATGTGAACAGGATCAAGAGGGAAATTATAGTGGTGCAAGTGCTTCTACTGGTGTGTTAGTTTATTGCATTTTGAAATTCGGAAGCAGTCAGGGAGGTTGGGAATTCAGCTCAGTTGTAGAGTGCTTGCCTAGCAAGCACAAGGCCCTGAGTTCGATCCCCAGCAAACCCCGCCCCCACCACCTGCCTGCCAGAAAAAAAAGTAGCCGGGCATGCTCTGGGTGGCTGAGGCAGGAGAATCGCTAGTTCAAGCACAGCCTGGGCTACTTAGGGATTTAGTGAGACCCTGTCTCAAAATAAAGATTAAAAAAAGTAAAAGGGCTGGAGATGTAGCTGAGTGCAATGGCCCTGGGTTCAGTCCCTCGTACAAAAGCAGATAAATTCAAAAGCAGAAAAACACTATAATGTTGTAGGATACAATGCTAAATCTTGTTTCATCTCATCTCTCTGCTCCCCAGCCCATCTTCCTGATTGCTTCCCAGAATATTTGGTCATGTCACAGCCCAGTTGCAAACCTGGTTAGGTATGGTTCCATCCGGTGGCCTACTGGGTCCTTCACAGCCCACCTGTAGGATACCTCTTTTCAGCTGTCTTGGGACCCTGCCACACTTACCTTTTCCTCTATCGTGCCCCTTGTCCTCCTGGTTCCCTGCTCCCTGTGAGGCCCAGGCCCACCATTGTGCCTGGGAGGCTGCTGCAGGACAGGCTAGCAGTGGCCCCTTCCTCTTCCTTTCTGTTCTGTGACTGCAGTGGGCAGATGGCACTAGTTGCTTCTTCAGTCTCACTTTTTGGGTTAGCTTCTCAGTGTACCCTGTGCATACCGTGGAATCAGTGTGGAGTTGAGGCCACCTGCAAGCTGAGTAATTGCCAAGTCATTCACCTTTTTGGGCCTGAGTTCCTTTTTTTTTTTTGAGACAGGGTCTCGCTGTGCAGGTCAAGCTGGCTTGGACTCACTATGTAGCCCAGGCTGGCCTTGAACTCCATGTCAATCTTCCTACCTGAGTGTTGGGACTATAAGTGTGTGCCACCACACTTGGCTCAGGGCCTGAGTTCCTGATCTGTAGCATGGGCATGATGCTAGTTGCACAATGTGTTGTAAGCAGTAAATGAGACAATGTAAGCAGAGGGCTTGATGTGGGCCTCCTAGAAGTGGTGGTCACATGTACCAGGATGTTCTGGAGGCCTTGACCATGGTCTTTTTGGTGAGGCTTCCTCTCTACCCTTCCACCTGCCAAGTTCCTTTCTATCATCCTCACTTTATTTCCCCCAGGTAATTGACCACACTATTTAATATTTTGTCCTGTTTTGTTTTGGCCTACCATACCGAAAGGAATTTTCTCTTATGGAAACTCTTGTGTCCCTAAGCGTTTTTACTTGCTTAATTCAGGATAGTTACTCAGTAAATGAATGGATTAATCATATTTTATCTGGGGCAGGAGCTGATACAGGTTTTATGGGGCCTAAAGCGTATGCCATACAGTTTTGGGAGAAAAGAGACTCTTTAAGGAAAAGAATATATAGCTGGGTATGATGGTGGTGGTGCTCAAATATAGGCCCATACTCAGAAGGCTAAGGCAGCAGGAGCCCTGAGTCCACAAGTTTGAGTCCAGCCAAGACCCTAAACAAAACAAAAGGAGAACCAAAAAAAGGAATACACGATTAAAAATTTAATTTACAAAGTAAGCATTTATTTAGAGTGAGAAAAAATAAGTACAGATTTGAAAAAAAAGACCAATAATGCAAATATAACTAAATTGAGAAAAAACATAAGTTACTTGACATACTTCTCTAGTTACCTGACATACTTCTGTAATATTTGAATTTTTTTTTTTTTTTGTGGTGCAGGGGATCGAACTCAGGCCCTTGTGCTTGCAAGGCAAGCACTCTAATCACTGAGCTAAATCCCCAGCCCCACTTCTGTAATATTTTTTTCTTAGCTATGTATTTTTAATCACCTCATATGACAGAGAATAGAATTCATTGACTCTCTCATAGTTCATAAATTTTCATTATTGTTAAAATGTATATAATGTGATTTCATATACAGACATACTTGCTGTTTCTAGTATTGCTCAGATTTGTATCCTAGAAAAGCAGTTCTTTTTTGTTCTCATTTTTAGTTTTGCTCTTTCAGGTTTTTTTTTTTAAGTACATGTTTGCAGTACATAATTATATTCATTGTGGGGCGTTGGTACATCTACATAACACATCATAATTTTTACATCCCCTTCCTTCTCCTCCCTCACCCTTCCCTCCACGTCTTGATCCCCTTCCCCTTAGTTCTGATTAATTCCATTTTGCATAGTTCTATTCAGGAAAGAAGAAAACACATCTGAGGCATATTTATAATTTTACCGTAGCTTCATGAACTCTCTATCCTGATACGTGAGGTCCTCTGTTTTGACTGTGGAGAACTGAATTCTCTGCCTGCAGTGTAATGAATCTGATGGTAAATTTCCCAGAGGAGTTATTGGCTCCTTCCATTTCAGCCTTCTTTTCCACCGCCTGGGCACTTCCCATGCCAGATGCTACCAACCTACTTGCATTGCCTCGGGACCCTGATTACAAATCCCTGGGTGGACAGAGGATGTGATAGTAGCATCCAAGGAGCCTCACCTGGCTGAGATGGCTGTGATCAGTGATCACTCAGGTGTGCAGAGAAGCAGCTGCAGAGAACTTAAATATGCTTCTGCCTCAATGTCCTTAGCCTGATCCTAGAAATGCTGTCATTCTACTTGGTACATAGTGGAAAGAGGCAGCATTCCTAATTTATTGCAATTAGAATATTTTTTGGTAAATTTTACAGAAGCAAATGACCAACCGTAGAGACACTTTGCTTAGGGCCTTTCTCAGGACAAAGGAAGGATTCTGTATGAGAGGCCCAGAAGCCTGAATCACACTAGCTTTATACTCAAGCTGTATGGATGGGTACAGTTTCCTGGCCCTACACTTGATGTCACATTACCCAGGAAGGTCTGAGGTGAGGGCACTCTGCATTTTACAGCAGCTAGTGGGCATGTATTTAGGAAGAGAGAAAGAATTTTAGAAATTGTTTAAATTATGAGACTTTGCTAAATCTTTTATCCCTCTATGATTACAATTCTACTTTCTTCAGTAGTAGTTAGTAAAAGGAATACTTCGGAAGAAGTCCAATATCTGAATAAGAAATCAGTCCTAGAGAGTGTTAAATTTTTAATCGAACTGTTTTAGAAAGAAGAGCAAATAGAACACTTCGAGGAAAACAAGTAGTTTGCTTTCTCTGGGAGGTGAGCAGTGGCATGACCTAGATAGCTGCTCTCTGGATTTGAAGCCAGCAGTATTATAGGCATCTGTAGGAAACTGCCTGATTTCAAAGGTAACATACTCATCACTGAAGGCAATTTGAAAAGTAAAGAAAATTGGAAATAAGAAAATAAAAATTAACCCTCTTTCCTCTCCCAGAGCTAACCACCATAAACATGTTTTAAAATGCACAGATATGGGGCTTGGTCCAGGAGGTAGACAAAGCACACTCTGCCCTGTGCCTTTGCTGTCTAGCTATAACTCCTGCACATGTTTGGAGAGCAGCTGTGGTGGACTCTGCCAAGGAAAGGGTAACAGGCAGAGGGGGACAGAGTTGGAAGCACCACTGCACCAGCATTTCGCTTTCTGTGTTTCCTCCAGCATAAGCCTAGAGGTGGGCACCAAGTGTGAATAGGGAGAGCTGCAGGGAAGCCTTCTAATTTGGGCTCCAAGAGAGAATGCAAGAAAGCCATTTTTCCTCCTCTCTTCGCCCACCACCAGTCATTCCTATGGTAGTTGCTTTTTTAAAGACTCTTCCCTCCTGTATCTTTGGCCTGGGCAATATGCAAAGAGTGTGTGGCAGAGCAGGGTAACTAAAGCCCCAGGTTTCTGGCTGGAGGAGACTGGAAGGTATAGGAGGAAGATCAAGAGAGTGGGGGGCTTGGGTAAGCAGTCCTTTAAAGTTGTTGACAAACTTTGGGGCTCAGTGCACTAAGCTTTGCTTGTATGTATCTGACCCTGACCAGCTTGTTAAAGATTGAGAACCTGACTAAGGGGTAGACCAACCAACTGCACCTGGAAAGTGGAGCACACACAGGGTGTTGCTCAGGAATATTGTAAAGGTGCTGAAGGACATGGTGACCCTAACCACGTCCTGCAGACAGCTGGTCAGGACTTGTGGCCTGACCAGATCAGTGCCCGCTTAGTCAAAGTACCAACATTTTCCATAGGATTTAAGCAAGACCCACCCACATTGTCCAACAGCACAATACCAGAGAGGCTGAAGCTAATCTGATACAAGTTGGATTGATCTAACAGAGACTGTTCAGCCTGAGTGGCCTCTGTGACATTACCTCTAGTGTTTATCCTGAACTGTGTTGTGCTACGTGGCATAATGTGCTAACCTTGAAATCATGAGGCTGGCCTAGATTATCCCGGTGGATTCATATAGTTACAGGAGCCCCTTAGAAGCAAGGATCTGTCTACAGCTGTAGCAGACAGGAACAGCAGAGGCACTGGAAACATGAGAAGTTTTCAAAGCACCGCTCCTATCTTGGAAGACACAAGAAGTCATGAACCAAGGAATGCAGGTGGCCTGGAGAAGCTGAGAGTGAATAACAGTTGAGAGCTAGTGAGGAACGGAGACCTCAGTCCTGTACCTGCAGAACCCATGAGCCTGAAAGTGCCTGCTCCTACAGAGAATCCAGATAAGACCTAAGGCCAGCTAATGCCTTGACATAGGCCTGTAAGACTCTGAGCAGAGAACTCTGGTGAACCCACTGCACCCCAGCTTCTGACCAAACGATGAGATGATAAAGGGCTGTTATTTTGCTGGGTGTGGTGGTGCACACCTGTAATTCTAGCTGATTCTAGGCTGAGGTGGGAGAATCACAAGTTTGAAGGCCAACTCAGGCTACATAGCAAGACTCTGTCTCAAAATATAAATAAATAAATGGGGAGGGCAATAGTTCAGCGTTCCCTAGCTTCAATCTGCATACAGGGGTGGGGGTCTGCAGTTTTAAGCTAAATTTGTGGTAATTTACAATAAAAAACTAAAACACCTTTAATAGCAGTTATTATTAGAATATTTCAGCTATTTTTTAAATCAGTGGAAATGTAGGTGAAGCTCGCAAAAATATAGGGGATATAAAGAAACAAGTGCGAATTTTAATGTAAAATACAGTAACTGAAATACAACAGAAGTGACAAATGCGTGGGTTTACAGTTTTTTTCATCAGTAAGATTTTGTTTAATGTTATTTTCATAACACTTGTGCAGTCTGTGTACTTAGTAGGGAAATATATATAAAGAATTTAACATAGTACTGACACTTAGTAAATGTACAATAAATGTTAGATGCTGGTTTTATTATCCCTATATTATAATTTCATTGCAGTATCTTTTCATTATAAAGTATGTTTTTGGGGGCATTGTACAATTTTTAAGTCAAAGGGTTTTGTTTTTTTTTTTAAATCCTGAGGAATTTGCATTATAGATTATCAGATTGGGAGCTAAGATACAGGGTGCTAGTCTCACCTAGGTTGGGTCTGTAGCCTTCTGCAAGTGGGCTTCATTCTCAGAGCTGTGGTTTCCCAAGAAAATTGTGGATTGGGCCGGCATTCACCAAGTAGGAGCTTTCTGTCCATCAGCTGTGAACTAACTGAAGAGTTCCATTAGTTATTGGCCACATCAAGTTGTTGCTAGTTTTTTTGGTAACTTACGGAAAATTCCAAACATGCACGATACTGTAAGAATGTATCAAAGCCCATGCATACAACTTTGATCAACACATGGGCAGTCTTTTTTTTTCCCCTTTACTTCCAGTCATCCCCAATTCATTGGATTATTTTAAAGTAATTACCAGATATTATTCCTTTTTGTCCAGTTAACTTCTTTGGTATATGTCTCTAAGGGATTGAGACTTTTTCTTCCCTCATATCCCCATATCATCAGTGAAACAGCTAGTAACATAATATCATCTAATACCTAAATATCAGTGTTTAAATAGTTAATAATCAAATGTTACTCATTGGTCCATAAGTATTTGACTCAGGATTCAAATAAGGGCCACATAACATTTATCTCTTAACAATTTGTATTCCTGCACTTATTCCTCTCCTGTTTTGTTTTTGTTTTTGTTTTTGTGCTGGGGATCAAACTCAGGGATTTGTGCTTGTGCGGCAAGCACTCTAACCACTGAGCTAAATTCCCAGCCCCCCTGCCATTTATTGAAGAAATAGCTCATTTATGTATCAAATGTGCCACAGTCTGTATTTCATGATAAAACTTTTATTCCTTAGGATATAATTTACTGGAAACCTGTAGTGACATAACTGGGTTTTGTTTCATTTGTGGTACTGCGGTTGAATCCAGGGCTCATGCATGCTAGGCAAGCACTCTGTGACTGTGCCATATCCCAATTTTATTCTGAAACAGTCAAGCTAAGTTGCCCATGCTGGCCTCAAACCTGTGATCCTAAAAAAAAAAAAAAAAAAAAAACACAAAACACTTTTCCATTAAAAAAAAAAAAACACTTTTCCATAAAAAAAAAACCTGTGATCCTCCTGCCTCAGTCTCCTGGGTAGTTGGGATTACAGGTGTATACTACCATACCTGGCAAGTTACTGGGTTTTAAAGCCACTAGAAGTAATTCTCTTTGTAAATTTGCTACCGTCTTAATATATAGTTAGAACCATTTATTTCATTTTGCATGGATTTTTAGGACTTGTTTTTTAATTACTGATTAACTTTGCTTTCTAAGCATGTAAAAACATTTATGAAGCTCCAAGTTCAAAACTGTAACACATTCATAACAGCCACAATTCGTATGTCTCGTTGCCAGGTGGCTCTGAACCACCAGTGGAACATGCATGACTGTCCCACTGGGAGGCTTGGGACAGTCAGTCATGCACGTACCACTCACTGGTGGTTCAGGCTGGTGGAACATGTTAAACATGATGTTTTCAAATACAGTTCCCAACATTATCTTCTCTATCCTTTTTCCTTCCTCCCCCATGGGTAGGTAACCAGTTTCATTAGTCTTTGGTTTATCTTTCCAGTATTGTTGTTTTTATGAATACAAAGAAATACGCGTACTTATAGTCCTCCTCTTCAGAGTTGTGTGCCCTGCACCTGGTTTTGTGCGTCGCTTTCTTCACTTTCACAAAGTAGCATGCAGAGATTTTCCTGCTTCTGTTGGTAAAGATGTTGATCTAGCTTGGAATGTTGAGATTCAGCCACTTATCTGGATTTGTTTTCTCTTAAAATTTATTTTTCAGGCCAGACATGGTTGTGCACACCTGTGATCCTGGCACTCAGGAGGCTGAGGCAGGAAAATGGTGAGTTTGAGGGCAGCCTGGACTATATAGTGAGACCCTGTCTCAAAAAAAACCCATATATTTCAGTTTATTGAATTTTGTTTTGCATAAACTCAGAATGCCTGGTAGTTAAAGGTCTAAAATATACTCTAAGAGAAATAAATACATCTGTCTGATATTTGAGCAATTTAAAAAAGCCAAGTGAAAGTCAAATTAAAAGGTTGGCAAATAGTAATTATGTCCAAAAAAATCTCTTTGAAAGTATAGTCTGTACTGTGATAGTGAAGTTGTCTGAAAGCAGTCCTCCTCTTCTGTAGCCACTGTTGCATATTCTGAGATAGTAGGGCTGTGGTAACACAATTTTATGAGGTTTAATTTTTTTTTTTTCTTTTGAGACAAAGTCTTGCTTTGTAGTTCAGGCTGGCCTTGAACTCGTGGCAATCCTCCTGCCTCAGCCTCCTGAGTTTTAGGATTACAGGTGTGTGCCATCACACCCTGCAATTTTTGACTACTAAATACTATAAATTAGAAGAGAGAGTTGCAGGACTGTAACTGTGGGGAGCTCAAGGATCGAGGCTAAACCTGAGCTGCTCTTTGGTGACCACACTCCTAGAAGCAGAGAATGGAACATTACAGAATATGAAGAGCATTATAAGAGCAGATAGAGATCTATTAGGATTCTTTATCTTACTGTGTTTCTCAGCATTATAGGATTTTCTGTTGTGGTAATGTCAGCATGGCCTTAATTTCAGTCTATTCTTCTCTAACTGTACTAGTAGTAACTCTTAGATACTTAAGCATTTTCTAGAGAATCTCTGGTATTCTATAGTTTAATCACTACTACAACAGCTTGAGATAATACTTCCTTAAAGGAGCAGGTAAGGTGACCACATGCTTTATTGTTCAAGCCAGAACACAGTTGGAGTGAAAGGGGTGGTATCCCAGGGGAATAGGATATAGTTACTCACAGGCAAGCATAGATATGTAACATATAGATGTATGGTTATAAGCTGCTTTCACATCCTGTCACTACCCTCTATAGTAAAAGAAACTGAACTAGACATATTCTGAATTCCTAAAATGTACAGTTGATAATTCTGAGGAATAATTTCATGCTTCTTTCATAGAATTTGGGTTTTCAGGTAATATTGTGAGAAGACTAGGTAATCTCTAGTTGTCACTTGGTAATCCTGGGGAACTGGTTTCTAGTAAAACCCCCTCAAGGATAACAAAATCTATAGATGCTCAAGTCTCTTTTATAAAATGATGTTGTATTTAATCTGCATATATCAGTGATGGAGAACCTTTTGGAGACGAGTGTCCAGATTGCAACCCAAAACCCATTTATTTATCACAAAGTACAAACACTGCAATTGAACCTGAATACTGGGGTTTTAGTTTAGAAAAAATAACTCGTATATTAACATCTTTTGTCTTAAAAACAACACACGTGCCATAGATCTGCTACCATTGGCTTATATCGTCCTGCAAACTTTAATCTCTAGATTACCTGTAATACCTAATAAAATGTAAGAGCTATGAGATATAATAGGGAACACGGTGTGGGATATACAGGACCTCCCTGTAGTATGCATATTTACACTTTTTTCTCTTAAGTCTAAAACTATAATAAAATTTTTATTTAAAAAATACTATAATTGGAATCAAGAACACATCACCTTCCAGTTTATTTTCGTATTGAACTGCTCATAAAAGAATCATAGATCCTTAGAGTTGAAAAGGACCTGATTATCCCACCCCTCCTCCTGCTGTTTTCCAGATGAAAAGCTGGGGTTGGAAGTGGAGACATGACTGAGTTTATCAAGGGCAGACTCCAGGTGTGCTGGCCTAGGTGGCTGCTTCTGTCATTCCCCACAAGTTCCTGCCTTTCTTAAGTAGGCATTTTTAAGTGTTGGTAAGCTGCCCTTCCAGCATCAGAGGTTCTTCAGTAACGACTGCCTTCCCAGTGTTTGAGGGACAGTGTTTCCCTGCACGGCCAGTTTTTCCAGCTTTATGCAGGGAATGGTGCCAGATGTGGTTTCTGTGATGCACAGGTCACGTCATTTTCCAGAGAGCAGTGCAGCCATGTCCAGGGAGAAGGTATGTGTTCCTGGGAGGGGTATGGATGGCCAGCTGTTTCTCATCAATTCTGTGAACTTGGCCTTTCAGTGTGAGACCTGACATTGCTTCTCAACTTCCTCACATTCATTAACTTAACTGCTTATTCTAAAAACTATCAGGCATGCTTAGAGAATAAAGAAGGATCCATCTTTTTCTATACTGTAGTGAAGAGGAAATGCAGCCAGAGTCAAGGAACATGGCAAGAGTCCATTTGACTGTTCTCAACTGTAAAAGTTCATCACTAATAGGGGATTTTAGGCATATTAGACAAGTTTAGTGAATGACAGGCATCTTATTCTGTTTGCTTTGCTTGGTCAGTGCATTAGTCACTTGTTGCTGGGACAAAGTACCCAACATCCATAACTTCAGGAGAGGCTTATTTTTGGCTCATGGTTAGCTGGTCCAAGGCAAAAACAACATGGGATCCTGGCATGGTGGAAGAGAGGTGTTCTCTGTATGGTGGCCAGGAAGCAGAGGGAGAAAGGAGGAACCAGGGACAAGAATATACCCTTCCAAGATTTAGCTATTATAAATTATGCTGTTGTGAACATAGGTATACATATATCACTGTGGAATGATGCTTAGCATGATGAATGTGATCATTATGTACGGCAAACATGTACTAATAAAAAAGAATAAAAAGAATACGCCCTTCCGGGTCATGCCCCCCTTCTAACCAGCCCCCACCTCTGAACGTGAGAATTTCGAGGGATATTTTAGATCTAAACCATAACAGACAACAATACAGAGGTTTATCTCTTGATTCTCCTAAAAGAGGCATTCCATAAGCATTTCAAGGAAGGCAGCTTTTCATTGCCAGCAGCAGTTTTACCCAGCTCCCTTCACTGTGATCACTCTGCTTTTGTCCAGGGAACCACATGCTGATTTCCCAGCAAGAGTGCAAGTGGCCACCAAGGCCTGACATTTCAAACCATCTATTTGTTTGTTAAGAGCAGTTTTAGGCTCACAGAAAAATTGAGCAGACAGTGCAGATTTCCCTTTCACCTTCTGTCCCACTCTTCTCCCACCATCAGTGTCCCTCACCACAGTAGATATTTGTTGCATTCCCAAAGCCCCTCCACACTTAAGAACTGAATTTTTCAACTTTAGAGGATAGCATGTCACAGAGTTATTGTTGTTAAATGAGAATATATCCATAGGAGCTGAATTTATAGCAGATAGTGCTAAAGGTCAGTAGTAGAAATTGTATCCAGCCAGCTACAGTTATTTTTTAGGATTAAAGACTACAAAGAATTCCATTCACATGGAAAGAAGAGTCCCTCCTGGTCCCTGGTTCTGCACACTGCCATTCTCCTGTGGGTTTCAGGGAAAGCTCTCTGGCAGGAGCAGAGACTGGGTGGGGGCTGACAAAAAGTTCCAGGACAGTCAGTGGTCTTGTGTGTTTCTGGTCAGCCTTGCATATTCTTGTCTCTTTAATATTGTAAGTACACACAGCAAAGTTTCTATTAGGTCTTAGTTTATATAGGATGGATTTCAGTGCATATACTTTACCTTTCATTTTTTTCGCCTTGTCAAACCAGGAGAGTCAGTCAGCCTGCAACAAATGATGCTGAGTGAGCAGCCTGCCATTTCTGTAGCAAGTGTCCAGTTATTTGGTGCTTCTGAAGTAGTTGACACACTTCAAGACCAAGGTTAACCCACACTGACAGCACTGAGATTGCCTGTCAGTTTTCTATGAAGGTCTTTTAAGGTTTTGTAAACTTAGTGATAAGCTTAGCTTTCAAGTCTTAAACTTAAGTCTTAATCATCTTAAACTTTGTTTTAAAGTGAGCAGTTATTAAATAGACAGTTTAGGTCACTTTACTGTTGTGTAACAGCAAACAGATTTCTCTTTGGAATATCACCAGCAGGGTGCCTGAGGGATTATTTCCTGGTAAGTGAATTTGTCTTCTTCAAGTTAACATCATGCTTTATGGCAGTATATCTCATCTTCAGCCCTATTGACATCTTCCTATGGACTAAATGAACACTAGGACATAAATTTGCTGTTCAGAAAGTATGCAAACCTGCACAGATTTCTCCTTTGTGAGCCACATAGTTTAGGAGAGAGTGTTGCTATTCTTTGAGCCAAGAAAAGTGTTTTTCCTTTGTCTGTGTCTTGTTCTTATGAGAGGTAAAGCAAAATTAAATAAAAAGTATGCTATTTTTAAAATATTATTAAATAAACATCTGTAGATACATTTAGCGTAAATCAAATGTATGACTTGATGATTTATAAAGTTCATAAATACTGTCCAGGTCAGGAAATAGAACTATGCCAGTCACCCCAGGACCCTCTTCCAGTGCCTCACCTATCCCATCAACAGCCTTTTTTTTCCTACCAAGGGGGACCATTATCCTAACTTTTCTAGTAATAACTTCCTTCTGTTTTCTTTCTGCCTTTTTATCACCCAGATGTATACCTTGAGGCACTGTGGTTAGCCTTTACTATTTTTTAAGAATTACATATTTAGACCTAACTTTCTTACAACAAGTAGAAGAGAAACAACCTGGAGATATCACTCTATCTGAAAGTATTAAGCCATGCATGGTGGCTCACACCTGTAGCCCAGCACTTGGGAGGCTGAGACAGGAGATAACCTGAGTGCAGGATGGCAAGACCTTGTCCTTAAATAAATAAAAATGTATTTAAAATATAAATGAAAATAATATGGTGGAATAAATAAGAGCTATGAGCCTTACAAACTTATTTTGACTTTATACATGTTTTCAGAATTATACCCTTACTTGAAGTAAAGAGTGACTTTGATGACCAAAATAATATCATATACCTTGTTTTAGAGGAACCCACTCTTGGTTCAGTATTTGGTAAATGTGAACTGACCAGAAGCTTTAGGGATTGTTATTTGGTGGATTTGTTTGTTTCGAGGTTATTAGTATTTCATCTGTTTTAACTTTGTAAGTTAAAAAGAAACAACAACAAAAACTTTGGAAGTATCCTAAAGTGGAAGTCCTCCTCATTCACATTTCTTACTTTTGTATTAGCCATTCAGTAAATAAAAGTTTATAAAATTAAAATGAAAAAGCTCCTATTTATGGTTCCTAGAAGCTGTATGTCTCCTGTCAATGTTAGTGGTGTGTAAACTGAGTATAAAGTGGTGTCCTGCCCTCCTATTGGAAGGTCTGTCCAGTGTACTGCCTGATGAGGCAGTGTGTGTGTGCTGGCACCAGTTGTGTTAGGTCAGTATCCAGCAAACGACCTAGTGAGAGTCCAGCCTGCCCGTGGGGAGCTCGGAGACCTCTGAAGGTGATAGGTCACAAGACCAGCCGAGCCCACAGTGGGGAAGTTGGACCAGCTTCGTGTGGAAATCAGGAAGGGAGGCGCACTGGGCAGAACGTGCACCATCTCGTTGTTTTGCCTGTTGCTCACAGTTCGCTTTGTCTAGGGATTTTAGCTTTCTGGTTTTCTGCATTCTCGTTTGATGAGCTGTCCGAATGTGGCCGTGCTCACCGAGGTGGGTTGAGCAGGTTGTCTTTGTGGAACTGGGTGTAAGTGCACAGTAGGAGTTGGCTGGCAGTGAGGGCTGGGGATTTAGCTCAGTGATTAGAGTGCTTGCCTTGTAAGCACAAGGGCCTGAGTTCGATCCCTGGCACCACCAAAAAAAAAAAAAAAAAAAAAAAAAAAAAGCTTTTAACACTTCATGCGAGCTATAGAAATGTCCTTGGTTTCGGTTTGTCTTGATAACAAAATGTGCATGAAAAAGACGAGAAGGTCTAGAGATGAGCAGCAATTAAGTTGGCGCAAAGAGACGGGCTGGGAATGTACTGAGATAATTGGTTGTCTTCAGTGCTGGAGATGAACCGAGGACCTTGTGAGTGCTAGGTTAGTGCTCTACCTCTGAGCCACATACTTTTTATCTTGAGACGAGGTCTCACTGAATTTTCCAGGCTGACTTCCAAGTGGTGATTCTCCAGCCTTAGCTAGTGGAACAGCTGGGATTACAGGTGTGTGCCGCTGCACCTGCACCTGTTATAACCCTGCATTGTTTATTGATTATGTAGCTGGCATTTGTGTCTCACCTACACCACTTTTGAAATATCCTTTGCTGTGCTATGTTTCACCATTACGTATTTTCCTTTAAATTGATTTTTAAATTTAATAACACATTTGAGGAGCTGGGTGTGGTGGTGCATGTTTGTAAGCCTAGCTGTATAGGAGGCTGAGGCAGATGGATCACAAGTTCAAGACCAGTTTGGGCAACTTAGTGAGACCTGTCTCAGAATAAAGAAAAGGGGCAAGGCAAGGGGTGCTGTAGCTCAGAACTCCCTGGGTTCAATCTCTAGTACTGCCAAAAAAAGGAAAATTGCCATAAATAGTAGGTAACTATATTAATAAATAAAGAACAAGCCAGGTTTAGGAGAGCCTAGTTGATATTTAGCCTGATATTTGTTAAAACAGTGAATGACTTAAAAATATAGACCTTTCCTTCGGTTGAACAGGAAGGATTGAAAAGGACATGAGTTCTTCCCTGGCCCTCTTTGCCCCTCAGTGTTGTCTATTACTTGGGCCATGGGTAGTGAAGAGGTTATTGTGAGTTTAGGGTAGGCAGAAGCTGGAATGGCCTGGCCTGGGGCAGTGTTCCTGACCAAATCCCTGTCAACAGGGACGTGCAGGGTGCCGTTCAGTGCCATACCTGAAATTACCTGACCAACCAGTGGCACCCATCTGGGCCAGTGAGGCACAAATTAGAAAAACCAAGGAGGACAAAGATAAGCTTGGCTGTCTCACCTACTTTTCTTGGTGTCTTCCCTACCCCAGGTAGCCATATCCTCCACACAGGTAGCAGAGGTGAAAGACAGGTGCACAGCTGCATCAGACTGGGCCAGACACTGCCTGACACTTGTTGATGCCACACCTCATAGTGACTGTCATCTTTGCTACAAATGGCACTCCCCAGACCTTAGGAAGGAGTGTTGGCATGGCAACTGGGCAGCCCAGGGCTGTCTCACCCCTGTTAGGTGAATGGTGTGACATTGCTCTCACTAATGGGGTGTTTGAGGGGCTGAGGAGTTAATATGTGTGCTGGCTCAGAGCACCCAGGAAATGTTATTGTTTGTTATTTTACGATCCATTTATGTGTGTATAATCTTTTTTGAACTCTTTATTTGGATGTAGTTTAAGACTTACAGAAGTTGTAAAGATAATATAATGGGCCCTGTGTGCCCCATGGTTTTTTTTTAAACATTGTTTTAACATCTAAATAAGATGGTAATTCTTGGTATGTTTTTGTTTTATAGTGTTTTCTTCACTGTTAATTGGTGAAGATGGGGGAGATAGAAGGAACTTACAAAGTCCTGCAGACAGCAGGGACGCAGTTGGGCACTCAGACCCCCGTGGGCATGAGCACCCTCGAGCCAGGGCAGATGCTGTCACCCAGAAAGCAGGAGAAGCACATGCGTGTCAGAGTGAAGCTGCTGGACAACACGGTAGAAATATTTGACACCGAGGTAAGAAGCATAGCCTTTGTCTTCTAAATGTCCAGTATCACGTACCACATTGCATTTTGCTGGTTAGACTTTGCATATTTATCTAAGTGGACCAAGACCAGTGTTGGTGAGTACACAATAGAATCCTGGGTACAGCGAATCTGTGTTCTTCTTTTAGTTTGTTAAAGCTGGTATTCTGGGCTGGGGATTTAGCTCAGTGGTTAGAGTGCTTGTCTTTCAAGCACAAGGTCCTGAGTTCGATCCCCAGCACCAAAAAGAAAAAGCTGGTGTTCTCACTAGATTGGCAGCACACACCTATAATCCTAGCACTTTGGGAAGCTGAGGCAGGAAGATCACCAACTTCAAGTCTAGCCTGGAAACCTAGCAATTTGGCAAGATCTTGTTTCAAAATAAAAAAATAAAAAGATCTGGGGATGTAACTCAGTGGGAATTTCCCGAGTTCAATCTCCAGTACTAGCGGGGGAAAAAAAGGTATATAATTCTGATGGGACTTGGTCTTCCCACACTTCTCTTTTGAAGGCTGGCTAAAACTGCTGAAGGGTGCAGTACAGCCAGATTGCTTTCGCTAGACCCTTTCCTGCATGGCCACCTGGTTTCCTGGCCATCTGGGTGAGGGGACAGCACTGGCTTCAGAGTGTGTCAGCATCCTTGTCTGAAACATGGGTCCGGTCTTCCTTCTCGGCATGGTCAGTGTCACATCTAGCACATACCAGGTAGAGAGCCTGGCATACAGGAGTAGAGTGTTAGTGTGTAATTTATTTTTCCAGGTCAGCAATAAGCTTTTCATTTTGAATGATTCCCTAATAGTAGATTGCACTGATAATGTTGATAAAAATGACTGTAGTAAAAATATGTGTATATCAATATATAAACTGCTTACTTTTTAGACACACATGATATATTAGAATACATTTTCTCATGCTTCCAACAACGCTGTAACTCTGAAATCAATATTTACACTGAATAAAATCAATATTTATACTCAGTGAAATCAGTATTTATAATCAGTGCGTAGCTGGCATCAACTATAAAATTCTTTGACTTTTATTTTTAATAAACATATTCCACAGGCAAAAAAAAAATACATTTTCTCTGTTTAAATGATATTAAGACAAATATTCTTTTTTAAAATTACTAATTTATTTTCATATCTAATGCATAAATCCATTCTCTTTTTTTTCTAAAATTTGTATTTTGGCTTAACAAAATATCTTTAGAAACTTTTCCTACTCTTAATGTTACAGAGGTAAGAATAAGAGAATGATCTTGTAATGGTTTATGCCTAGATGTGCCCTTAAAGCCTCAAAAGAGGTGGGGCTTTTCAGAGGTGGCTGATCATACTAGATTATGCGTGTGATAACTGGGTTAGTCCACGGATTGGTTTAGCATAGTTCCAGGTGTGGATAACAGGAAGGCCCAGCCTGGGTGTAGGTGGCACCAATCTAGGCTTATAGCCTGAATGGTATAAAAAGGAAAAGGAAGGCTCACTGCCTCCTGCCTGCCATGCCATAAACTGTTTCTCCTCTGCTGTGCTGCCCTGTCTTGGAACCAGCTGACTATGGACTGAAACTGCTACAAACTGTGAGCTAAAATAATCCTTTGCTCCTTTAAAGTGAGAGTGTCGGTTACTTTTACAATAAGAAAATAACCAAGACAGATCTTAACCTCCAGCATTAGGTTTATTTCTATTTGGAGATTTCTGTTGCGGATCAAGATACTACACAGAAAATAAAAGAGGCTCAAGCTATGGGCAAGGACTAGTGGTGCCTTATTCCGGAATGTGTTGGGGGAGGCAGGTGCTGTTGGATGGAACGACCTGAGGCTATTGTTCTGCCTGGAGCCCTGGACAATGTGACCTTGTCCTCAAGTGTCAGGTGGCAGTTACAGTATCTAGTGCTACAATTCACAAACTCCAGGGGACCCACATGCTTTTCAGAAGGTCTTATCTATGGAGGAAACAAAATATTTCATCAGGGAAGTCATCCTGTTTTGGGGAAGGTCTGTTGCAGTGCTGATTCTGTGTGACTAGAATACCTGAGAAAGTCAACTTCGGGGACGAGACATTTACGTTAGCTCACAGTTTCAGGGGTTCCAGTCTCAGCAGGCTCCAAAGCAGAAACATCACGGTGGAAGGGGATGCTGGAGGAAAGCTGCTCACTGTATAGCAGCCAGGAAGCCGAGAAGAGCAGGAAGAGAGCCAGAAAGAAAGGACTGAGGACAAGAATATACTCCTTGAGGCAATATCCCCAGTGACTGCTTCCTTCAGCCAGACTCCACCTCCTAACAGAGCACTCAGAGTTAGGAACTCTTCAGTGAGTTAATCCGTTGATGAGGTTACCACCCTCATGATCCAATCTCCTCCCAGAGTGTTCCCCACTCTGAACATAACTGGCTTTTGGGGGACATTTTGGTTCTAAATCCTAGCAGTGACCTTCGAGTTCAGGGGAGATAGCATTGTTTACTCCTCTGCCACCTCTTGGATGGCTGTCCTGTAGGAAATAGGTCAAAGATCTGGGAACTGAACCAGTTAGATGTTTGGAAGAATTTCCATCATGCAGCCATCCTATAGTAAATGAATTTGCTGGAGTTAAGGCATGTAATAGGTTCAACATTAAAAACAGAAGAAGTGAAAGAAAAAGATTTATGGTATTCAGGGTTTGATTTTAGAGTGTCTTCTTTATCCTGTTTAATGGTCTTTATCAACTGAATCTAGGACCCAGAGGGGAAAAGCACACATTTATTGTTGATCATAAATAAGATGTAATCCTTTATAATGCTGTAACTAAGCATTTAGGGTACTTTATATCTAAGGAAATCAATACCATTTTATGAATGTTTCAGAATATTTGGAGCTTGGGGTTGGAGATTTACCCCAGTGGGAGAGTGTTTGCCTAGCAAGTGCAAGGCCCTGAGTTTGATCCCCACTACCCCCCCAAAAAAAAATCTTTTTTGGAGCTTGTTAGAGTTTCAGTAAGTTGAAAATTGTTTCTGTTAATCCAGTCTGTCATCTTTGGTATTTGATACACCAAACAAAGTTACCAGAAATTGAGTTTCACTTGAAAAAAAAAATATTATTGTATATTCTGAATTGCCCAGGGTACTTTTATATCGTGTTAGTCATTGATGCATACCTTTCTTTTTTCTTTGTTTCTTGTGGTACAGGATCTTAATGTGTTGCCCAAGCTTGGCTTAAATTTATCATCCTCTCACCTCAGGCTGTTGAGATCTAGGATTATAGGCATGCACCACTGAACCAGCTGGATGCACACTTTTTAGGGGGAGTTAAAATACCACATATTAGAGTGGTACCTTGGTTCACAAACTTAATTCTTTCCACGTTTCTCATCACAAAACAAGTTGGACAACAACCAAATCAGATTTCCCTGTAAGGTCAACATTGAATCTAACCATTGAATTTGATTTAGTTTTATCATCCAATTTGGTTTGTAACCAGAATCATGGAAAGAATTCAGTTTGTAAACCAAGGTACTACTGTATAAATCAGTGGTATTGTGTGTCCAAGTACTATAGCCTCCCTGACTTTATCAGTTAGTTTTGCTAAATAACAAACCACCCCTGAATTTAGTGGCTAATTTACTAATTCCCACATATTGTTGATTTGGAGTTCTAGGCTAAGCTGACTAGGAAGCACCAGGTGGCCGGAATGGTCTTACCCACCCACCTAGGACCCCTGCCTCTCTCAGTATGAAATCTCGTCCTGTGAATCAGTGATGAAAATGTCATCAGTGCAGGAGTGGGAGCTGGGAGATGCCTTGCAGGGGAGAGGTCGTCTCAGTTTAGAAATTTTCCAGTGTCATTTCTACCCTGTTACACTGACCAAAGCAAGCTACCAACCCAGTCCAGTCCAGATTCAAGGGTAGGGAAGCAGAGTTACCTTGATGCAGAGTAGCAAGGAATTCGTGGCCATTTTTTCCAGTCCACCTTGATGATTGCCAGCAGAGCACGAATGCAGCCTCTGGACATAACACTGACACCCTAGGTCCTAGGATCTGGGTCAGCCAGCTGGGCTGATGTGTGGGGCCTCCCAGATGGGCAAAGCCCGTCTTCAGTAAAATGATCCCCCTTCCCTGGGAGGCAGGTTTGCCCTGCCTCTTCCTCTTCGCTGTGTCCCGGAGAGTGCTCGCTTTGGCAGCACATACACTATGTTCCAGGGTTTATCAGTCTCTGGATTGAAGCCTTTCATCCCTGTGCTACCATCACTGGTCTACTGGTGTCATTCATATTCTTTTCCATGACCCCCTTAAGTTTAAACTGAAAGACAAGCTGTGGTCTGGTAGTTTTCATCAGACCTGTAGGCTGGGCAGACTCAGAGCTGCAGGGCAGTGAGTAGACAGACCAGTGAGACCTTGGCTGGGCAGGCCTGTCTCAGGCAAGAGCAGGGCCTCAGCCATGCTTGTCTGTCCCTCTGGAGGACATGTTCTGGGAGGGGAGGGGCCTTGCTTTGTAAATAGTGTCAAATGAATGAAATCAGAACTTAGATTTGGTTAACATGCTTTCTCTAAGAGAGTTTCCGATTTTTCCCTGTATAGTGATGGTGTCTAACCTCACACTCATTCTGTTTTGTTTTGAGGATTCTTGATCTTATGCATTTGTCTTGTCTGTCTGCTTGACTTTTTTCTTTGTTAAGTCTTAAGCAGTAGTGGTTTTCTAAGGAGATGAGCTGACACGTCCTCTGGCAAACTGTGTGGAGATGACTGTGAAGCACTGGCATCCTGTGAGGACATGTATGTCCCCTCGTTGGTATCAAAAGTTTAAAGGACCATTTTAACTTAAAGAAGAATCTGACATTCAGTGGTTTTTTGTTGTTGTTGGTTTTTGTTTGTTTGTTTTTTTGTTTTGTTTTGTTTTTTGGCTCTTGTGAAAATACAGAGCAGCCTGAAGCCCTCTGTGCTGAGTTCATAGATATCCAAATGAGCTGGTGGTCACTGTCTCATGTCTGTCTTCAGCCAGTCCTGCTGTCCTCATTGTAGTCTCCTTCAGAAAGGTGAGCTTGTCAGTCCCAGTTTTATCCGTCTCCCAGAGGGAGCAGGCAAAGGGTGTTTTCTGTCCAGGCAGACTGCTGCAAGGATGGGAAATGATTCTAGAGCACTGCTGGCAAAGAAGTCAGTGGAGCTGACTGAGTACAGAGCATGGCTTTGTTTCACTCTTTCTGAGGTATATAACATTCTTGTTCAATTTTTGTACCCCTCAATCAAAATGGCTTAAAGCTAGAAGCTAGGTTCACTCTTACATGTTCAATATTTATTATTGGAGGGTAAAGTAGAGCTAAAAATATTTTTGAGTTTTTAATGTATTTTTTATTTTGGGGACAGTCTTGCTAAGTTGCCCAGGCTTGAACTTGCAGTCCTCCTGCCTCAGCCTCCCAGAGTGCTGGGATTATAAGCATGTACCACATTCCGAATTTAGCTGACAATTTCTAACAGCTTCATAGAGGTATAATTCATATACCATACAATTTACCCATTTAAAATGTGTAATTCAGCGCTATTTAGTATTCACAGAAATAGGCACCTATCACCACAGTCAATTTTAGACCATTTTCATCTGCAAAAATAAACCTACACCCTTTAGCTATCACCTCTCTAGTCTTTTTCCCTTCCTCTTAGCTCTAAGTGAACAGTAATCTACTTTTCATCGCTGTAGATTTCCTGTGCTGGACGTTCATATGAACAAGATCATATATCATGTAGTCTTTTTCGACTGATATCTTTTACTAAATGTTTTTAAAGTTCACGCATGTTGTAGCACGTGTAGTTTAGTACTTAATTCTTTTCCCCTGTATGGATGTACATTTTATCTGTTCCTCAGTTGATGACATCTGGATTGTTTCCAGCTTTTGGCTCTTGTCAATAATGCTGCTTTCAACATTCATGTAACAAGTTTTTGTGTGGATGTGTGTTGTCATTTCTTCTGGGTATATACACAGGAGTGGATTTCTTAGGTTGTATGGTAATCCAAAGGCTTAATCATGAAAGTACTCCCCAGACCCTTTTTCAAAGCAGTGGCACCATTTTACATTCCACCAGCAATGTTAGGAGGGTTTTGATTTCTCCATATTCTTACCAATACTTAACCATTTTCTAACTTTTTCATTCAAGCCTTCCATACTAGTGGGTTTAAAGTGTATCTTTATTGTGGATGACGTGATATTTAAAGGTTACTTTTAATGGCTGAAGAAGGGTTTTGAGCCAAAATATGAGAATTGTATCATTAAAAAGTTATCTGGGTCTTGAAAAAAATAATATCTGGGCCTGGGAGTATAATTCAGTGGTAGGGCTCTTGCCTAGCTTGCATGGGGCCCTGGGTTCTATCCTCAGCACAAGGGAAAAGCAAAGTTATCTTGGAGCTGTTTCCTGGGAGAGATTGTGAGTAAGGACCAGGCTCACCTTGTCACTGATCAGGAAGAGCATATGTGCACTCTGAAGCTTGTGGAGAAAACACAGTTATGTGTGTGCACAAAGGCAGAGGCCTCCATGTAGAGTTTTAGAAACATGTAAAGTTTTTAGAGTGTCATGCAAACTCTTAAAAATAGAAACTTTTCTTGATACTGCCCCCACTACCAACAGTACTGGGATGGAATCCAGGGAAGCTTTACTCCTGAGTTACATTCTCAACCCTTTTTATTTTTGAGACAGGGTTTTGCTGAGTGGCCTATGCTGGCCTCCAGCTTGCAATCCTTCTGCCTGGGCCTCTCAGGTAGCTGGAATTACAGGTGTGTGCCATTGCACCCATCTTATAATATATTTTTAAATCAATATCTCATTACAAGTATTACCTACCAGAATTTCTGATCACCCTCATCCACATAAATCATTTGCTGAAACAAATTCAGACTTACTAGGATTGTGTAAGATAATGAAATAAGATATACTTTGTAGTTCTTTGTATTGACCATAATTAGGTTGAAATACTTTTTGTGTGAAAAGGCAAATATTGTAGTGGTGCAGAGAAAGGGAGAGGAAGCTCTAGGGTAGGTTTGAGGTAGGACCCTGTGTGTGGGTGTGGGCGTCAATTACATCTGATTTAAGTGACGTCTGACATTTATTGACAGACTATTCAGCCACCCAAAGGTCAGTCGGTGGCTATGTTTTTGATTTAGTAAAGTTTTGAATTGTTTTAGTTGATCAATGAATTCTGACCTCAGCTCTAGAGAGTCTTGTTTTTGATCAATAAATTTTCTTTTAAAACCAGCTGGAAGTTGTGTGCCAGTTTGCCTTGTCCTGTGTGTTAAGCTATAGAGTGGAAATGTTTCCAGTCTGGCCATGTCCCAGGTGAAAAGTGTCCCCTAGAGCCTTCTCAGGGCTTTCCAGGGCAGGCTGACTAGGGCAGCTATGCTTCTACTAGCATGTCATTCACCATTTGGGGAGTTGGGAGTTAACGTGAGTTAGAGTTACTCTCTGAAAGTTAGTATTTTGTCAGAAGTGCTGTTTAGTGATTAAAAGAACAGTCTGGGGCAGGGAATGTAGCTCAGTGTAGAGTATTTGCCCAGCATACTTGAGGCCCTGGATCCAGTTGTCTACACTGCAACAACAACAACAAAAAAAACTACTAGGATGTAGTTCAGATGTGTGAGACCTTGCCTGAGAGAGTAACTGTCCTCTGCCTTCATTAGCAAGTAGGGCTCAAGTCCTAATGAGCATGATGATTTTCTTTATGATTTTCTTATGTTCCCCTTTCCTTTAATACACTCAAAGTTCTTAGGATAGGCTTTCATTTTCTTCTTTCTTTCAAGAATTGCAGAAGTATTAGTTTAAATATGTGACAACTAGGAGAAATTCTGTCATGAAGTTCCATGCTAGAAGGCTTTAACTTGCTATTCCAGTTAAAGCTTAATGTTTTCATTCTGGCAGGAAGAAATAGTCAGAATTCCAGAAAGTATCATAGCCAGATGTGTGTCATTGCTCCCACATGAATATCCTAAATATGGCAAATAAACTGTCCTAGAACTTTTTCTGGCCTGACCGCAAAAGAAAAAGCTACTAATTCACCATCTGAAACTTGGGGATAGTACAGGTTTTATACAATAGCGCTTACGTGTTTCTAGGATACATAGCTATTATGAGACTCTGCCCTAGATTTTAAAACCTGTCATTTTGTCATGGAAAATTGGTCTTTTTTTTTTTAATTCTGATGCCCAAGAATGTGGTAGGGTGGTACATGTCAGAAATGTGGATGTTTTTATTCTTAGTTACATGGTTGTGGTATTGGAGCTCTCGGTGCCAGCTGTTCCCATCACGCCCTAGTGCATACAAGCAGGGTTGGTGTGTCACAGTCTATGTTAAATCGATAAACTAGTAAAATGCTTGATGAAGTTAGGCTAGCAGATGGAAAGAACAGGGAAATGTCAGAGAAAGTCCCATAACCACAATTGTGGAACCGACTGTTCTACTGTTACTTTAGGCTCTCAACAGAGGACAGAGAAGCAACTTGTCATTGAATAACTTTGACTTGTAACATCATTCTTTGAGCACCTAAGAGTTGTTGCACCTGGGGCAGTTTAACTATCTCAACAGCAGGCCCCAGAGGACATGGGAGTGCCCCCCAATAGTGCAGGTAGTAGTTGACCCGTCCGAGCTGCGAGCCTTGCTCAGAAGCCCCTTATTCTGTTCTTACCTATGTAACACACCCATTTTTATCCAGAAAAAATGTGATTCACTGATGGGAGGCCAGAAGAGTTGAGCTGTGCTTATTTTTGCTGGCCTTGCCTTTGACTTGCCCTTCTCTTTTAGTTCTTCTCATCCCTCTGTGACATTTCAGGTGCCTGCATTCTTGACCCAACTCCCCATACACGTTGACCCCTGGAGCAGGAGGAAACAGATGATGCCCTGGACATACCTCCTCCTCTTCCAGGCTCCTGTGCCCTGCGTGCTTGTACCCCTCTGCACCCGGCTTCCACCTGAGCAGATTAGAACAGGGAGAGTGGACGTGCATTTCTTCAGTCTGCAAATTTGGGGGTGGGGGTTCTGTGGAACAGATGCGATCAGGTAGCTCACCTGGGCCTATGACTAGACATGGGGTGCCAGTGGCTCCTGTCTTTTCCCACTGAACCCTTTTCGGGAATCAGGTCAGAGGGCCCATGGTTCCACTGTGCAGGCTTTCTTCAGTTGCCCAGCACAAACCCAGAGAGACAGTGCTTTGCACACTGCCTGCCATGACCTGTGCCAACATGGGTGGCTGCAGCTCGTTCTGCTGCTCCTGGATGCTTCTGGAACTTTTTCCTGTTCCTGTTGGTGAGCAGAGAGGTTATTGCCAAGGTTCAGCTGTGTCTGGCCAGGTTGCCACACACATTCTCGTGTGTCACTGTGTGCATGTGTATGTGCCAAGGTTGTGGGCTGGGCTTGTGCTCAGCCCTACCAGAGTGTTAGCGAGCACTCTGGAAATTGGCTGTGTAGTTTCATGTCCTCTTCGCCCCCACTGAGTACCCCAGCTACAGCCCCCTCTGCTGCCTGCTGTACGTCCCTTTCCCTGTTCTCCCAAAGTCTTACTCTTCTGTAGGGTCCTGCTGTCTGTTTCTGGCCTCCCTTGGGGCCTGTAACTGAGCCACTGTGGCTCAGCCTTGTTACTGCCTCCACCATGGCGTCCTCCAGTGCTGCTCACCTCCACTGCCCCAGCCATCAGTGGTCCTCCAGACTCAGTGGCTGACTAGGTGGCCAGCGGACTTGTGTTCTTAAGAGCTTCTTGAGGGCTTCTGGGCTGTCTGGAAGGCCTTGGCTCTGGGGAGGGTCAAGCAGTCTCGGAGCACACATCTTCCACATCAGAGACCAGTGGGTTATTAGGGTGCACCCACAACTTCTGTAATGCTCTTTCTTTTTAAGCCCCTGTGCTTTCCTCGTTCATTCGAGGGGCAAAACAGACAAAGTGCCTCTCTTCTCCACACCTGGAAGGTACAGTCCTTTCCTGTTTCCGTTGTCACTTCTCAGCTCCTCTGGAACATTTCCAGGTTATACCAGCCCCACTGACAGTGCACTTCCAGCATTAAAGAAAGCTAATTCTGTATTAATAGTCACTTTTAGATATAGAAAGTAACCAAGACTCTCCAGAAAGCTAATGGTAGAACTAAAGTTATCTCTGCTTTCAAGACAGCAGTCTGAGACAGGTACAGTGAGTGGTATGTACGTATAATCTCAGCTACTCAGGAAGCTCAGGTGGGAAGATTGCAAGTTCAAGGCCAGCCAGCACAATTTATTAGCACTCTTTTTTTTTTTAATTTTTATTTTTACCAAGAACATGCATTGGTACATTGTGTACATAATGATCATAATCAACATGGTTATTTTGTACCTGTACATGATACATCTTGGTTTTCCCCCCTCTTCCCCCTTCCCCTCTCCTCCCTTCCATTCACCCACCCCTCCCTATTTGCAACAAGTGTAGCTACACTTTACCATTTTTTCCCCTTTCATCTTACTTTTCTTTTAACCTTCTTCTTTATTCCCCTTTTCCCTATCTAGTTCTCTCTTTTGAATACTATATATTAGCACTCTTGTCTCAAAATAAAAAGGCCTGGGGACTTAGTGCACCATAGGTTCAATCCCAAGTACTACAAAAACCTTTTTATTTCACAGAACGTTATTTGTACATATATGTGTATCTGTTTTTTGTTTTTGTTTGTGGTACTGGTGATTGAACCTAGGGGCATCATACCAATGTGTTCACAGTGGGTGGCACACGCACTGCTGCCCCAGCTTTCTGGAGTGCACTATCCTTGGGCAGGCTCCACACAGGTGCCCACACAGCGAGCTTGGGCTGTGCACCACGTGCTGCAGCTGGATGGCCAGCTACATGTCACTCAGGGGCCTCACACTTCTGTTTTCACAGGGGATTTATCTTAAAAATAATGTATTTTCCAATGTACAAGTAGTACACTTTCACTGTGGAAAAGTAGAAACTCTCCCTGGCCCACGCTCCAAGTGGCTGCTCGTGGGTGCTGGTGCCTGCTGTCATCTCGGGTTCCTGCACTCTTCCAGCCTTCATGTCCTCAGGAGCAGGATTGGACTAGGCATGTTTTGTGTAGGTTTAAGTTAGAAAACTTAACATTCCAAATATTCTTCTACAGGCTGCTCCTTTGAAACCTTCTAATGGCTGCAAAGTGTCCTGTTTCCACTTTCTGTGTACTCTTTTGCACATTCCTAGTTGTTTCCTGTTGGGATATATCTGAACATGGAGGTTCTGCATCAAATGAACGTGTGGCCTTGAGGACTTTGATACAAGAGCTCCCAGGTCCCCAGCAGTGTGTGCAGGTGCTCATATCTCTCGTTTTCATGAGCATTTCATATATATAATTATGAATTTTAATATATTATGTAAATTATATGATATTTTGATTTTAATACCTCTCCAATTTACTATAAGAAGTTGGGTGTTTTAGGCATGGTTTTATCAGATTTAATCTGGTTTTGTTTGTGTGAGAATTTTGGGACTGCATTGTATTTGAATTTAAAATTGGGAAGTGAAGAGTTGATGTAAAAAACATTATATTTGAAATAAAAGAAGAAAAGGGAATTAGGGATTAAGCTCAAGTGGTAGAGCACTTGCTTAGCAAGCGCAAGGCCCTAAGTTCGATCCCCAGCACCAGAAAAAAAAAGAAGAAAAGGAAATGAGTCAGAAAATACATATATTTGAAATGAAAGAAGAAAAGGAAGTAAGAGTCAGGAGATGCCAGAAACATCGCAGAAAGTGACTACATACAGAGAAGAAGAAAAGGATGGAAAACTATAGACTTCATACTCAAAGTCGGATGTCTGAAAAATGGGCACCAGCACTGGGCATCAGCATTGATTTGAGCTGTGCCAGCCAGCGTCGCGTCTTTTCTTTTTTTTTTTTTTTAAGACACGGTCTTGCTATGTAGTCCAGGCTGGCCTTGAACTCACTGCGTAGCCCAGGCTAGCCTTGAATTCTCAGTGATCCTCCTGCCTCAGCCTCCCGAGTAGTGGGATTACAGGCATGCACCACCATGCCCAGCCAGACAGTGTCTCTTGGTAACCACTGTTTGTTTCATGGTGTCAAAGAAAATGGGTTGTACCCAAGTGGAGAGCACTGGGCCTCCTAAAGTGGCAGGGGCCGGTGGACTTCTGTCGAGTGAGAAAGTGTTTAGCTCGTTGGGACAGCACTTGCAAGTGTCCTTCAGTGACCACAAAAGAAAAAAAAAAGTGTTGCTAATGATAAAGAAGGTAAAAATAATCAGACATCTGATAAGTCTTACGTCTAGAATATATTCTTTCAAAAACTTATGCTATGGGCTAATGTCTGTGTCCCCCTAAAATTCATGTGTTGAAGCCTCCAGCACTCTTTGGAGATGGGCCCTTGGGAAGGTCATTAAATTATGAGGGTGGGGTCCACATCCAGCAGCACTAGGAGGTGGAGGAAGTACATAGTATTTGGGGTGCACTCACACACCACCAACAGCACGCCTCCCAAGTTACTGCTAACAGAGGAGGACAAGGACAGAGAGGCCTAACCACTCTTACAAGAAGGGACAGGAGAGAGTTTGCATCTGTGAGCAGATGCAAGGAGACTTCCGTCTGGAACCCAGAAAATAGCCCTTAGTTCACAGCTTGTCTGTTGCCACCATGATCTCAGGCTTCCAGCTTTCAGAGCCCTGAGAAGTAAAGATCGGTTAATCTGTGCAAACTGTGGTTTATGGGTAGCATCCTAAGCTGACATAAGTCACGTTACAACTCAATAATAAAAAAAATAAGTAACTCAGTTTAAAATTTTACCCAGGATCACACAGCAAATACCCAGGAAGACAGAAATTCTCACCCAAGTGACCCTTTTCTGTGGATTACTGCTGTATATCCTCTTTCTAGAACTCTTCTATCACAGCCTTGTGTTCTGGTATTACAGGGCAATTGCTGTTATTAACTATCTTTTAATTTCATGGTGAAATTTTGGTCCTAATTTTCCTCCCTTACAGGTACCGTTTTTCTGCCAAGTGTTCTGACATTTTTTGTTTCTTCCTTTTTTTTATCTTAAATGTCATTGAATATTCACAGTGCTTATTATGTTTTTGTTTTGTTTTGTGTTTTGTTTTGTTTTGTTTGAGACAGAGTCTTGCTATGTAGTTTAGGCTGGGCTTGAACTCACTAGATAGCCCACGCTGGCCTTGAACTTGCAACAGTCCTCCTGCCTCAGCCTCCCTGGTACTGGGATTACAGGTGTGTACCACTGCTCCTGGCTTGTTTATTCTATTCTGATCACCCATCTTTGAAATAGGTAAGTTGTTCACAGATCGGTTACTTTGAGAAGGTTCTTTTCATTGAGACAGGGTCTCACTATGTAGTTCAGGCTGATCTTGAACACACTCTGTAGCCCAGGCTGGCCTTAAACTCGTAGCATTCCTCCTGCCTCAGCCTCTTGAGTGCTGGGATTGCAGGCATGCACCACCATACCTGCCTAAGAAAGTTTTTGAGAGAGCTGATTATAAATTAGTTGAAATTTGGAATGCCTTTTAGGTCTCAAGGTTGGTGTGTAGGTCCATGAGTGGCTCACATATGATGTCTTCTTTAGTCCTGTCACCTCTGCTTCTCCAACACAGATGGCGCCCACATTTGGATTCTCTTTCTGCCATCTCCTCCTGTCCTCATTTTTGCAGCAAGACACTTAGGTTTGGGCCCTCTGGCTTCATCCTTCACCTTAGATGCGTGCTGTTGGAGTTGCACTGGCGGCCTGCCTGCACCCGCTGTGGCACCCACACCATGTTGCCATCTCTGATTGTAGGCACTACTATCAATTTTGCTAGAAATGGAGCTTATGTTTTTCTTACTCTCTTTTTTGATTTTCAGAGATTCCAGAAAATGACTAAGGAAATGACACCTTAGACCACTTCTTCAGAATTGGAACCATCCAGTATTTCCTGGATTGTCATATCTCGGTGTCTTGTGCAACCTCCTCTTCTGGAGTTCCTCTTAGACATGTTTGAGAGTCCTGAATTTGAATTTTCTTTCATTGGTTACATATATCAAGAAAAATATATCTTCTTATTTTTGCACACTACTACTTCAGTTCAAGTCTGGTCCAGCTATTGTTCAGCCTTCTGTTGAGGTCTAATTTCTGGTAGTCTTTTAAATTGCTCTTCTTTAGTGTTTGGTCATTGTAAGCTCTGTCTTGTGTTATGAGTACTTTGACCTCTTACACTGACTTTTTTTTTTTTTTTTTTTTTTTGGTGCCAGGGATCAAACTCAGGGCCTTGCACTTGCTAAGCAAGCACTCTAACCACTGAGCTAAATCCCTAGCCCCTTAAAGCTCTAATCTTTAAAACTTAAATTTTTCCTTCGCTGAGCGTGGTGGCGCATGCCTGTAATCCCAGCACTCAGGAGGCTGAGGCAGGAGGATTGCTGCTACTTTGAGGGCAGCCTGGACTACATAGTGAGTTCAAGGCCAGCCTGAAATACACAGTGATACTCTGTCTCACTAAAAAAAAATTTTTTTTCCTCTTCAGTGTGCCATGTCTGCTGAGCTCTCCAGGCAGGTGGCTATGGCTCAGGATTCAGTAGAAGTACCTGGTTGCTCTTAGTTGTTTGTGTAGTTTTGCAAATGAAGTTCCAAATTGGTCAGTGCTGGTTTTGCTGACTCTTTTTTAAAGGCTGTGGTTTACTTTCCCAAGCAGTCTTCTCTTCTGAGAATGACTTCTGCCGGGCTGCTTGCCGTGGGAGTGGGCAGTGTCCTTGTCCTTACAGGATAAGTGGGCAGGGCAGGCTGACAGGCAGATATCCATTCTGTGTGAGTTCCCACACGTACATACAAGTAAGGACAGGCAGCCTCCTCTGGGCAAGGAAGAAAGGAACGACCTCAGAGACCAGCTGCCTTAGGAGATTTTACTGCGGAGCTAAGCTGCTCTTCTGTTTTGCTCTTTCCCTGATGCTAAGTGAAAGAAAAGAACAGGAAGAGTTGCGTGTTGATTGCCCGGCCCCTGCACAGATCAGCTCATAGCAGGTTGCTTCTCTGGCTGCTGGTTGTGTGCTGTATGCTATATGTGTTGGGACACAGGGTTGTAGTGAACTGAGCCATGGTTAGTTCGGGATGTACCCTTTTTGATGTGCCCTTCTCAGCCAAGAGACTTTCACAGCTCCTCTTGCTAATGGGAGTGTAGTTCACAGCCACCTCGTATCTATCTCCTTCACACTTCCACTGGTTCCTCTGTTAGGAGGCTCATCACAGGTTCTGTGTCCTCAAGTCCACCTTCCCCACTTGGAAGAGCCACTGCAGTAAGTTTTTCTTTCCTGAGGAATTTAGGGTTGCAGGTAGGAAATAGGGATGCTGCAGAACTGATGCCTAATGACCCCTCTACATAACCACTAGCCTTCTGCTTTTAAGCCTGAGCCACTCCTGCAAAGCTTCTGCTCCCAGCAAAGCATGGAAGCTGTCCTGGCAGCTTGAGTTGGACATCTTGAAGCAGCACCAGTATGCCTTGAGCTTTGTCTTTCCCACACTTGCGACCTTCTTTGCAAGCTAAAAATGTTAAAGCCATATAGTCTGTGGGCTTTTTCCAGAGTTTATTGAATTCTTCAGAGTCCATTCAGGAGACATACTATACCAGTTATTTGAACTGAGAAACTTAACAGAAATAATTATTAACTTGTAACAGGGGACTGACGGCTAAGGGGAGAGGGAAGTTGCTGAAGAGTATAATAATAGGAGATGTACCGAGCAGCTGCCCTCCTAGGCCCAAGGGCAAGGAAACCCAGGGAAGCACCAAACCAGGAAAGGTCTCCTCCCCAACTCTATAGTTCATTGCACAGCAAGAACAGGCTGGTAGGCCAGGACTGCAGGACCAGTGACATGTGTGGTAGTGGCAGAAACCACTGGCTGTCCTGCACACAGCTGATAAGAAGGCCCAAATTCCCAGAAACAGGGAGAAGCCCCTCCTGTGGTAACTCTCCACCACCCTCTGATGAGAAGCCAGTGATGGAAGAAGAGCCTCCACAGGGTCCTGCTGCAAAATCACCAAGCATGGTCAAGAAGCTGAGCAATAAATAGCTGGCTTGCCCATGCCAACAGGTCTGAATTTGGGAATTTTGACTTGGGTTCTTTCCTTGAGTAACTTAAGAGAAACCATTTGTTAAAAGAATTAGGTTATCGAGGGTCCATTGACAGGCATGCTTGTATTTGCCCACATCTTTGTGCCCATTGGTTCCTTTAGTCTAAGAATATAGAATGCTCTGGAACATATGTTGTGCATAGCCCTTGCTCAGAAGTGAAAGTAGCCATGTGGATGCTCCCAGATTGCACACCAGACCTTGTGGGTCTCAGTGCAGTCTGTAGAAGAGTTTAGTGGACAGTACTTAGGTAATATGTAAGAGCCTAAAATTTGAAAGTGTCCCCTGATGTAAGTGACATCCCTTATCAAAAATATTGGTGACCTTAGGGCTGTTGATGTTTCTCAGTGGTTAGCACGCTTGCCTTGAAGCACAAAGCCCTGAGTTCAATCCCCAGCACCAAAAAAAAATATATATATGTATGTATTGGTGACCTTTCAGAGAATCTAGAATGAGTGCAGTTAGTTTCCTGTGAGCTCTTAAGCTTATTATCATTTACGTTATAATATTATAAAAGGCAATTGGGGTTGGTTTAATTACTAAACCAGAAAAATTTTATAATGAAGCTAGAAGTACAAATCTCATTCCTGAGGGAGCAGGCATCCAGACAGATGGAGAAGTTATAATTTGGCACATGAGCTTTAAATGGGTGCATGAAGCAAACAAGCCAAAGGACAAAGTCAGGCTGTTTCCAGAAGAATTTTCCCACAGCACTAAGACAAAGGATAAAGAAGTGCTTTGTTAGTGAAGCTTTTGTACCCATTTCCATCTCAACACAGTCTTTAATGGCACTTTTGTAGATGTAAATTTTTAACAATATGCTTTATGTCTCATCTTGGGGAAGGATATCAATGCCATGACCAGTTGGAAAAATGGAAACATTAGACAAAGTTTTTTAACCTATGCTTTGTATGTTATGTTCTTAGTACTCTGTTCCCTAGTCCATATCTGAAACACAGTTCTGATCTGGTTGGTTGTGTTGTTCAGTGGGCATAAGTTGTGATGGCAGGGTTTTCTTCCATTTGGAGTATCTGTTGATGATACAAAGGGTAGCCTTGCTACTTTAGTTCAGGGAGAGTCTTCTTCCATCTGATCTTTTGCTAATTTGGGAACATGCAATGAGTATTACAGGCCATTTGAGGCTGAATTTCTGTATTTTCTAGGAGCAGAAGTAAACTTTTGATATAGAAGATTAAGAGGATAAAAATGGACATGTGGCTGGTACAATTGACACTGAGAATAAAACTAATTGTAGTATTTAATGAGCTATAGTCCAGGTCATAAGGGATCTATAAAAATAAGTGGGAGTGAACTTGTAAGAAATTATTTTGGCAAGCAGTGTTGAACATATTCTGAAAAGTTGGTGTCTTTAAAATACGGTATGGAAAAGGTAGTGAATTTTCATGTTTTACACGTATTTATTCAACAGTGCTGAGGATCAAACCCAGAGTCCCATGCATGCTAGGCAAGTGCTTTACCATTGAGCTATACCCCAGCCCCTGTTTTACGTACATATTGGCAGGAAAATTTATGGAGACTATTTCAAGCATGTGTCACTCTCCATCCCTTCTGTTGACGTACTTTCTCGTAGACCCTAGTTAGGAAGATAGTTTGTGCACTGAAGGACCTTTCCTTGGAGAGCCACACCCGGGAGGCGCTTGGGCGTTCTTTGTGTGAGGGCATTGTTCTCCAAGACACCCAAGTTGCTCTGTGTGTCCAGTCAGTGAGTGGTGGCTTTAGACACTGGAGACTGTCTTGTGTCGGGCATGATACAGAGCAGTTTCCTACATTATTTCATTACATCCCTATAAAACCCTCTCAGAGTAGGAATCGTATTTATTCTTCAGATGAGGAAAACTGGGGCTCAGCCTGCCTACCAGATAGAAACCAGGAGTCCAACTCCAGAGAGCATGTCTCATGACCATGTGGTGAAACTTGTTCCTGTTCCCTTGGAGCAGGAGGCGACTGTTGTGGGTTTGTCTGCTGCCCATGCAGTTTGGAAATGACCTGAGTGGACACCCAAAGGTCAAAGGTTGAAGACAATTTCTACCTTATTTTTTGTCTCATTGTTTCTACCATCCACATTTTCTTGATCAAACCTGTTCTAGTTTGATCTCTAGATTCAGTTACCATCATCCTGAAATCCCAGATATCCTTAGAAACCTTTCCTCTGTCTTCCATAGGGCAACCCAGGAGAGGCCTAGGGCCTGTGGCCACCCTGGCCATGTAGAGCGCTTCCTGTTTACAGAATCTCTTTGTGGCCTACAGCGTACCTCATATGTCACCTGTTACTTCTGGTCACAATGAATTGCCCAATCTTCAAAAATTTACATCGATTCCTGAGCATGGTGGCACATGCCTGTAATCTCAGCTCTGGGGAGGCTGAGGCAGGAAGATTGCCACAAGTTTCAGGCCAGCCTGGTCCACATGGTGAGTTCAGGGCCACTACATTATGAGACCCTGTCTTGAAAAATAAACCAGGAGCTGGGGATTTAACTCAGTGGTTAGAGTGCTTGGCTTGCAAGCACAAGACCCTGAGTTCGATCTCTAGCACCAAAAACAAAAACAAAAAAGTAAAAAGAAAGAATTACCTAGCATCATTCTCAAAGGGAACTCATTCTGTTGAAACTCTGTGTGCATGGTGGTTTGTTAACTTTTGACAAAGTTCAGGATATGTTTCCTGCTCTCCTGAAACGTCTTAAAAATTGTCTAATTTTTTATGTTCAGTACTTTGAAATTTCTTTAAAAACTAAACTAGATTAATATGTATTTTGTTATACTGCCCTTGGAAATTTTGCTTCTATAGAATATAAAACATTGTTCTCTAGGTAACTCAGTTTGCACACAGTGATCTATTTTAAGTGGTTGAACTCCCTGAACTTGTCCCCTGTGGTGTCTCTGTAGTACTGTGTTCCGTTCTGGGTGACCATTTTAAGAGGGACCTTGGCAAACTGGATCATATCTGGAGGAGCTTGATCAGATGAGGATTTAGGGGGACAGAAGTTGGAGAGACATTTTGGTCCAAGGCTGAGAATTATTTCCGAGCAAAATTGTATGGCAGTGCAGTCTGCCACCTTGTAGAGTTCAGGTCTGGGTATGTTAAGCAGGAGTTAAGTTGACATTTTAGAGATCTTTATAGAGGAGATTATTATTAAAGGTGAAAGAATGGTTTTCATGAACTCCACAGACTCTTTTACCTTTTTAAACTTTTATTTTTACATTTTGGGTTTTTGAGGGGTTTCTTTGGCAGGACTGAAATTGAACCCAGGGCCTTCTCACTGAGCTACATCCCCGATACTTTTTTTATTTTTTATTTTGAGACAAGGTCTTGATAAGTCTCTTAAGTTGCCCATGCTGAGCTCAAACTCATAGTCTTCCTGCCTCATCCTCTCAGAATGCAAGGGTTATAAACCTATGCCATTATTCCCAGCTTTTATCAGTCTTTCTTTTGTTGTTAGTGTTTTTTTGTGTCTGGTTTAAGAAATACTTGCTCATCCTAAGCGTCATTGCTTTACCTTTCCTTGGTTCATGTGAATGAATGTTGTGCATGGTGTGAGGGTGGGATCAGTGTTCACTTCCACATAAACGTTCAGTTCCCCAGGCACCATTGTGGAAAGGGTCATCCCGCCTACACTGGATTTCAGTGGTGCCTTTGCATTACCTCTAGATTCGTGTCCCACTGGTCCATTTCCCTGTCTTTACAGCAGTAGGGGAGAGTGTTTTGAGAGGGTTAGTGGTAATGTGTCTTTTACTGTAATAGTTTTTTTTTCCAACTGAGACATTCACTGTATATTTTGATCCCACTGCATATGTCAGGAAGTAACCAAGGTCGACTCCTCTCATTAATCAACAACTATAAAGCTCATGTGCCTGCTCCAGTCACTTAGTTCGCATTGCTTTCCGCACCATACAGGTGCTGATGCCGCTGAGTTTTTGTTTTTAAGATTGTTTTCTAGGTCCTTTTGAGAGAAACTTAACACCCACCCCACCACTACCATCCAGGCTGAAATCTACTTGCAGAGACCAGGATGACTGCAGGCTGCAAGCTGTACTGAAGAGTAAAGCTGTGTGGTCTCTCTGGAGCCCTGCAAAGGGCATGTGTGGGCTGGGACACCTGCTTTCTCTCTCATCATCACTTGCAGATTCTCCATGAGACCTTAACACTCTCCCTTAAAATAGAGCCTTGCTCCATGCATTCTCCTTCATAGATGATTAATTCAGTACCGGTTTTGCAATAAAAAAACTGCGTTCGAATTTCTGAATCAGTCATATAAAGTTTTGGGTAACAAGAACAGATAAAGATGAGTTTTGTCACTAGAGACAGAGTAACAACTTGTTTAAAGCTGCTTCATTATGAAGCAGATATGATCTGTTAGTGGCCAATGTATGAAAGTAACAGTGTTGATAGCAGCCACTGTTAAATTTTTTGATACTCTTCCTTTGTGACATACTTACCTAATTATCTTCCTCATTAATCTGTATATTTTCAACTGCCTTAAGAGAATCTGGTTCTGTCCTCCAAATTTCAGTATAAGCCTCCAGAAGCAAAGCCAATTACAAGAAGAAAGAATGCTGACAAAGCTGAACTCCACGTGGTCATTGGGGTCACCAGCAGAACATGTTCCCTTCCCTTTCTCAGGTCTTAATGTTGAAGAAATCACACAGTCACTAGTTTCAGGTACCACCATAAAGTTCTTGAAGGTATCAGTGGGTTAAAAATTCTAAAGAATTCTGTAGGAGTAAAAAGAATTTTGACTGTTTAGATGTTTTTGGGTTTTTTTTTTACATTCTTACATGAATTTTTTTCCAAGTACTTTACAAAGTAACTGTTTTCCAAGTTTGTCTATGATAGAAAAATTACTCAGGCCTTCAGAAATATTTGAAAACTTGTCCAGAAAATTAGTCAAGCTGATAATTTTATTAACATCTTGAATAACTAACAATGACTAGGCAAAGTACCCATCCTGGTGACATAGTTGAAGGTATCATACAGTCTTTTGGAAGATTTACTGCCAATTTGTGATATCTTTATGTTATCAAGTTACAAGATTTCCACAGATTTCTTTAGGTTTTATTAACCCTTCCACTCCCCCGTACCGCATATTGAACTCAGCGTCTTCCTCTGAGCTACATCCCTAGCTCATGTATGTATTTCTTTTATTTTATTTTGAGACAAGTTGCCCAGCTGTTCTTGAACTTGTAATCCTCCTGCCACAGTTGCCTAGAGTGCTGAGATTATAGACACCTGCCACCATGCCCAGCTAGTTATCTTCAGTTTTGAGTTGAAAATTTGCAAGTGATAATCCAAGCTGTAATCCAGCCAGGCAGCTGTGTGGCAACTCCACTTAGCTGTCCTGGAGCTCTAGTGTACTACATGAGCAGTGGCAGCAGCAGCTAGTCCAGGCATAGGCAGCCCGAGCTCACCACCCTGTCCACAATCCATGCTTTGCGCAGCACTTCCTGTCCCAGCACGTCCATCCCAGCGCAAATGGCAAGATTAGTATAGTTTTCTAATTTGCTTGTAGCTTCTGCAGATACTGTTGTTGGGATTTTCATTGGAACAGCAGTAAATTGACAAGTTATATGGAGAGAGATGGCATCTGTGGAGGGGGGTGCCATGTTCATACAGTAGAAACTTTCTCAGCATTGTTTTATAATACTTAGTATGACAGTTTGTAGAAGTAGAATTGCTTTCTTCTATGTATTGATTTTTGTATTCTGTGACCTTACTAAACTTACTTATTGTAATGTTTTCTGTGTAGATTCTGTTTTCAACTAGTAGAATTCTATTTTTTGGTTTTTTTTTTTTTTTGGTGCTGGGGATTGAACTCAGGGCCTTGTACTTGCTAAGCAAGCACTCTAACCACTGAGCTAAATCCCCAGCCCAGAATTCTGTATTTTAAATCTTTTTAGCTTTTTATTTTGAAGCAATTTCAAAAAGATGCAAAATAGTCAAGAACCTTTTCTTTTCCTGAGCTATTTTAGTGAATCGCCAGTGCTGTTCCCCAACACCCTTCTGTACTTCAGGTGTAGTTCCTGCCAACAGGGATGCTCTTCTTCAGTCTACTGCAGGATGTTAACATGGAACCATTCCTGCAGTTTGGCTGAGACCCTGTCCCAGTACCCCACTCATCTCAGTAGCAGCCTTTGTTATAGTCCACAGTCACGTCTCTCTCATCTCCTGTGGTTTGTGACATTATGACCTTAACACTTTGGAAGGCTGCTATGGTTTGGTGGCTGAATGTCTCCCAAAAGTCCATGTGTTAAAGGTCTGGTCCCCAGAGTGGCACTGTTGGGAAGTGGTAGAGCCTAGCACAAGGTCCTAAGATCAATGGGAGCATGTCCTTGAAGGGGGTTGTGGGACCCTGGACCCTTTCTCTTTCTGTGAGTGGTTTGCTCTGTTACGTACTCCTGTCATAATGTGCTGCCTCCTCAGGGGCCCAAACATCACCTCTCACCCAGTCCTTAGACCAGAATCCCCAGACCATGAGCCAGAGTAAACCTTTTCTGTTTATAAGTGAAGTGTCTCTTGTATATTGTCTTAGTAGTAGGAAGCTGGCTAATAATACGAAGATCACAGCAGTTGTTTGTTAGGTGAATCTCAGTTTGACCTCATGTTCTCTCGTGGGTGGGCTGTGTCACGAAGCTTTGGCAGGGATAGCACAGAAGGAGTGCTGAGTTCTCACGTGTCCTATTACATGGCACAGACTTTTAGTTGTCATATATCTGATAAAACCACCTTGACCGCTTGATCCAGGAGGTACCTGACAGGCTTCTCCACAGTGAAGAAGTTCTTTAAAGTCAATTACACATCTCACTACTCATCAGACTTTGAGTTTAGTCATTTGTATCAGTATGGACTACTCAGTGAGTTTTCACCCATCCTGTCTTTGCTTACTGTGATGCTTAATCTGCACTGGACTTGGCCAACGAGGGATGCTCCCGTCCTTGGATGCATCTCCATCATACAGTGAAGGCTTCCCTGCTTTGACTCAAGATCTGAGCTTGTCTCTCCCTGCCCCAGACTTACGCCAGACCTTTTTCCAAAGGTTCGTGTGTGAGCCTTGTCCCTTGCTTTTGGAGTCCTGTAATTCCCAGGACCTCTCCTGGACAGAAGAGCTAGGGCTCTAGCCCTCCATGTCAGACTATCTTCCAGAAAGACTCCCCTCTGGCTGCTGTGCCATCACACTGTAGTCTGCAGCCTCTGCTCACTGCTCCCACACCCCTCACCCTTTTGGTTTCCACATCCTATGGGTGATGCTTGTATGTGCACAGACCCTTCTCACCATAATCAGACTTTTTTTATTTTAAAAAAATTTATAGGCTTTTTCAAAGATTTAATGCATGTTCATGGTACAGATTTTGAAAAAGAATAGCAGAATATACAGTTGCAGAGTTTTGTTGTCTGGAACCAGCCACTATTCCCAGTTTACTGTGGTTTTCACAGATCCTGCACGTTTACCTGCACACACACAAACACACACACACACAAACATGTACCATACACAGGCGTGTCCACACACTCCCCCACCACAGGCACACATGTGTACATTTACTCCCCCATCTCACATACCCTCACACGCACATGCGTAGTCCCCTGCCACACATTCCCCTGCAGTACACATGCACCTGCGTGCACACACACTCCCCCAGCACACATGGTGGCATTATGTCGTGTTCTGTACCTTACTTTTTTCTCTTAATGGTAGATCCTGGAGATCTTTCCATTTTAGTACATAGAGAACAGCCTTACTCTTTTTAACTCTGCCTAGAATCTGTCTGCCTGTGCCAAAAATTATTAGGGAGTCCTATACTGATAGAGTTAGAATATGTTTAACCATTTGCTATTAAAATCATTATAACAAACACTCTTTCATATGCATAATTTTGCATCTATGAAATATTTTTTTTAATTTTAAAAATTTTTAGGGGTTAGGGATTTAGCTCAAGTGGTAGAGCACTTGCCCAGCTAGTGTAAGGCCCTGAGTTCGATCCCCAGCACTCAAAAAAAAAATTTTTTTTTATTAGTACATGTTTGCAACACATAACATTTACATTCGTTGTGGGAAGCTGGTACATGAACATAACACGTCTAACCTGTGAAATACTTTTTAGGAGTGAAATGTTTAGGACAGTGGTGTCCACTTCTTAAGATGGTGGGTAGACATTTGAATTTTGGCAGGTAGTACCAGCCTGGCCTCCCTACAGCTTATAGTTTTCTCTTACCAGCCCCATGTAAACATGCCTGTTTTCTAGACTCTCCAACACAGTGTATTTCAGACTCTGAGTTTTGCAAATCCGATAAACAAACAAACAAAAAAAAAGATCTCAGTGTAATTGATTTGCATATCTCTAATTATGAGTTCAGTGAGCTGCTTTTATGTGAACAGCCTACCCTTTTGCCCATCTTTGCCTTTTCTCTTTCCTTTTGTGTTTACTGTCTAGTCTGGAGGACATAGATGAACAGGCAGGAGAAGAGATGCCAGGGGAAGGCCCCAGAGCTCCCGGCACCTCCGGTGTGGTCAGCAGCCTGGATGCTGCCGGGGATTGTATTTAGTGTGAAATCCTTTTCCTTGCTGATTCTTGCAGTCTAGTATGTTGTAAAGAAATTAGCTCTTTGAAATATGGGCTGTAAATGTTTTTCCTCTGTTTGTCTTTGAAGAAGTCTTTGACTTTATGGTGTTTCTGTTTTTGTTTTTGTTTGAAACACTGTCTCACTGTGTAGTCTGGGTTGGCCTTAAACTGGCTAAATTGCCCAGGCTGGCCTCAAACTCATGATCGTCCTACCTTAGCCTGGGTTACAGTACAAGCAACACCACACGCAGCTTCAGAATTTTCTGTTTTTATTTTGTGTTGTGTAATCTCTCAAACCTTCACTTTTGACTTCTGTCTTCTGGTGCATACAGAAAATGGCCCTCTCCCCCAGCAGAGAATTCAACAGAATTAACTCATTGCAGTCCTTTCAATAGATGTTTTTTTTTAACTGTCTGACTCACTTTGAATTTATTCTATAAAGCATGAGATAAGGGTACTGCCTGGTTTTGTTCCCTAGACCAATATTCAGTAGTATTACTGAATTATCTCCCCTCATTGATTTGTTTTGCTTTTGTTTTTTCGAGACAGTGTCTTGCTATGTAGTTCAGGCTGACCTTGAACTCACTATGTACCCCAGGCAGGCCTCAAACTCACAGTGATCTTCCTGCCTCAGCCTCCCTAGTGCTGGGATTACAGGCATGTGCCACCACAGTTGGTTTCCCCCCACTGATTTTAAACATCACTTTTATCAGAAATGCCAGTATTTTATATATTCAAGTGTATTTCTTCACCTCCTATTCTGTTCCATTGATTTGCCTGTGTAGACATTCACCACTGCCACATCTCTTAATTGCTCAGATTTTTCAATAATTTAAATTCTTGGCTTGACATGGTAGCACATGCCTGTAATCCCAGCATCCAGGAGGCTGAAGCAGGAGGATCACTGTGAGTTTGAGGCCATTTTGGGCTATATGTGAGTTCAAGGGCCAGCCCAAATTACATGGCAAGACTGTCTCAAAAAACAAAACAAAAATAATAATAATTCTTATATGCATCTAGGCCTCTTTTTCTTTCTCAGAATTTTCTTGGCCTTTCTTTTTTCTTTTATTTTCTTCTCTTTTCTTTTGTGTTTTTTTTCTTTCTAGTGCTAGTGATCAAACCCAGGACTTGTGCATGTTATGTAAGCTTTCTACTGCTGAGCTGCATTCCCAGCCCTCTATTTTTTTGTTGTTGTTTTTTTGTGTTTTGGGGGGGGTGGTTGGTGCTGGTGATTGAACTCAGGGCCTTGCGCTTGCTAGGTAAGCCAATTTGGAGGGGTTTTTACCTATTAAGTTATCTGAGTTTTTATGTTTCAGCTCTTTATCAGATGTATGCTTTGCTACTATTTTCTCCCAATCCACAGGCTGCCTTTTCATTCTGTCAACCATTTCCTTTGCTATGCAGAAGCTTTTCAATTTGATACAGTCCCTCTTGTCATCTGTTTTTGCTTTTGTTGCCTGAGATTTTGGTGTGGTATCCAAAAAGTCATTACCAAGGCCAATATCAAGGAGCTTTTCCTCAGTATTTGCTTCTCACAGGTCTTTATTTTGTGTTGATTTCTGTGTATGGTGTTTTAGGTCAGGGTGCAGTTTCATTCTTTTATGTGTAGATTTCAGCTCTTTCAGCATCATTTATTGAAGAGCTCATTTTTGACTCAGGGTGTCTCTTTGGTGAAAATTAGCAGACTACTATGCTTCAGTTTATTTCTGGTCTCTCTGTTTTATTCCACTAGTGTGTGTCTAGTTTTATGCCAGTACCATAATGTCTCGGTTAATGTAGCTTTGATTTTTTTTTTTTTTTTTTTTTTTTTTTTTTTTTTTTTTTTTTTTTTTTTTTTTTTTTTTTTTTTTTTTTTTTTTTTTTTTTTTTTTTTTGTGGTGCCAGGGATTGAACTCAGGCCCTTGTGCTTGCAAGGCAAGCACTCTAATCACTGAGCTAAATCCCCAGCCTTTTTTAATTTTTTTTTTTTTGTGTAGCTTTGAAATATAATTTGAGATCAGGACATGTGATACTTGCATCTTTTTCTTTTCAAGATTAATTTGGAGTCTTTTACAGTTCCATATAAATTTTGGAATTGTTTTTTCTATTTTTGTGAAAAATGGCTTTGGAAATTTGACAGGAATTGCACTGAATCTTTAAGATCCAATTATGTGCTATCTTAAAAAACACACTTTAGATTCAGGATGTACACAGGCTGAAAACAGGTTGGAAAAATGTACTCCAGACAAATGGTAACTCACAAAAGCAGATGTGGTTATACTTATCAAGCAAAACAAACTCTAAGTCAAAAACTGCCTAGAGAGACAAAGTAGGTAATTACATAATGACAAAAGGGTCAGTCAATTCAAAAAGAAGATACAGTGATGGTAAATATATATGTACCCAAAATCAGAGCACCTAACTATATAAAGCAGATGTTAACAGATATGAAAGAGAAAACTGAGAACAATACAGTAGACTTCAATAGCTTACTTTCAGTAGTAGAATATTCAGAAAGTTAGTAAGGAAACAGACCCAGATGACAGTATAAACCAAGTGAGCCTAATTCAAGATATTTCATCATTTTAGTTGCTGTTGCAAATGTGGTTGTTTCTTATGTTTTGTTTTTAAACTGTAGTTAATTGTATAGGTAAAGGTCATTGATTTCTGTGTGATAATTTTTCCTAGCCATGTAATTGAATCCCCCTCCAGACCTCTCCCAGTCACCACTCTTTTTCAGTGTTGGAGATTGACTCCAGAACCTTTTGCACTGAGCAACAACCCTAGCTCTTTTAAAATTTTTTTTTAATCTTAAGACACTGCCCTGCTAAGTTGCCCAGGTTGGACTCAAACTTAGGATCCTCTTGCTCAGCCTCCTAGAGTGTACTAGGATTACAGGTGTGTGCTATCACTGGGTTCACTTTTTCATAATGCTTTTCTAATTGATGTTCTTGGATTTTCAAAATAAATAATCGTATCATCTGTATATAATGATAGTTTTGCTTCCTCCCTTCCAACTTTTCACCTCTCATTTCTTTCTCTCTTTTGATGTTAGTGTTAAAGAGTGATGGAGTTTAGAGAGTGGGCCTCCTTCAAGAAAAGTCTGTTCCTTCGTGTTTTGTGAAGACACCTGCATCTCATGGGTTTTGTGGGAGTTGAGTCTGTATTTCAGGGGACATACAGAATATGGAACTGTTTTCACACAGATTTAGGATAATTAACTTGAGAAAACTTCAGTAAGTTTTTACTCCAAAACAAGAGGGTCAACATATTGTTGCACATGTATGTGTATATGTACACATACATTTTGTAACTAAATGTGTATAGGGTACTGCTAGATAACAGTACATCATGTATGTGTCTGTGCATGTCTGTATTTCTGGCGCTTCTGCTTCTCTAGTCTAGCTGATCAGGTCTCCTGGCACAAGCATAGACTGCACACTGAGAGTGGGCAACTTGGCGCACTCGAGGTGGCCAGGCAGCTGAAGAAGAGGGAGGGGCTGAGGAAACTGCCTCCTCTCCGTGCCACCTGAAATACAGACTCAGCCCCCACAGCACCCATTAGCAGCAACAGCAGTGGCGGGTAGTTTGGAATTGGTCTATTGGTGTATGCCTGCTCTGCACTGGGTCTGGAGACAGAATGGAGGAGACCCAGTGACCTTCACATTCACCTTCTAGCAAGAGGAACACACCCAGTAAATAGATGTCAACACCATACCCTCAGCACTACAGACGAGCCCCCTAAGCATGATAGGTAGAACTGCCTGAAATTAAGGGGCCTCAGGATTGAGACTTTTTGTTAGATTCTCAAAGGAGGTTTCCAGAAGAAAAGTAAGGGAAAATTTCCATTAAGGGAATAGATTGGACATGCAAGTAACCCCTGATGGGTAATGGCACAGAGGGTGAGGCCAGGCAGTGTAGGGCTGCATCGGGGTGAGGCACCAGCCTTCCAACCCAGGTCCTGAGCACAACCAACTCTGTAAGCAGGGAGAACCATCAGAGGGACTGCCATGATCATCCTGGGGGAAGAGTATGGACAGAGGGCCAGGGTGATCTTCCTCAGTGGTCCTGTACCCCAGAGGGGTGTGTACCAGAGGGGCTCAGAGAGCTTCCTAGGGTGGTCCTGTAACCCAGTGGGCGTGGGGAATGGAGGTATGGACATGTTACCAGGTTTTAGAGTGCTAGAGTCTCCTTGAGGTAGTTTCAGGGTTCTTGCTGTCTTGAACAAAGAATCAGTCAAGACAAGTACAAAAGGTAGCAGGGTTTTACATTTATTAAAGGTAGAAAAATAAACAGGCTCAGCAGTGTGAGTTTGGGCCAAGTAAAAGTAGGGGAAGAAGTACACCTGACAGCGTGAGTGTGGACTACTGTGAAAGAACACCATGTAGCTGTTCTTTTTGTATCTCCCACTCCTCAGGCTGACATCAGGTCTAGGCCATCCTACTCAAAACTGCTCAAATTTTGAGCAGTACTGCAGGACTTTGGGAATATACTTGTGTCCTGGAATTTTGCAATTAACAGGTTACACCTACTTCCCCAGCCAAACCACCACGCCCTAATCTCCTGTCTCAAACAGAAGGGCTCTCTGATCTTTCTAGGGTGGTCCTGCAACCCAGCATGTCTTTGGCCCCAGGGAGTTGGTTGCATACTCAGTGATTTCATGGTCTATCTTTCTGACCATCCCAGAGGGTATGATTGCTCTCAGTCTAAGAATCCTCCAGCACTCATTGGTGCTGGGTGTGGCTTGCACACAGGCCTGTAATCCCATCACTCTGGGGGGCTGAGACAGGAAAATCACAAGTTGTATCCCAGCCTGGGATACTTAGCAAGATCCTGTCTCAAAATAAAAAAATAAATAGAACTGGGATGTAGCTGAGTACAAAGGTCCTTCAGTCCCCAGTACCAAAACAAAGAAAATACAAACGAAAAACTCAAAATACTGTTGTGGCTGCATTCTCCCTGAGCTATGGAGCACTGGTCTGGCTCCCCATATGCCCATGATGGCAATGGATGCTTACTGCAAGGCCAGGAAGGGTATTGTCACAGTGACTTCCATCCACACGTTGGCTCTCTCACAAGTCATGTGTTTATAGTGTGAAGTCACTGTTGCTCATCTTCCATTTCAAGGAGGTGTTCATTGTACTTTATTCTCCAGGTACTTGTTAGAGGGGACTGTAGGGATTTTATTCCTCAGAAAAATTCTAGGAGCACAAACACTGTGTGAATACACACAAAGTCTGGTGGTGACACCTTGTGGAGACTTGCCTCTCTCCCCACTCTCAGCACAGCATGTGCCTGTAGTTTCAGAAGTTACTGAAGTGAAGAAATATGAAAGCCCTTTGCCCTCCCTGATCTCGGTTTAGTCCTGTGATGGTGGTTACCTTTAAAGATTTGGTGTATTATGTAAGTGTATAAATTGTGTGTATGTACGAAAATGGAGACCTTTAATTTTCTTCCTCACTAACCTGTATTTTTTGGATTTCATTCCATGGCGGTACACAAAGAGGTCTCTATTTTTTCTCGGGATTGCATAATTTTCCATTAAAGTGTCTGTTACTTATTTACCAGTCCTATGCTGAATTTCCCCTTATGTAATTAACTGTGTAATTAGATGTAGGGGGAAGTTCTAGAGGTAGACTTCCTGGGGAAAGGGAAATGAATGCAACCTATATATTTTTTAAAGTATTTTCAGATTTTCCCCCGAAAGGTCATGTTAACTTCTACTGTCCCCAGAACCACGTGGCAGTGGCTGTTTTGTAATCATTCAATGCCTAATGACCATTTGTAGTTTTGTATTAAATTAGAAGGACCTAAAGAGATAAATCTGGGGTTGGGGATTTAGCTCAGTGGTTGGAATGCTTGCCTAGCAAGCACAAGGCCCTGACTTCGATCTCTGGCACCAAAATAAAGAAGAGATAAATCATTATTTTTCAATATGATTCTAGATTGTAACTTCGTTGAATGTCTTTCTGTTCAGAACTTTTCTGTCTCTGTATGGCCAAATCTGTCCATCTACTTTTGTCCTCTAATTAAGAGACCTTTTCCAAGATTATGTAGTCTGCTCCGTTTTTTATTTTGGGGTTTTTTTGTTGTTCGTTCTTTTTTTGTTTTAGGGTTGTTTGTTTGTTTGTTTGTTTGTTTGTTTTGAGGCAGGGTCTCACTCTGTAGTTCAGGCTGGCCTTGAATTCACTGTGTAGCCCAAGCTGGCCTCTTAATTTGCAATGATCCTCCTGCCTCAGCCGCCTGAGTGTTGGCATTACATGCGCCATCACAACCAGCATCTGCTCCATTCTATTCTAATCTTTAGTTCCTGGAATTCTGTGGATAGTATAAAACAGACTAACTTCATGTTTCTCCTGATTAGAGAGCTGCTTCCTCACCTTGCTTCCAAACTGTCCATGCTCTCTTACTGATGTGAAGACTATCAATAGTAAATTATTTACTGGGGTCCCATGTAAGAGAGACCGTGTGACTCAGCTTTTTAGCAGATATCAAAATTACTTGATAAGATGCTTACTGAAAGTTAGAATGGTTCCTGTAGCCTAAAGCTATAAAGAAATAGGCCTTAAAACACACTAAGAGCACCAGATGTGGTAGCACACACTGGAAAGCCCAGCACTCTGTAAGGCTGAGGCAGGAGAATTCGGAGTTGGAGTGCAGCTCAATACAAGACCCTGGATTCAATCCCCAGTAACATAAAAAATAAAACAACACAGAAACACTAAGAGTGTAAAATGGAAGTTTTTTAGCTTTGTGTGGTTTGCTGTCAGTTTCTAAGTACAAGTGCCTGATATTTGTTTATTTGCTTTGCGATAGTTTGTAAATCTTACTTACTAGAAGGCAGAACAAAGCAAGCATTTAAGTGGAGTTTTGATGAAGGATGGATCTATTTGCCCATGTTCCCACATTCTGGTTATTCTCCCAGTCCTCAAGCTGCTCCTCACTGTTCCCTCACAGCCCAAGTGCGATGGCCAGATTCTGCTGACGCAAGTGTGGAGGCATTTAAATCTGATCGAGTGTGACTACTTCGGGTTGGAATTTCAAAACCTCCAGTCCTACTGGGTATGTGCTTTTGGAAATGGGCTCAGTTGTGTTGTAGAATATATTTGTGATGGGCCTGATACAGAGCCTTTTGGGACCTACCGTAATGACATAAGCGAGATACTTGGAACTGGTCATCATTATCAAAACTGTGCTATTAAAATGTTTTCTTGGGGTTTGGGATTTAGCTCAAGTGATAGAGCACTTGCCTAGCTAGCACAAGGCCCTGAGTTTTCGATCCCCAGCACACCCACACACACACCCCCCACCGAAAACATTTTCTTTTCAGCTGCAGGGCATATGTATGTCCACCTTGAATATAAGCCTGAATCTGTGTCCTCCCCTTATGTTCTGTCTATTGGCATGTGGCTGAGGAAGCCCTCCTGAGTTGCCACAGCAGCTCTCATCCCTCCCTTGGACCACCCCATGGGCATTCAGAAAGTGGGTCTTGAACAGACACACTTGGTTCTACCTCACTTTGCTCTACAGATGTAACCTAAGAATTGTGGAGCTTTGGTATTTACAGATGCAAAGGTTGCAAAGAAACCACATGAGCCCTGTCATTCAGAAAGCCCTTTGCTGCTGTCACATGCCCTCCCTCTGCTGTGCAGCTGCGCCTCCCTGAGTCTCTGCTCTGTTGTTCACCAGTGCGGTGTGTACCATATACCTGCTTGGTGGTAACACACATCCCCACAACATTAGTAGAACCCCCTCTGCATAGCAACAGCTGCATGCTGTTGACATGGAGTATCTAGGTTGACGGCAGTTTCAGTGTCCTCACATGCTGCATGAAGCCAACACTGCTGACTTTCCTGACAGTTTACCGAGATTCAGTAGGTGTACGAGAGAAGAGAGTCAGAATATTCCTGTGATACCTTCTTCTGCTGTGCATGGTGGTACACTCCTATAACCTCAGCACTCAGGAGGCTAAGGCAGGAAGATTGTTGTGAGTTTAAAACCAGCCCGAACTATGTAGCGAGACCCTATCTCAAAAAGAAAAAAATCCTGTCATAAAGACTTCTCTTAATTATAAATATTTTTGTATTTCATAGCATATTTATTAAATGGAGAAATTATTTAATAGATTTTTCTCTTCTGTTAAATCCTCTTTAGATTTGGCTCGAACCTATGAAACCCATCATCAGGCAAATACGAAGTAAGCCCCTTGTTTAATTTTAAAATTCCGTTCATTTAAGATGCCTTGTTCCACAGTGTTCTGGCTCCAGATTGTCCATATGTTTATCATTCCCTTCTGTGAGATGATAGTGAAATGACCTTTGGCAGTGGGTAGGCTTGAAAAGTCACTTGGCTGTTTAGTTTTAAACTGTATTAGGTGGGTGAGAGGGGACAAGAGTTTAACTCAGATGCTTCTAAGTGACTTGATTCAAATTTAGAAGTTACAGTATATGCTGGGGATGTGGCTCAGTTGTAGAATGCTTGCCTAGCATGTGTGACATCCTGGGTTCAATACCCAGTACCACCAAAAAATAAATAAAGGAAGTCACAGGATATATTATTTCATATTTTAATTTTTTACCAATATGCAGAAAAATAAATATGCAATTTCTAGGTTATGAAAAGACATTGAGATGCCTTTAGGTAGTATTTTAATAAAATTATTAATATGGTGTGATTATGAACAGAATTGTGTACATAATTACTTTTATTAGTTTCCTTATTAAATTTAAAATTTAAGGCACATAGTAATGCTTCCTAGTTTTTATATCATCATGATGGCTTAAGTATAGTTGTCTGAATCTTTTTTTTTTGAGAACTAATTTGATGAGAAAAGATTATGTAAAAGTAATTTTGTTAGGCACTGATAAACCAAGGCTATTTGCCATAACATTTTAGAAAACAACTCTTCTTTTTGCTGAAAATTACATGGTCTTTTATTATTAAATTTCAATGACACGAAGATATTCAAACTAGCTATATCATATGGTAATCAGATTGTTCTGGTTCGCTATAGTAAGGGGTCATATGTTGTGCTTTCACTTGTGTATAGAAAGATTTCAAAAATAATGTGGGTTTTTTGTTACTACAACTAATTGGTATAAACACCTTTGTCATTTTACAATAAAATATAAATAGGAATATATTTTAATTTCATTTTTGTTTTTCTCAGTACTGGGGGTTGAACTCAGGGTCTCAAGCATACCAAGCAAGCACTGCACCACTGAACTACATCCCCAGCCCTATATTTTAAATTTTTAATGTGCAACTTTCTGCTTGTTTTTAAGGATTCTTCGAATAATCTCTGCTTATAGCAAAAGATTTGAAATTTCTCTTTGATATACACAATTGGTACTTAAGACTCATTAATTTATGCATAGGAAATTTCTTATTTGAAAAAATTTGCTTTACTAGTCCATTTGAAAAGACCAGCTCAGTTATATAATAATATATGGAGAGAATATAAATATAGAGATTTACTTTACTTGTAAAGTTTAACATTTTTTTGTTTTTGTAGGGCCAAAGAATGCAATGCTTCGCCTAGCTGTAAAATTTTTCCCACCTGATCCTGGTCAGTTGCAAGAAGAATACACAAGGTAAAGAGCTCAAACTGAATTGGAGCTGCTGTTAGCTGGGGTCTTGTATTCATTCATCTATCAAGCTAGTGTATACATAAAAACTAGTAAGTGTCAAGTAGTTAAAAGAAGCATTTTAGCAGTTCACTCTTGCTCAGACAAATGCGCAACAGAATGTAGAAGAAAGAGTTATGGTACAGACTTGAGAATAAAAAGTAGAATGGTGTTTAGGGTGATGTTGAACAAATAATTCCCAGACATGCTTGGATTTATGCATATGTATAAAGTTCATGGGGGCAGATGTGGTGGTATATGCCTGTAATCCCAGCACTCAGGAGGCTGAGGCAGGAGGCTCGCTACAAGTTTGAGGCCAGCCTGGGCTACATAGTGAGTTTAAGACCAGCCTAACGTACATAGCGCGACCCTGTCTCAATGCCCCCCTCCCCCAAAAGAGGTACATGTTTGTGTCAAAAGAAAAAAATTTCAAATAAAGTGATGTAGAGTAAAAAGCAAAAGTTCCCTGCTCACCCAATCACCCTGTTCTTCAGATGAGTGCTAACACTGGTGCAGGAGCCTCCTGGTGACCAACAGGTACACAGTGAGCGCACAGGCCTAGCACTTTAAGTAGCACCATGCGAGGCACACTGAACTGCAACTCATTTTCTACCTGTGAAGAGTACACCATCCTGTGTACAGGCTGTCATCTAGTTCATTCAGCCCTGCTCACATTAGTACATACTTGCATTATCTCCACTTTTTCTCTTAAAATGCTGTGAAGAAACTTCATTTTCCATGTATCTTTGTGAACTCTGGGAATATTGCTATAGGAGAAGTGCTGATTTAAAAAGGCTTACGTACTCATTTTAAATACAATAAATTGTAATGACTTGCACTAAATTATAAATTCCAATGAGGGTGGGGGGTTTGTCTTGTTCAGTGTTGTATTCTAGCTCCAAGAATAGTACCTGGAGCATAATAATACATGCCCAGCAAACCCAAGGCCTTCACACTGAGCTATATCTCCAGCCAGTTTTGGGGGAATTTTTTTTTTTTAATTTTGGGACAGGATCTCACTAAGTCCCTAAATTACCCAGACTGGGCTTGAATTTATGATCCTCCTGCCTCAGCCTCTCAAAATGCTGGAATTACAGGTGTGTGCCAGCAGGCCCAGCTGTAAATGTTTTCTGGTTGCCTTTTCTAGTTGTGTTCCCACAAGTGGTATTCCAGAGTACCTGTTTCTCAGATCCTAGTCAAGACCAAATATTACAAATCTGTTAAACAGTTTCACAGACACTTTTCAAACTGTGTCTTAATTGTGTATTTCTACTATTTCATCCAAAATTGTGAGTGCAGTTTTGTAATACAAATTTATGAACTTCCTCTTGTTGAAGGTATTCCTGCAGTGGTGTGGGTACTAACTTCTCTTTCTTTGCTGTGCATGTTGAAGTGAGTCTGTGTGCTCAGCACCTCTGTGCTCTCTGAGGCGTGTGACTCAGCCTGCCGAATTGGTTAGTCATCTGCTCTTTGCCTTGTGCCCGATTACTGCATGAAAAGCCCATTGTGCCTGTGCCTCTTGTGAGGGCCCTGCATGGTGCTCACTGCTGGCTGTTGCTGCTTCTCAGTCTTGTGGTCTTTGGCTGCAGAGATATGTCTGTAAGACATTCAGCAGACCTTGGAGTTGATCTCTGTCTTCTTTTGGTCTCCTTTGTAGGTACTTGTTTGCCTTGCAGCTCAAGAGAGACCTGTTGGAGGAACGCTTGACCTGTGCCACCACTACTGCAGCCCTTCTCACGTCACACCTGCTGCAGGGTTTGTATCTCAGCTGACAGGTGACACCACTGAACCAATACCACAGAGGAGCCACACTTAGCTGCTGGCACACATGCAGAGTAGGGAATCAGCCTGATTAAAGAATGGGGCATTTCAGTTTGTATGCACTATTGATGAGCTGAAGGTTAACTTCTGTAGACTGGAATTCCATGGCAAATAGTCCATTCAGAGGCTCAAGGCCAAAAATCTGTGGCCACAAATCATTTTCTTGAGTTGTCTCTCATCTGTACCTTTATATATTTTAACAACAATATAAAGCCCAGCATTGTGGTGCACACCTGCAATCCCAGCACTCAGGAAGCTGAAGCAGCAGGATGATCATGAGTTCGAGGCCAGCCTGGGCTGCATAGTGCACTCAAGGCCAGCATGAACTATGTAATGAGACCATGTCTCAAAACACCCCCCAAAAAATAAACAAAAAAAGTCTAACAACAATGTATCTGCAGTTGAGAGTCACACCATAAGGCAGCTTCTCATCTCACCCAGAAAGGGGCCTGCTGGGAGTAAAGGACATAGTCCTCTCTGACTGGTTTAATCATGAAGGAAAATGAAAGAATTTCTTCAGTATCTCACATGGAGCAAGAGATGATGAAAGGATGTGAAGGACTCTGATTGCCTTAGAAATTAACAGTGAGAGCAAAGAGATTTCTGAGAAGCAGTGCACACTCCCAGGGCCCCATCAGACTGCCAGCTGTCAGATTGGAAGAAGGGACAGCCCACATTGCTTCTGTACCGGAGGCCCATCACATCTTCTTCAGCAGACTGACGTTTCTGAGATTTTTGTGCAGGACATCTGGCATAGAAAGTTTTAGAAATTTTAGGAACTGTCTAGTGTAGGGGTTATTTGTATTCCCCCAGTCCTTCCTCAGGTGCACCCTCTGCAGGTAGCACACTTTCCTGTGGCTTGGCCATCCTGTGCTATGGGACTCAGCTTGAAAGTGAAAGCTTTCAAAGTGACTGCCTTTTTCTCTTTGGGCCTGAAACCTTCCCGAGTAGACAGCTTGTGCCTTCTTCACACTGCCGGTTGGGTCCACTTGCTGGAAGGCTACATGTGGCCTGGTTGGACTGCGGCACTTAACTTGTTCAGCTGTAGGCTTCCCTCAGTGTGCACCCAGATAAACAGAAGGCAGGGAGCAGGACAGCCACTGGTAGCAGTGTCCTGACCTGGTCTTTCTTCTGCAAAGACAATTGGTCGGGGGGTGAATGTGAGCAGGATCTCAGTCGGGATGGGGAGCTTGCTGAAGTGTGTGGCTGTGCTGTGCATGTGGGTCAGACTGTTCCCTGCTGGTAAGGACCTGAGCCACAATGGGTAGACATTGTGGAGGCCTCTCCAGTGGTTCCATGGGGAACTCCTCAGTACACTTGCAACCTCCTTGTGAATTCAGGATTGTTTCAGAACGAGAAAAGTATATTGCTTAGAATTATTGGGTTAATACTGTTTAAAACACTTATGGACTTAAAACAGATGGAATTATAAAGAGACTATTCCTCAGGAAATTTGAGAAGCCATAAAGGAAAAATATGATGTAAAATACATTGTCCTGAAAGAAAATATATTATCTTGGTTGCAATAGCCATGAGTGTGCAGAGAGCCCTGCTGCACTTAAATATAAAGTATGGTTTAAAAGAATAATGGAAGCCAGGTGTGGTACTGCATGTTTGTAATCCCAGCACTCTGGAAGGCTGGGGCAGGAGGATTATGAGTTCAAGCCCAGCCTGTGCAATTTAGCAAGATCCTGTCTCAAAAAATAAGAAAACAGCTGAGGATATAGTTCAGTATAAAGGCCTCGCATTTAATTCCCAGTATCATAGATGATTGATTGACTGATTGATGGACAGACTGACAGACAGAAGACTCAGGGCTTGCCATCCACCTCCATGGAGCCCCTCACCAGAGTCCTTTTCTTCAGGAATTAAGAATAATTCCTTTTGTTTGCCCTCATATTTGCCTTTGGACTACATAAAATACTTGGAAAGAAATACAGAATCTTGGGGTTTTTAGGAATATATTACATTTTATTGCAGACTTATGATACTTTTTTTACTGTTAATTTATGCATTTGCATGTACATATGCTTATTGTTTACTTCAAAATCTGAATGATGGACTTTCTTTGTCTCATCTCAGCGGAAATAGGAGATTACGATGAAACCCTGGACCGAGAGCACCTCAAAGCCAATGTGTACTTGCCTGGCCAGGAGCAGGCTCTTGAGAAGATCCTGGACTTCCACCAGAGGCACATGTGAGTCGCTTGGCATGACTGTTGTGAATGGCATTTAATCCTGCAGGGGCTTCTGCGGGATTCAGCCCAAGCAGTGTCCTTTGCACCCAGGCCTCGGAGCTCAGTGTGCCGTCACTCCTGCAGACCCTGCTGCTTTAGAAAGGGATGGCAAGGACATCAGGGCCTGCGGAGGAGGATGCTGGCAAGCAGAGTGCCCTGCCTGGGAAGGAGCTGCTTCTTGCATAAAGGAAACTGGCAAGTTATGACAAGTCCCATGGTGTGGCAGGAGTCTTCCTTTAAGGGGAAGCAGTCCATGCTGTGCAGAGTGCAACACGACTGCCAGTGTCCACCGTGCTAGCAGCCACCTCCTCTGATATACTGTGCTTTGACTTCTTGAGGGCTTGACAGTGTCGCACTCTAGAGGGAGTTGAGGTGGCTGGGCTAGCTGCTATGGGCTGCGACAGTAATGCCTGAGTGATGCTGTGCTGGACCCTCCTGACAGCTCCTCCATGCCTCAGCTTTGTGTCGGTGCCTGCCCCTGCTGCACATTGGTCCCTGTCTTGGCACTGGGAGGTCAGTTTGAAGAGCACAGGCCAAGGCTGCTGGCCCGTGTGTCTCATCCTGTGAGACAGGCTTCATGCATGTCAGCACTCACAGTACTGGGCACTGGTGCTTTTTGTGTGGATATATGCAAGTACCTCAACAAATGAGATCTGTGGAATACAGAAAATGCACAGCTCTTGCACTGATAAGTGGGGTCACGGGCAGAGCACGCTCGGTAGGGTGGTGTAGTGAAGGCAGAACAGTTCTCGGGAAGGATTTTTGAGGACTGGGCAGATGGAGGGGGCAGGAGGCAACCCAGGCAAAGCACCAGCAGGGGTCGGGGGGTGGGGTGGCGTGGCAGGATGCTGACAGTCGCTGTTGAAGCACTGGTATAAACAGAGTGCTAGCTGATGCAGGAGACAGGTTGGCAGTGCTCCTGGTCAGCTGGGCTCAGTGTCCAGCACTTGGTATGATCCACACACACCCGAGTGGCAGGAAGGTCAGCTCTGTCTCTGGATGCTCACTTTGTCTACCACAAGCATCAAAAATCTATGCACATTCTATACTTACTTTGGTCATTCTTGGTGTAGGTTTTTTAAAAAGAAAATAGTGTACATTTATTTTAATCAAAATAAGTTTCTTACATTGTTTTAGGATTCTAACATTTCTTTAACGATCCACTAGAATACACCTTTATAATCACAGGACAGGGTGGTACAGAAGTATCTTTCTTGACTTTGCCACATGTATTTTTTTATTTCAAGACAGGGTGTTCAGCTTGTCCTTGAACCCGCTATGTAGCCCATTCTGGCCTCGAACTTGCAGTGATCCTCCTGCTTCAGCCTCCTGAGTGCTGGGATTACAGGCATGCACCATCATGCCGGGTGCCACATCTATTTTGAATCTTGGAAACTGCAGGAAATTTAAAATTGGCTATTTCACACTTGGAGATACATAACGATTACTGCTATTTCCATAAGGTATACAAAGTTAATACAGAAATGTATAGCATGAAGACATAGGTGTAGGCAAAAACTTTATGAACAAAACTCAGACTGCATGGGAAATAATACAAAGAATCAGTGGTCAGAATCACATTCTGTTAAAAAGCTTTTGCACGCAAAAGAAATCACAAACAGAGCGGGGTGACAGCCCACAGAGTCAGAAAAAATTTTTGCCAGTTGTTCCTCAGACAGAAGTCTAACATCTAGAATATGTAAAGAACTCAAAAAAATCAGACCCCCCCCAATTTAAAGACCCAATCCAAAGATGGGCATCTGAAATGAATAGACACTGCTCAGATGAAGAAGTACAAATGGCAAATAAATATATTAAAAAGCATTCAACATCACCACTGGTCATTCGAGAGATGCTAATTAAAACAATGCTAAGATTCCATCTCACTCCAGAAAGAACAGCTATTATCAAGAAATCAACCAATAACAAATGCTGGTGGGGCTGTGGGGGAAAAAGGAACCCTCCTCCACTGTTGGTGGGAGTGTAGGCTGGTCCAACCATTGTGGAAATCAATGTGGAGATTCCTCAAAAAACTACAACTGGAGGTTCCTTTTGACCCAGCTATTCCTCTTGGAATCTTCCCAGAAGAATTAAAAACATAGTACCACAGCGATATGTGCACAATCATGTTTATAGCAACACAATTTGTAATAATTAAGTCTTGGAAACAACCCAAATGCCCAGCATTCTTAAGCCAATGAATGGCTTAAGAAGATGTGGTTTTTTTATACAATGGAGTACTGCTCTGCCATAAAAAAGGATAAACTTGAAACATAGGTAAATGGATGTATCTTGAGAACATACTTGTAAGTGAAATAAATCAGACACATGTGAGTACATGTCACATTGTTTCTGTGATACAAGAAACAATGAGTGTAAATAAGGACAAAAAGGTATGACAGATACTGTGAATAAGATAATATTCAAAAGGGAAGAAAACTAGAGAGGAAGGAGAGGGAAAGGAAGAGAGGGAAAAAGAAAAAAAAGGAAAAATGTAAATAAAGCTATTGTAAATAAGGGAGGAAGGGGAGTAGAAGAGAAGGATGGGGAATGGGAGGAACCAAGATCGATCATGTATGTACAGATACAAATGAACTATGATAAATGTGATCATTATGTATACCTACAGTGTACCAATATGTGTTCTTGGTAAATAAATAAAAAGAAAAAAAAATGAATAGCAAAACTACTGTTCATAGTAACACATGCTTGTAATCCCAGCTACTCAGGAGGCTGAGGCAGGGGGATCACAAGTTTAAGACCAGCCTGGGTAACTTAACAAGATCCGCTCCCAAAATAAAATTTTAAAAGAGTGTGTACCTCAATGAAAGAGTGCTTGCCTAGCATGCATGAATCCTAGGGTTCAATCCTCAGTATGGCACCCCCCACCAAAAAAAAAACACAAGAAGAGGGAGGGAGAAGCAAAATCTACATTTGTCAAGGTGCATGTTTTCTTTAGACACCAAACACATAATTCCTCTCCATAAGTGTTTTGTTGTGCTTTGTGATACTTTTCGTTTTTGTTTTTTTTTTTGTGGTCAGGGGGATTGAACGCAGGGTTCAGTTGAATGTTCCAGGCAAGTACTGTAGCACGGAGATATTATAGCCCCAGTCCTATTTATTACTGATACAGGGTCATGCTGAGTTGTCTAGGCTATCCTCAAACTTCCTATCCTCCTGCTTCAGCCTCCCAAGTAGTTTCATTAGTGGCTATTGACCTGTGCATTAAATGGCAGAAATACAAGTCTTAAAAGTGTTCACTGGAAGCTTTACTAATAACTGAAACTTCCAGAACTAGGACTTCATCGCGGGTCTTCTTTCTTGTTGGTGATGACTTATTAAAACATAAATCAGTAGCCAGGCTCTGTATTCTAATCCCTAAGCAGAAATCATGGACTAGAGAAACCCATAGTTGAAATAAAGAGAAGGAAAAATGCGTTACAAGATCTTATGTGTGTGGGGTTCAGGCACTTAATGTGGGCACCCTGACGGGAGTCTGTTCCTTCTGCTCCAGCCATGACCACTGAGCACATCACTCCTGCAGGCTGACACCTCCCAGGACAGACTCACTTCCATTCCCTGGTGACAGGACTAGGCCATGGACAGGACCCACACATTGCGTGTTGGGAGACCTTTATGTGGATAAAACCACTGGTTTGGGCAATTTTTTTGTTTGTTTTTTTTGGAGTGCTGGGGATAGAACTCAGGGACTTGCGCTTGCTAGGCAAGTCCTCTACCACTTGAGATAAATCCCCAGCCCTTGGGCAATGTTTTTCATTCAGCTTCATAAATTCACTTTAGTGTATTCTAATGGCTAGAAGTGTTCATTATGAAAACAACCTTGTCTAAAAGTATTAATATGGGATTCATAAGACACCAGTGTCATCTGCAGCATTTTCTCCACTTAATATTTGACAGCCACAGCCAGGCATGGTGGCACACACCTGTAATCCCAGGCACTCAGGAAGCTGAGTCAGGATTGCTGTGAATTTGAGGCCAGCCACAGATATATAGTGATTTCAAGGCCAGCCTGAATTATGGAGTGATACCCTGTCTCAGAAGACAACAACAACAAAAATTGATGGCCACATACAGTTTACAGTTTTCACATGACCACGTCACTCTTGAGAGCAAACGATAAGGCTGAGTGTCAGCCACAGGAGACAGTCTGCCCTTTAGTAAGTAGGATGGAATAGAAAGGGAGGAGTAGAGGGAAACTCTTCAGCCCGCACGTATGGTGTGTTATTTGTGCAGTAGATAAATACAGAGGCAGCAAACCATTTACCCTCTAAAAACAGTCTCCCTTGTGTGTTTGTCAGAGTGTTTTGTTTTGCTTAGTTTTTCTGCCCACTTGTCTAATATGTTGTAGTTCTTTCAGAAACCTCATGTTTCAGTGATAACAGTCAAACTGTCCTTCCTTACAGGGGCCAGACGCCTGCTGAGTCAGATTTCCAGGTGCTGGAAATTGCTCGGAAGTTGGAAATGTACGGAATCAGGTTTCATACGGCTTCTGATAGGGAGGGGACCAAGATTAACCTGGCCGTTTCCCACATGGGTGTCCTTGTGTTCCAGGTAGGCAGGAAGAGGTGGGAGCATGGCAGGGTGGTGATATATTGCAACTTGGTCAGATTTCTGTTGTGTTTGTTGGCAAAATTTTGTTCTGATGAATAGGATGTTAGATTTGGAAGGTGAAATTTGCATGCTGCCTGATCCAGTCTCTTACCCAGTAGAGAAATATTTTTCTTGTGCTTCTCTAGCACGGTGTGATTATTCTCTCTGTTCTGGAGCCCATGGACCCCCAGCTGCCCAGTGATCCCCCACCAGGGCTGCCCTGACCCCCCATTCTGGTGTTGAACCATTAATTTAACATCACACTGCAACTCTGCCCTTCCCCTGTGGCATGTCTCCTTTCTGGAGGACTAAACTCTGCTGGGCTGTGAGGGCTTTGTGACAGGGACTCTGAATTGGACCTTTGATGGCCAGGGTGCTGAAACTAGAAACAGAGAGCCTGTTTTAATCTGTAAGAAGCTCTTGCTGCCCAGATGGGAGGTGGAGCAGCTGCTGCTGCAAGAGACAGGCTCTTCTTTCCAGTGTGAGTCCCGGGGTGGATGAGCAGCTTCATGAAAGCTCAGGCTCAGTAAAGCCTCCATTTGGAGTGTGGGGCAGGCCTTCCACATCTCGGCTGTTCCACAGTCTGCCAGCCTGATATGGTCCTTCAGGTGTTGTCACCGAGCCCTGCACATAGTGACCACTAGGTTGGTCGTGTACCCCACACGCGTGCGTGTGCACACGCACACACACACATACACACACACCGTGGTTAAAGACTTCATTGGGAACACTCTTAAACCCATAGAAGAGCTGAACAAATTAGGACAGCACAGAGAGCCACCCTGTGGCTCGGCCCAGACCTGCTTGGTCCCCTTACTTCATGAGCTGTGCTTCTGCCTGCACACACACAGCAGCCCTGCTTACACACGATTCTTTCTCAAATGTTAGAAGGTGAGTGGCTAAGTCTTTACCTGAGTTGCCAGGGACTCTCTTCTCTGTATTTCCAGAGAATAGTCTGTTCCCTTACACATCCACTATGTGGTTGTCACAGAGACCATTGATATAGTTCTTTTGTCTGTTGTGTCATTTTCCAGTTTTGTCAGGAGGCCCAGTGGTGTCCTTTCATGGCTTTTGTTCTCCAGGGTGTAACAGCAAGGGGGTAAATGCTTGTTGTCGCCATGTACAGACTTACTGTTTTAGGGCTCTATTCACAGGGAAGGAGACAAGACACCAATCACAAAGATCAGTTAAGTTATTTAATAACAAGAAAGTAAGAGAAAAGGGGGGAAACTCTAGGAAATCATACCACCAATCCATTGTTTCTATCACTGGCAATCTGTAGCACAGGAGCAGTTCAAGCAGAGATTTTAACTTTTGTTAGAGATCCAGTAGCCACGTGGGATGCGAGAAGAAAACAGCAGTCATGGAGGCAGAACCAACAGCAGCCCCCTTCGACGCACAGACATCCAGCAGCCTCAAGGGCGCAAAAGAAGAACTCAGCAGCCATTGTGGGGGTGCAACAAAAAGGGAGACCAGCACCCCCCACCGGCACACACAGGAAAAATATCATCAGCTATGCAAGAGAAAAAAAATCAGCTACATGAGCAAAAACATCATCAGCTATGCAAGTGAAAGAAATCATCAGCAACCTTGGCAGGTGCAAGACAGAGAGAGAGAGAGTGAGAGAGCACACCTGGGTGCTGCACCCATAGTTATCTATGCTCTGACAAAGGAATGTCCCCCCCCTCCAGGAGATGGGCATGCATGGCTTTATCTCAGGCATTCACCCCGGGTCTGGCTAGGAGCCCGGATGCTGTCAGAATGCATATCGAAGTAAATTCTTTGTTGGTAGTAAAACTGTTCCTGTAAGGTTAGCCAAACCTTGGAAGAACAGGCATGCACCGGGAAGGTTAGACCTTTATCAGAACACAGGCATTTGAACCTGCTCTCAAAACCATACAGTGAATCTTACACAGGGCAGGATCAAGCCTGGGGCCTGATGGGACATGTAGCTCTCATGTCTCAGTCTCCTAATCCTGGGGCATTTGCATGGCATTTTCTTTATTTTCAGTAATATTGACAGTTTTGAAGAGCTGTCCCTTTTTATTTTTAATAGTGTATATATCTGTGGTATGCTGGATAGTTACCTGTGACTAGATTTAGTGGCATGTTCCAGCTGGACCCCTGCCAAACATGTCCTTCAGGCTGTCTCACTTGGAGATGCCAAGAGCTATCTGTCTCCACTGGTGACATGGACCTTGACCCCCAAGTTTTCTAGTACTTCCACTCTGCACTTAGTAGTTTGTCTCCTTCAACTGATGAGCAGTCTTTGGTGAGATCCTTTACAACCACACAGATGTCTATCCACCCTCTTCATGTTTTCTTCTGATTTCACATCCACTGATGACTCTGGCTGAACCAGTCCATACCATGAAGCTCACAACCCCTATACTCCAGGGGCCTCACTTTCAGGGGCACAAAGATAACCAAGGAGTGGCAGATGCCTGAGGAACGTGTCTGTTGCGAAGGACAGGTATCAAATTTGTTCAGAAGAAACTGAACCATGTCAAGGATGGAAGAGGTGGAAAAACAAAACAGTAACCTACCCTCTCCTCAGGGGGTTCACCTTTTATCCATTAGATTGTGTCATCTTGTATTGTGCTCATGAAAAAGAGGAACATTCCTTTATCAGAAGTATACAGATTTTATTTTGTAATATTTTATTCCAGCCCTGTTTGTAATAGTAAAGTATTGAGAATTAATCGTTGGGAGCCCAGTTAAATACATGGCATGTATCCATATGATGGCATATTGGGCACCTATCCAAAAAATGAGGAAACTCTCTAGGTCTTGATTCATGAAATATTCTTCCAGATACACAGATATATCATTGTATACACAGAAGATGCAAAACTGCATATACTGGTGTTTATTGGGAAAACATTATACACTCACATTGTGTTCCATGTAGAACAAACTGGGGACATTAAAGGCCCCAGGAAGGATGACTTCAGCCGGCAGGCTTTAGGGCAGAGTGAGAGGGACGTGTCTCACTGACAACTCAAGTGTGTGCTACAGCAGTACATCTTCGGAAAACTCTTGAGAAGTGAGAGAAGACATGGGTCTCTGAAATAATAGCAGAATGCTATGGTAGGAGCCAAAGGAGAACAAGAAAATGCTTGCAAATTAAGAAATACGGTTGCAAGGAATGTTTGGCCCCATGGACTGGACCCTGACCAACTCCGCAACTGCGGAATCCATGCCTAGGCTCAGCCCCTGCCAACTTTGAACTGCTTCTGCATTGTTTCCCCTCTACATGGGACAGCTGTAGAAGTGCCACCCAAACAACAGATCTGTTCCTGAACAAGGCAAAAGTCTGGAATAGGGTATTCAGCGTGACTGATTAGAGGAAGAGTCACATCAAAGAAGCTGAGGAAAGATCCATGGAGAAGGTAGGAGCAGGAAGAGCCATATCAGAAAGACTCAGAGAACGTCAACAAGAAACACAGGAGAGAGGACAAGATGGGGGAGCAGTGAGTTCAGCAGCTAGGCTTCTCCGGGACAAGATGTCTAAAGACTGGAGTTGGAGAAGTAGGAAGAATGCAAGTGTCTGGCTCCTGTGTGGCCTTTCAGTGATAACAGGTGGTGAGTCTCTGCATTACAAGCACCCCAGGACCTAGCCACGAAGTATAGGCATGGGCAGGAAAGACACTGTGGGAAAGAACTGCAAGTTTGAATTTCAGTCCGAGAGCAGCACCTTCGTGGCTTCAAAATGCCAAGGTCCCAGAGTGGGTGAGGGAAAGATAGTCACTGGAGACTGTCAACAGTTGGAGAGCAGACTGTGCTGAGTCCCACTGAGAGGTGGGGACTGGCAATCATAGTGCCAGGACCTGGGATCAGGCACCAGATTGAGCCTGAGTTATCCAGGATCAGAGGCTCAGCACTGGTGCTGTATTCCCACTGCTAAAGGGAGACCCAAAACAAGGGTTTACAGTATGTTATTTCTCAGCTAGCCCTGACAGACACCATTGAAATGGATTACCCTGTTACTGCTGTAATCAAATTGATTGTATAGGAATAATTCTGACTCAGTGGACAATTTAATGCCAGCAAATTTGTCTGTCAAATCTACCATCATACCCAGGGAGAGGGACAGCAAGAGTTCCTAGCCCAAGAAACTGGACTGGATCAAACTCTGGAAAAGTGCCTGCAACTTGGCAGAAAGAGATCCTCAGTCTGAATTAACTCCAGTTTTGCAGGGGAGGGATCATAGAAGTAGTTGGGATATGAACACTCAAACTATCTGGCAAAGAAGTCACTTGAAAATAACATATCCGATGGCTCATTGGAATATTTAATATGTATTCTTATCAGTCATCTTACTTGTTTAAGTTTTGTATGTTTGAGTTTTTTAGTAACATGGGGTTATGTTCTTTTATGGTTTTATGTGTAAATTTTAGGCAGTTACTGTTGTGTATTTGTGTTTTCATTGACTGGTATAATAGGTGTCTAGAAGGTTCTCTGCCTTACAAAAATAAGCAGAGGGGGGAAAAGTAACAGCAAGGTCTATCATATAGAAACATTGTAAGACTGATTTGGTGGATGCTGTTATAAATTGAAGCAATTCTTGTGGCAAAACATAGGGACAGAATCAAAACCATTTAAATAACAGGAGTAAATACTTGAACTGGACATACAAAGCTGAAAATTATTCACAGAGAGGCAACATCCTACTAAAAATCTCCATATAATCACGTATTTTCCTCACTTCTCTGGTCCCCAACCTGCAATAACCCTCCCAAAAAACAGAAAAAAGAGAAGACACATAATTTTTTGAAAGATATGTATTTAATTTGGGGGGGGGGAGTGTTGGGGATCAAACTCAGGGCCTTGTGCTTGCTAGGCAAGCGCTCTACCACTTGAACTAAATCCCTAACCCTCATATTTAGATAGATAGATAGATTAGATTAGATTAGATAGACAGATAAATAAATAAATACACATAAAAGTAAGAGAATGGGGAAACCAGTAAATAGATCTTGTAACCCCCCCAACTCTCCCAAGACGGAGCAAGGGGTTACAAAGAGAGAAGGAAGTGAATACCAGATAGCAGAAATCTATGAAAAGTTCATAGAAGGGATGAAGAAGATAGATGAGTTCAAGGAGGAAATGAACCAAAAGTTTGCAGCCATTATACTCAGTATGCCCATCATGAATTTCAGGGAAATGAGTAAAAAAAAGGATGAGCTAACCAAAACAGTCCAAAATTTGAATGACAGATTCAACAAGGATAGAGAATCCTCAGAAAGATGTCAGACAGAAATTCTGGAAATAAAAAACAGTACAGAATACATATATTCCAGAAACAACCAGTGTGAAGACAGAGTATCTGAGACAGAGGACAAAATAGTGAACTCTGATGAAAAGCTCAAAAAAGCCAAGAAGAAAATAAAAAAATACAAGAGATGGGCTGGGGATTTGGCTCAGTGGCGAGAGTGCTTGCCTAGCAAGCGCAAGGCCCTGAGTTCAATCCCCAGGACTGAAAAAAAAAAAAAAAAACAAACGAGAGATGATTATCCACCAGCTACTCAATGACAATGAGAAGAACAATCTAAGGCTAATCAGAGTTAGAGAAAACCTGGAAGATTATAAAGATGGATTCACCAAAATGCTTACAAAATTATGGAAGAGAACTTCCCAAATTTCAGAAAAGATTTTAAAATACAAGTAAGTGGCACTTATAGAACTCCAGAGAATTACGATGAAAGAAATTGTTCACCAAGACATATTCTCATTAAATGTGCAGATATCCAGAACTTTTTTTTTTTTTTTTTTGGTACCAGGGATCAAACTCAGGGCCTTGTGCTTGTGAGGCAAACATTTTAACCACTGAGCTAAATCCCCAGCCCCAAATATCCAGAATTTTAAAGGCAGCCAGAGAAAAACAAAAAATAAGGTAAACCAATTAGAATTACAGCAGACCTCTTAGCACAAACCCCGAAGGCCAGAAGAGGTTGGAGTGAAGTATTTCAAGCTCTAAGAGCAAATAACTTCCAACCCAGACTAACTTACCCAGCAAAGCTATCTTTCAAAATAGGTGGAGAAACAAGGTATTTCTATGAAAAATACCAGCTCATTCTTACCGTGGGGGAGGACGTGCATACCTCCTGCCTGTTTGGCCACTGTGATACTTCAGGCCTTTGCCTGGGGTGCATCACAGTGTGGAGAGCTGGGGCTGTGGGGACTTTGTTGTGTTTCCTTTTGTTGATGCTTTGCTTTGGTTTTTAGGACACAATTTAGGAGAAGAACTTGAGAACATAGTTGAAAGTCCTGCATTATTTTACTTTGAGTAGAAATTAGAGTAGCTGTGTGTTTGAGCAACCTTTTGGGGCCTAGGATGCGTCCATCCACATTTAGACCTTTTGTTTTGTTTTGTTTTGTTTTGTTTTGTTTTGTTTTGTTTTTGTAGTGCTGGGGATTTAATCCAGGGTCTCATGCATGCTAGGCAAGTGCTCTACACTGAGCTATACCCCCAGCCCTACTAGACCTTATATTTCATCTTTGAGGGCATCTCTGAAGTCAGGATCTTTTTTATTGAGATCTAATTCATATACCATAAAAGTCGTCAATTCATTTCACTTATTTTTAGGGTATTCACAGAACTGCATAGCCATTACCACATCTGATTCTGGAATATCTTCATCTCAAGAACAAACCCCCATACTTGGCGTCATTAACTCTCCCAGCCCCTACTATCACTAATATCCAGCATAGGCAAATACCTGGCTATGTTTGTCTCTGTGGATTTACTCGTCGTGGGTGTTTCTCATAGACGGAACCATGCAGTGTGTGTTCTTTTGTGCCTGGCTGCTTTCTCTTGTGTCCACAGCTCAACTATGTTATGTACATCATTCCTTTTTATGGCTGCAGGGTGTTGAGCTATGGCTGAAGGAAGCACATCCTTCACCTTGCTGCCTTCTACAGTTTTCAGAAGAGAGTAAATGATGATGACGTCAAGAGTAGAAAATAAAATGGTAGAAAAGTGCCTCAATACTTTTTAAAAATCTTATGTCAAACCCGTTTCAAGCTTGTGGAAAAACTGGAAGAAGAGCAAAAGAGCTCTTGTGCTTAATGTTTAGTGGAGCGGGTCCTTGCCCGCCCCCTCATCAGGTCACTGTGACAGTTGCTCCATGATCTCTAAATCCTCCTTAATCCTCCTTCCTGCTATTGGAAGGAAGGGTCCCTCTTTTAGTTATTCTGTCACTGTGGACTCACAGACTGAAATCTGACATGTGATGATTTATTGCTGTTGTTGTTTCTTTTAAGATCTTTGGATTGTCCCACATTTGGCCTGAGAAAGTCCCTTCAAGCTGGCTCCTGTGTCATTTTGACAAATCCCTTCATTTTTTGCGCATCTGTTTTCTTCTTATTTAACTCCAAAGCCAGGCATGGTGGTACACACCTGTAATCCCAGCACTTGGGAGGAGGATCACCAAGAGTTCCAGGGCAGCTTGAACTATACAGACCCTGTCCTCCCACACAGGAAAAACCCAAACACCAGGCCCTCCAGGCTCGCTTTGTCATTTAGCGGCTCTACCCTGGCACCAACTGTCTTTCCAAGGAGTCTGCTGCTGTTGTGGAGAGCAGCATCCATAAACCACAGTCTGTGTACTGCATGTGCCTTTCCCTTGGTGCCACTGCTCCTGAGCCTTCTGCCCCCGTGCACACACCTGTCCATATGCTCATGGGCAGCAAGGAGCCCTCCTCCTCTGGCTTCCGTGCTGTGCAGCACCCAGGGCCCAGTCAGGCTTTTCTTTACTCACCCAGCCTGCCCAGAACTACCACTGCCCTCCTACACCCTTCCCCTCCAGGGGGGGGAGTGCTTTTTTCTTGGTTTGGGTTTTTGTTTTGTGTGGTACTTGTGATTGAACTCAGGGCCTTCGTACCAAGCTATATCCCCAACCCTTTTTATTTTTTTATTTTTTGAGATGGTCTCACTAAATTGTGTAGCCTGGGCTTGAATCTGATAGTCCTCCTGCCTCAGCCTCCCAGTGTAGTAGGATTACACACATATGCTACCACACCCAGCTCAAAAGATATAATGTTAACATTGATTTTTTGAAAAGTATAACGAAGCCCTAGTAAAAAAATTAAGTCATTTTCTAAAACAGACAATTATGTTTGGTGTTGACATTTTCATTGAGTCATTCCAGGTAAAATGGTAACATGTCAAACAGGCTACTGTGCCATCTGTCAAGAGTGTAACTTAAGCTGTCTCTAGTTCGCAAGAAGGGAATGTGCCTTTAGATTATGAATGTACCACCACATTTGTCGCTTGTATTTCAGGGCACTACCAAAATCAACACCTTTAACTGGTCCAAGGTCCGTAAACTAAGCTTCAAGAGGAAAAGGTTTCTAATCAAACTCCACCCAGAGGTCCATGTAAGTATTTTAAATTATAAGAGAATTCAGTCTGCTAGAATTTTTTTTTTTTTTTAAGCTGGGGATCGAACTCAGGGCTTATGCTTCAGTCTGCAAGAATATTGATGTTTGGAGGGTTTTTGTTTTGTTTTGTTTGGGGGGTTTTGTTTTGTTTTTTGAGAGATTTTTTTTGGGGAGTGTTGTTGGGGTTCAAACTCAGGACCTTGCGCTTGCTAGGCAAGTGCTGTACCACTGAGCTAAATCCTCAACCCCAAAAGAAAGGTTTTTAAAGAGTACTTTGTAAATCATTTCAGCACGAGGCACATAAGAAATTGCGGACAGGATTTGGGCTTGGCGTCTGGAAGGGTCTAGAGCAGTTTGCCGAGCAGTCTCACCCTGGTCCCCTGGGAACTCCACCATCCACACACCACAGAGCTGCCTCCAGAGAGCATGCATGTCTGGCAGACACCAGGGCTTTTGCAAGCCCTTGGTTGCCATAACCATGTTATTCTGTGGGTGATGAAGCTGACAGAGGAAGTTCAGGGGACTGAGCCCTGCCACGAAGCAGAGTGAGAGCTTCTGTCCAGAATTGAGGGCACCTGCATCATCTCACGTCCTGGGGGTTCAGAAATTGTCCTCAGGCTAGCTTTAACTGGAGAAGCCTTGATGGTTGAGAGATAAATACTCCTATGAGAGATTGCCTGTCAGCAAAGTAATAATCACATATGAATTACTGAAATGACTGAAAGTGGAAAAAGTAAATGTCTGCTAGTTGGGAAAATTCAATACTTAAAACTGTTTAAAGATATTCGAATTGTTCGTTTCCTTTCGTAACAAAGGAAGTTAGAAAATAAAAGGATTAGCTGAGCCATGGTAGGGCTGAAGCTTGAGGTGCCAGCCTGCAGCGGCTTAGACACACTGAGGGTCGCAGATGCAGAGCTGCTGAGCCACTCAGAAGAAAGGCTCTGCTTTGACCCCCAGAAGCTGCGGTTGGCAGGGCATGTGTCAGGTTCCAACTCCACATGTGTGTGTGGATGTGTGCATGTTTGGTAGAGACATGGTAGGATGGCTTACTGTTTGTTATTCAAATAACTCTTCTGTGGATGCAAGGAAAGTAGAGTATCAAACACACATACAAAATGCAAATAAAAGGCTTTTTTTCCCCTGTGACTACAAAAGTGTTTCTTGAAATTATTCTGAGAAAGGAGAGAATTACTACTCAATTTACCAAAGCAACTGTTAATTGGAATTACATGACATTTCAAAGTTCAATGTTTGTACTTGGCAGAGTTATATTTTACATCTCTAAGTACATAGATTCTTAAGATTAAATAGAGAAATCGAGGTATTACAGTCTTTGTGGAAAGTAATTTGATAATACATATCAGAAAGGTTAAAAATGTGCATGGTCTTTGAGCTCAAAATTTCATTTCTAGGAATTTATCCTAAATCAGGCAGAAGTTGACAGCCTTTTTGGCACTAGGGACAGGTTTAGCAGAAGACAGTTTCCCGTATTTATTATTATCATATTATATAATGAAATAATTATACAGTTCACCATAATGCAGAATCAGTGGGAGCCCTGAGCTTGTTTTTCTGCAACTACATGGTTTCATCTGGGGGTGCTGGGGGACTTTGACACCTGAAGTATGTTGCTCATGTCTAGTCCACATAATCTCATTGTGGCTGCTGTCACTGCAGAAAACCCTGATTGATGAAGAGGATGTTGGAAATGGAAGCAAGCGTTTCAGTGCTTTTGTGGCAATCTCAGGATGTTCCCCTTGACTTGAATCTAGAACATACAGAGATCTGAAGTTGTCTCAAACATACTTTTAAAGCCACCATTATTTGTGATCTCAAACTGTTGATCCTCTTCTAGCACAGACAGAGTTGATTCACCTGGCTTATTTACAAATGGGCCACAGATCCATTCCCTCTGCATTTGAGGTTATTTTGTGGTTGGGAAGTAATGCTCAAACTCTTTTGAGAGCTAGAACAAGTGACCACACACCAGCTGGAAGAAAGAAGGCTCTGGTTCAGTCTTTTTGAAAATCTCTGCTGCTTGAAACAAAAATCCAAAGTGTTTGGATTATTATAAAAAATCCCAATGTTTGCTTGTCATCCCCATAATTCCAGTTTGACTTTGAATACATCCCCTTTATCTGCCAACTTGGACACGGTCATTGTTTCCCCTGAAGTGACAGATTGAGTTCACTGAGCAGGTTGAACATGTCACATGAGTAAGCAAGTTTTATGACCCATTTTGTGTTACTGAACTATGCTACCAATGGTGACTTTTTTGTTTTTTTTTTTTTTTTTGAAGAACTCTCTGGAGTAGCTCAGAGATCTGTGGCTGGTGATCCACCATTAGAAAGCCACCTCACTTCACTGTAGAAGAGAAGACATGTATGTTCTGCATCTGTCTCCTCACAGAGCTGTATGAACAGACATGGGTTAAGGCATGTACTTTAATGTGGTTGATGATTTTAATCCTGCAAGACGTTATTAAGTCCAGGTGTCATTCTTCAGCCAGCCAACGTTTCTCTGTGGATGACAACGTGGGTAGACTCACATTCAGAAGTGACCTCTTTGACCTGAGCACTGAAACCAGAAAGCTGTCCAGTCGTGGCAGTTCGCCATGTGTGCATGCACTAACACAAAATGACCAATTCAGTTTTCCTGATACATAATCAGGAAAAAGACTTGAATGGTGCTGCAGCTGTGGTGTTGGTTGGCAACAGAAATACACATAACATATCCTCATGCACATCCTCCTGAAAAATATTTCACACAAAAACAAATGTTCCTTGTCATCATCAATAGACTTGTCAACCTGGATTGCTTGCCACAGTGATTCATTAATCCTAACAATTGTACCTCAGTAGCTTCCGCTACTTCAAACTTTTCTATTATAGAGCTAGCCGAAAGAGGGACACTTGCCAGCTTTTGAACTGCACCCTCTCCTAAAAGTTCATGACAAATGTCCCTAGCAGCAGGCAGGATCAGCTCTTTACTAAGAGTAAAGAGCTTCTTAGCTTTAGTAATGCTGTAAACCACTAAGAATGACACATTTAATGTACAGTGCAGACATACTTGATGAAGTGATGACCTTCAGTAATTGCATCTGTTCTTCATGTTCATGATTTTTTCTTTTGAAAAATTACAAAAGTTTGGCTCTTTTTTGGGGGGGGGGGGTGTGTGCTGGGGATTGAACTCAGGGCCTTGTGCTTTCTAGACAGGTGCTCTAAGCACTGAGCTAAATCCCCAGCCAAAGGTTTGACTTTTAATGCAAGGTGCTTGGACTTCGTGTGGCAAAGCAGTGTTGGTTTTGTGGCTTAGTCGGATAGCCAGTCACCAACATAGTACACAGAATGGGCTTGTAGAATGTTAATTACCTATTGCAGTGAACTCATAGTAGGACTCTTAGTATCTTCTTTTAAATGCAGTTTTCTTTTGTTGGCATTTTAGAGCCTTCTGCTGGGCTCTCATTATTGGATCTTTCCCCTTTTCCAAGCAACTCTCCAAAGACGTTGTTTTCCACTCTTTTTGGCCAGGGTTACAAACACTGTGACTGAGTCAAGTGTATGATGAGGGACAGAGGGGTGGATGGAAGCAGTAAATGAAGTCATGGACAAGCCATCTGTAGGCTAACATAAGTGTAGGAGTCTGACCTAAAGCCTCCACCTGATGCAGCTGTACAAGTGAAGCAGAGCCACTCACTCACCACCATGCAGCCTGTGACTGCATGCAGCTTGTTTGTCATTTTCCATCTACTGGAAGGGTTTTGATAGTGTCTGCAAGCAGTGAGTTCATTATGGTCTCTGTGCAGTCCAACCTCTTTGCTAGTGTCAGTCAGTATTTGAAGCTGCTCTCCAAAGCTAGTGTCACTGCCTCAGCTCCACCTCAGATTACCAGGCATGAGATTCTCATAAGGAGCCACAACCTAGATCCCTCACATGTGCAGGTCACAGTAGGGTCCATGCTCCTATGAGAGCCTAATGTCCTGATCTGAAGGAGGCAGAGTTTAGGTGATAACGCGAGCCATGGGGAACGGCTGGAGATACAGAGGCGGCTTCACTCACTCGCCTCCTACTGTGTGGCACAGTTGTTCCCAACAGACCATGGAATAGTAAGTACCTTCTCATGGCCCAGAGGTTGGGGACCCCTTTCCTAAGGGATAACTATGAGAGAATGCAGTGCTTTCCTCATGGCTACACTTGTGAGCCAGAAAACTGTGTTTCCTAGATGTCCAAAATATCTTAGATTAAAAACCATATTGTGCCAGGTATGATGGTACATGGCCACAATCCCAGCACTCAGGAGGCTGGGGATTTCCTCAAGTTCGAGGCCAGCCTGGGCTACATAGCGAGTTCAAGACAACCCTGAACTACATAGCAAGACTCTGTCTCAGAACAAAGAAAAAAAACCCTTGTTGCCTGGGGCCTGGAAAGATGCAAGAGAGGAAAGTGATGACAGAAATGTGCCTCAGGGAGTGGCTAGTCAGATGAAGGTGTGCATTTCTATAGTGAATCTGCATATTGTGCTTTTTGCTCTTAATTCAGTAAATGGAGTCAGAAGTCTTTTTATACAACTTTTAGAAAGCTTCCTGGTGTTTAATTGTGGAACTGCCTGTTGTGTGATCTCTTAAATTTATTTGCTCTTGTCCAGTACTTTATTGTGGAGATTGATACTTGAATCTTTGTATTTCATTCCTAGGGACCCTACCAGGATACACTAGAATTCTTGTTGGGTAGCAGAGACGAGTGTAAGAACTTCTGGAAGATTTGTGTGGAGTACCACACCTTTTTTAGGCTTCTTGACCAGCCTAAGCCAAGGATGAAAGCTGTCTTCTTTAGCCGGGGCTCCTCCTTCAGATACAGGTAGGGCCTTGGGTCAGCTGGGGGTGTGGCGGGCCCTTGGTCAAGAGAGAGGTATCACAGACTAGGCAGAGAATTGCATTCATGGGTAGTTCTTGTAAAAGGCAGTAGCTAGAGAAAGCTTATCAAATAAAATAATAAGAAAATAGACTTAACGAAAAGTTGGCCTGAAAATTGTTTATACTTTAAAAACATAAAAAATAACTATGAAATATACACGTGTGTATTTATGAGAGAGGATGAGCAAGTTTTATTTTTCCTCTGCCCTTAACTCTGAAAAACTAATGCTGTAAATTACTGTTAGTTCTTTTTTAAAGACCTAAACCTTTGTTCACAGTGGAAGAACACAGAAACAACTAGTAGATTACATCAAAGATGGTGGGATGAAAAGAATTCCATATGAAAGGTAAATTCTATGGTCCTCAGGATATAAAGCATGTGCTTTTAAGATTAAAACTTTAATTTTTTTTTTTTTTGAGTGCTGGAGATCGAACTCAGGGCCTTGTGCTTGCTAGGCAAGCACTCTAACCACTGTGCTAAAACCCCAGCCCTCTAACACTTTAATTTAATCCCCAACCCTTACTTTAATATTCTTAATCGTTACTTGAATAAAACTCTTTCAAATAAGTGCTACTCAAATTTTACAGTTTTAAACATCTCTAACTAGATGTTGTATACATATATAGAACTTAACGTCTTAGCTTCTAGTGTATAGCTATTATCTCTAATAGTTTTATATTGTGTGGTAACATTTCGGTCTAAAAATTCATGTAGAATTTTTCCATTCATGTGGGTGTATAATTTTGTCTCTTTTTGGGGCCTCTTTATTTGGATTCTTATTTCTTATTGTCCTGCCCATTTCCAGTTAGATGCCCCTATCTTTTTTGTTTGTTCTTTTGAGACAAGATCTGTCTATATAGTTCAGCCTGGCCTTTAAATCACTATATAGCCCAGGCTGGCATCAAATTCACAGTGATCCTCCTGCCTCAGCCTCCCAAGTACTGGGATTACAGGCATGCACCATGTACTTGGGATCCCAGCACCAGACATGGCCAGCTTAGATGCCCCTATCATTCCTATGTAAGCTTTTCTTACATGGGGACAGTACATACTTGCTGCTCTAGAAGCAAGCATGGAGATGAGGAAGGTTTGGCCAGTCATGGTTTGTTCTCTGTTTTGCAGACGGCACAGCAAGACCCGGACATCAATACGTGCTTTGACTGCAGACCTACCAAAGCAGGTCAGTCTTTCCTGATGAAGCCATAAGCAGTGTTAATTATGTGTACTCCTCTGGACAATCATCTGGCAATGTTGTAACAATGTCGAAATCCAGTTCTTGCAGCAGTTCTTGCTCTGGGATTCTATCTTCAGAAAGGGGTCCTAAATGAAGCCAGAGCTGTGAGCACTGAGCAGTGCATCATGGTGTTGCTCAGGAATACAAAGTGAGTTCAAGGCCAGCCTGAACTACATAGCGAGACCCTGTCTCAAAACAAACAAAAAATCAACATTAAAAATTAATAGCTTTACTATACACCAATAATGGGCAGAGAAAGAATCCAGGAAACCAATTACATTCACCATAGCTTCAAATAAGGTAAAATACCCAGGAATCAATCTAATCAAGGAGGTTAAAGACTTCTACAATGAAAATTTCAGGGCACTGAAGGGAAAAAGTGAAGAAGACACCAGAAGATGGAAAGACCTCCCATGTTTATGGATTGGCAAAATTAATATTGTCGAAATGGCCATATTACCAAAAGCCAACTACAAATTCAGTGCATCCCCATCAAAATACCAATAACATTCTTCACAGAACTAGAAAAAGCAATCCTGAAATTCATATGGAAGCACAAACAACCCTGAATAACCAAAGCAACTCTAAGCAAAAACAGCAAGGTTTCAGGCATCATAATACTCAGTTTCCAATTCTACTACAAATCCCCAGTAACAAAAATAGTAAGGTACTGGCACAGAAGTAGACATGTACATCAATGGATTAGACTAGAGGACCCAGAAACAGAATGGTGCAGCTACAACCATCTGATGCTGGACATAGGAGCCAAAAATACACATTGGTGAAAAGACAGCCTGTTTAGCCAATGGTGCTGGGAAAACTGGCTATCTTCTTGTAGAATACTGAAACCACATTCCCATTACCCTGTTCACAAATCACCTGAAAAATGGATCAAAGATCTAGGTATGAGACCCGAAACTTTCAAACTCCTAAAACTTTCAAACTCCTAAAACAAAACGTAGGCAACACTGGTAGCCATTGGCACAGACAAAGACTTCCAGAATAGGACTCCAGTAGCAAGGGAAATAACAGCAAGAACCAATAAGTGGGATTATATCAAATTATAAAGTTTCTGCACTGCGAGGGAAACAACTACATAGAGTGAAGAGACAGCCTATAGCAGTAATGGTGAACCTTTTAGAGACTGAGTGCCCAAACTGCAACCCAAAACCTACTTATTTATTACAAAGTGCCAGCACTGCAATTAAAGTTGAATGCGTGGCTGCTGGGACAATCCTGGGGCAACTTAGCTTGCATGCCAACAGAGGGGGCTCTGTGTGCCCACTACAGCACATGAGCCATAGGTTCGCCACTCCTGGCCTACAGAATGAGAGAAAATCTTTACCAGCTACTCTTTCAAGAGAGATTAATATCTTGAATACATAAAGAACTCAAAAACTTAACACCAAAAAATCAAATAATGCAGTCAGTAAGTGGGCAAATAAATAGGCACTTCTCAAAATAAAAGTACAAATGGCTAATACATGAAAAAATGTTCAGCATCTTTAGCCATTAGATAAATACAAATGAAATTACATTGAGAGTCCATTCCATCTCAGTCAAAATGGCTATTGTCAAGAATATAAGAAACAACAAATGCTGGCGAGGATGCTGGTAGGAATTTAAATTATTGTAGTCACTATGGAAATCAGTATGGAGGTTCCTTAACAAACTTTAGAGTTGCCATTTGATCCAAAGCAGTTAAAGTCGGCATGCATGCCATGAGGTTACCAGCACACCCATGTTTATTGTGGTACCACTCACAATAGCCAAAATACAGAGCAAGCTTTGCTGTCCATCAGCAGGTGAATGGGTAAAGGAAACGTGGTGTGTATGCATAGTGGAGCATTATTCAGCCATAAGGAAGAACAGAATTCTGTTATCGGTAGGAAAATGGGCGGGTCTAGAGACCATCATGTTCAGTGAAATAAGCCAGACTCAGACAAATATCACATGTTCTCCCTAATACATAAAATCTAAAAAAGATGATAAAGTAGAAAGGAGGCTATTACCAGACAAGAGGAAGGAAATAAGAGGGTTGGGGAGGGGTCTTCAGGGTGGGTAATGGGGAGGTGGATATGTACAAATTATACGCATTGAAATATGCCCCCTAAATATGAAACAGGAGAGTGGGGCTGAGAGGATGGGAGAATGAAAATGATTGAAGTATGTTATGTGTATGTGTGAGTCTACCAAAATTAAATCTACTTATCTGTATAAAGAACAAAAAGAGTGAAGCCAGATGTGGTGGCACACATCTGTAATCCTAGCACTCTAGGAAGTTGAGGCGGGAGGATGGTAAGTTTGAACTCGGCCTGGGCAACTTAGCAACATTAGACTCTCTCAAATTGGGAAAGGGCTAGAGATAGAGCTCAGTGTGAGTGAAGACCCTGGGTTCAATCCCAGTATGGCAAAAAAAAAAAAAAAAGTGAAAAACAGAAAGTATATAGTAGCATGAGGACGTTCTTGCTGTTATGTATTTGGCATGCTTGGAACTGTGTTAAAGTACAGATGTATATGGACACACACACAGACACTTCATAGAAAAACATTTGGAAGAATGTCCCAAGTGAGACAGCAGCTGTCCGTGCCCCTGTGCTGAAACATCAGTGACCATTCTGTTCTTAACCTCCCTCACAGCAGTCTCTTCTTGCTTTCCTGTTTGCATATTAACTTTCACAGGCAAGCATGATTGTACATACGATGCCACCACTTTGGGACAATGTTGTCATCTCTCTTTCCTCATGCTGCTATGTCTCCTTTGTACAGTTTTCATTTATGCATGGTGTTTTGCTGATGGTCTGTCATTTATGCTGAGTGAAACTCCCAGAGCTCCACATGCATCTTGTATCTTAAAGTTCATTGTCTCTAGCTTTTCTCTAACAGGTCTTTTAAATCAAAACCTTGAACTCTCCTAGATGTATCTCTGAAAATTCCTTTGGAACTAAAAGTGAATGTATTAATTGTTCCTTTACAAAATTCAGTTTTAATTTCAAAGAATGAATAGTCTAAAAATAGAGACCTTGTCTCAAAAACATAAAAGCCAAGTCTGGTGGCACATGTCTGAAATCCCAGTGCTGGGCAGCTGAAGCAAGAAGACTGCAAGTTTGAGCCCAGTCTGGGCAACTTAGTGAGACCCTGACCCAAAAAATAGAAAAATTTTTAGGGGTTGGAGATTTTAGCTCAAGTGGTAGAGCGCTTGCCTGGCAAGCACAAGGCCCGGAATTTGATCCTCAGCACCCCAAAAAAAGAAAAATTTTTAAAACTGCGTTTAAGCTTTCAGTTCTTTTACATTGTTTTTATTATTGTTGTTGTTTATTTATTTATTTAGGTTTTGGTTTTTTGAGATAGGGTCTCACTAGGTAGTTCAGGCTGGCCTTGAACTCACTATGTAGCCCAGGCTAGCCTCAAACTCATGGTCATCCTTCTGCCTCAGCCTCCGATATGCTGGGATTATAGGCAATCCATGCATCACCATACCTGGCTCTTACATTGTATTTTTAAAGCCACAGAAAATGAGTATGGTTGGATTGTTAAGAAAAGATGATATGGTAGACATTGGAACATAGCTTAGGCCTGCTGTTCTGTTTCTGGAAGGTTGGCTCTGGCCTCCGACCATGAAGTTTTGCTCACACCCCTGTGTACACTGCCTGTATGAAGCTGCACCGAAGTTACTTAGTTCTGTCCTGACATATTCAGTCCACATCCCCTTAGTGTTACTGTGATGTTAGGACAGGAAGGATTATCTTGAAGCATGACTACAACTCAGTGTAGCACACATGAAGAGGAATGCTTGGCATGTAGAGAGGACACACCCATGTCTCTACATGTGGAATCATAGTGAGGACATGGATAAGGTACATGGAGAGGTGCTACCACGTGGCTGTCTCACTGCCCCTCAAGTCTCCTTATCCTGCTTGTGGACTCCTTACTTCTGCTTTTGAGATGCCCCCAGGTTCCTGTGCACTGACTCTACCCAGGGAATCATAGACAGTGACCCCCGCAGCCTCCCGCTGTATATATAAGTAGACTGGTCTGTGTCCCCGCCTTGAGGCTCAGGACTGCAGGCATGGACTTGTCCCCTGGTGTTGGCATAGGATGGTAGAGGGAACTGCTGGCTGATTGAAATTGCTTGCTTTCTGTCTGGCTAGGTATCTGGCACCCCTCAGTGAAACAGAAATGCTAAATACATCTGCTTGCAACCTCAGGGTCACCAGAGGTGCGTTGGAGATGTGGGCTGCCCTCGTTCATTTCTCTTTACTGTGCGATTTTCATGCCATAAGAGAAGAAAACAGTTATAGGGGTTATAAACACATGGTCTGGGCTGGTTTGCAGTGCTGTCCACATTCACCGAGCTTCTGTTCTGAAAGGGACAGCCTGATCAGTTGCCCTTCCTAGCAGGCAAGCAAACAAACAAGCAAGCAGCAGTTGGCTTTACAATTCCCATTTTTTGTTTGTTGGTTGGTTGGTTGCAATACTGGGATTGAATCCAGGCTTTGTACATGCTAGGCAAGTACTCTTCTACTGAAGTACATTGGCAGCCTTACTTTTAAATTTTATTTTAAAACAGGGTCTCGCTGTGTTGCCTGGGTTGGCTTGAAAACTTATGATCCTCCTGTGAGTAGCTGGGATTACAAACGTGCAGCACTGAGCCAGGCTGGCTTTACAACTTCAAATGGTGATTTGTAATTTTTTATGTTCCTTTTTTCTTTCTCCCCTTCTTAATTTTGACCTTCAGAGCATCCCATTCACCGAGGGCTTGAGATCTTCTGCCTCTCTGTCTTCAGCAAACGCCTCCTTTTATCCACTTGCTACTTCTCCTTTGTCCTCACATGGCCTGCCCAGTTTCAAGGACAGCAGCAGCCCCCTCGTGGATCCCCAGACTCCCTACATGACGAGTGCAGCTGTCAAGAATGTGGCCACAAAGAGGAGCAGTGGAGCAGCTGAAGGCCCCAGCACCCCGTCGACCCAGCCCCCCGGGTCCCCTGCGCTCCAGTCCAGTCCAGGTGTTCGGTTTTGTCCTGCTGTGAGCAGCCATGGTTCTCTCTGTCTCTTGGGGCAGAGTCTCAGTGCCTTAGAACTAGATGTGGGGAGGGCAGGCGGGGTGCTGAGAGTTGCTAGTGGAAATGATATTGGCAAGGATGACGTCCCTGCAGGTTTGTTCCCATCCAGTGGGGAGTACCTTTGTGGCCGGCAGCACCACGGCGGGGGTCCTGTTTTCACATTGACAAATGCACAGCTGCAGGTGTCTGAGGAGTTCATAGACGATGACCCAGCAGATATCTCTTTCTTTGCTGGAGGCTCGGAGGCGTTTTCCTTTCCATACAGCTCTTTAGTCCCTCTAGAGCCCCAGGCACTTGCCCAGCCCACTACATCCCCTCCTCTGTGTGGTCCAGATGCCTTCCGGCACCCAGAGTCTGCCCATTCCAGCCCAGACAGGTACTCCACTGAGGCAGTAGACATGAATGTAGAAGATGATTTTGAATTCGGGGAAGGAAGTGACTTCAATGGCAATGTGCACCCCTCAGACACCTCGGAGCTGTTTGAAGTGAAAGCACAAGCCAGCCTGATGCAGAGCCTCTTGAGTCCTTCTGACACTAGCTCACTCAGAAACAACCAGTCTGAGAACAGCTCCCTCCATAACATGCCTCTGCATGGCGGGCTATCTCTGCACACCTCCAGCTCAGCCAATCATTCTGAGGCCAGCTCCATGGTCAATTTCCCAGCCTGCTCAGTCCGCTCCGAGTCCAGCTCAGCCTTCCAGTTCTCTGACATCATCGACCAGTTAGAGCAGCTCAGCTACCCACCCACAACAGCTGAAGACTCCAGCAGCACAGACTCGAGCTCGTGGGTCTCCGAGACTGAGGCCCCCCTGGATATGAGCCTTTTCTTCAGCACCCCTTTCACACAGACAGGTGGAGGGAGAGTCCCTTTTGATTTTCAGAACAACTTAAAGAATTTGACTCCAGGAGAGCAGAAAGGGAAAAACTCATCTTGACCACTCTAGGCTCCTTTATAGAACAATCTCCCTCCTCCCCAATCCATGTAGTTAGAATCATTTGCTTTAGGTGTAGGAAGTGATTTAATTCATGCCAGAGTGTCGAATTTTTTTCCCTAATTCCTGGTTTAGTACACTTTTTTGAATATCAGTGAGTTAAGTTTTACTTGGAATGATGTTAAAAGTTGTGCATCCGGTTTCAAATAGATGACCTTTTCCAGCTAGTCCTAGAGACTAATAAGTTAGCCTGTGTGGCTTTGGTTTTTTGGTACATATTTTGATTCAAGTAAAAACCGATGCTATATGTTTTGAATGTTACACACCTCTGGTTAAGGTTTTTTTTTATTTTGTTGGTGGTGATAGTGCTGGGGTTTGAACCCAGGGGTTTTTACATGCTAGGCACATACTGTGTCTTTGAGCTACACACACACCCTGCCCTCACATTGATCTTAATAGACTCTCTGTATTATGCCTGTTGATGCTGTTTTTAAGGTGAGTCATGCTGCCCATTATCAATTAGGATGGTGGTTTTCTCTGATTTGTCTTGCTGGTGTACTGTACAAAGTCTCTACAGAATGCCTCTGTAGAATCCTAACCATGGAAAAGCAGGTGGGCCCACAGCCTCCTGCATGCCAAGGATGTCCTTCGGACTGTCCCAGTGCCAAAGGCCTCTCATTTCTGACTTGAGGTCCAGAGGCAGTGCTGTGTTTAGATGGCCAGCTTGCAGGAGTGTTGGTTTTAAAATGCACTGTATAAATATGAAGTCTTTCTTCTGCTTGTCTTCACCGCGGGGGTTTGCTAGATGATACAGTTGTAGCAAGACTGTGGAACCAGACTCATGAATGGGCCTAAGAGTCATGGTGCAAGCTGACAGTGAGTTATTAGTTTAAAAACACAAGGAATGTCCCAGATTGTGTGATGACTTGGGCTCACTCTTTCTCTAGAAGCGATGTTTCCCTTACATTAGGTGCCTTGCAATACATGCTGTTATCTTCTTCACTACATACCATTTTAGACATCCTTCTGTCCCAACCCAGTGGGAAAAGTTGGTGATCAGTGTGCTGAGATGGTCCTGCTAGGTACTGTGTGGTGGGGTCCCTGGTCCGCATCACTGTGAAATTTGGGCACAGACTGCAAGTGTTGTCAGTGGACATCAGGAGACCCACTGCCATGTGGCCCAGTGCCACACAGATGCCAGACCAAACCCAACCCTGGAATTTGGAATTTGTCCAAGTCCACTTGGTGGTAGTTGTCCTTTCTGACCTGATCTAGTAGTGTAATACCATATTTTAGTTCTATTTTCTTCCCAAAATGTCCTGTAGAAATGTTAAGCACTCGTTTCCATTTGTGTGCGAGACCTCTAGTTCCTTGCCTGAATGGATTTACTATGTTTGCTGAGTCTGCCTTGTGCAGAGTATCTTGGAGCTTAGGACATCTTGCACATGTCAGTATTTCTTTGCTCATTATTATTGGTCGTATATGAGCAAGGGGTTTGTGGTTAACTGTATCGTGTAGTTTTCCATTTTTGTGACCTCATTAAATCTGAACCACGGTTGTATTACCATACAAATCTTATTTGGCCTGTGCTTAGGGTATGTTTAGTTATTGTTCGCTCTTGTCCTTCATTATTCAGACTTACCCTCTCGGTAGTGTTGAAGCAGGATGCAGCTTCCTGTGCTGGCTGTCTGCTGTCTGTGAACACATGTGACTGGGGTGGAAGATGGTGGTGAACGTGAGGTGTTTGCGGACACTACTGAGAACAGGACTGGTGGGTGCAGTTTGTTTTCTCCCAGTGTGTCACTCTAAAAATAAACATTGGGTTTGTGTTATGGAGAAAGATTAATATGTATTGCGTTAAAATGTTTTTCCTAAATCTTAGTATTCACAGGGTGGCTAATGGCCACCCTTCTGTTAGTTGTGCCTGACAAATGTCCTCTTGGTGCTGGGAAGTGACAAAAAGTTGTCTTTGTCCACGAAGGGAGCCAGCCCTTGAGTTTGGACAGCACCACTCTGCTGCCAGGCTGGGGTGTCTGCTTCATTGAAGTTGGCGCTGTAGGGAGCAGGCCTTTCCTCTGGAGGTGCAGAGCACCCCAGGCAGACCCCCTCAGGTCCTTTCTTGGAGGTTGTACAAATTCTGATACCAGCTATTTTTCCGCTGGGCCTCCTGTGAAATGGGGTGGTTGTTTTTGTTTTCTGACAATAGAATCTCATTTTCTAGAGATAATTGTATCATGTGACCTCTTAATGTGCTAATGGTTACTTTTCTCAGAATTCCTGTTTGGATTTCTGAAACAGAAGGACACACTTTCTTCCATAGCTTCACACAGTATTGTACAAAACTAATAGTTCCTTAGTATTATCTAATACTGAGAACATAAATGACCCAGTTATATTTACAGTGCCTGTTAACACTTGATTTATTCAAATCGGAACCCAAACATACTCTTTACTGCATCTCATTGTTAGATTTTATTTAGAAGAGTGAGCCCCCTTCCCTATACCTTTTCAGCCAGTGCCTTGTGGGAGAAGATGCGGTCCTACATAGGGCCCCAGCCTGGACCAGCCCTGCTGGTGCCTGGACTTGGTGCAGTAGCCAACCAGGACAGAGTCCACCTGTCATTCAAGACACTTGAGGTCTGGGTCACGGATGAGACCGCAGTCCCTGACTCATCAGTTTGCATAGTCCCATGTGGCCAGCAGCTCCTTCTCCAGAGACAAAGTGCATCCCAGGTACACTGGATAGCCCTGGTGGAAGTGTAACGTTCAAGGTCAGGGTGAACTTTTTGACACAATTTGTAGAAATTGTGAATAGCTTTGCTTTTGCAATATCTGTAACACTTTAAGTGTCACAGCTTTTCCTTTATAGTGAAAACATCTATTTAAAAATCAGTCTGCTGAATTCCTGCACATGGCCTCCTGTCATGAACATGGCAGTAGCCAGTACCACTTCCAAGTGGGTCACGGTGCCTACTCCAAGGGAGTTTAGAGACGGGAAAGCAAGAGTGCAGGCACAGGCCTAACAGCCAAGGCCAACACCTCCTGATACAGATCACGTCCTTCTGCTGAGGAGCTTGAGCTGCAGTACTGCCTGTTCCACCTGAATGAAGTATGGTGTATGGTTGAATCACGGAAGATCCACTTTGGCCTGAAGGCAGCACAGGGCCCTTCCTGTGTTTGCATCTCTGTGCAGGCAATGGCTTCAGCTTGGGAACTGTGGCTAATGTACCCTGACACTGGGCAGATGCTGAGGTGGAAGGAAAAGACAGCCTAAGAAGCACCTTGGTCTGGAGCAGCTCCCTGCTCCTGTGGTTGAGATTGTTCACAGTGTGGACCATTCTTGCTCAGTCTGCCTGTCTCCTTGGTTCTGTCAAGAGTTCCAAGTGGGACAGTCCTGAGGCTCCTCAGGCAAGGCACCTGGCAGGGGCATCACTGTCATAGCCAGCATGTCTCCATGCAGAGAAGTGACAGAAGCTGGTTTGTGCACCCAGATGGGACAGCAGCCAGGTGTGACATGCAGATATATGACAGCAGCTGGTGTGTCCATGCAGATGGGGACAAGATCTTGTTGCAGCTCCCATAATGCAGGGCCACCAGCAAGCAGTGCCTGTCGTGCCCAGTACGTCCACCGCTAACAACATACTCTGCCATGGGTGGAAAATTATTACTTATCAAGTGTATTTTTGTATTTACATTTCCAAAATCCAGGTATTTTATATAAGCCAGTATATGCACATTTCAAGTCTAACAGCAGTACAGTTATGTGTTAACAAGATTGAGTACACCAAGCAATGTAATGATATATACTGTGTAATGGTTAAATCACTAGGTATTGATATGTGCCTTTCTTACGTTACAAAGGGGTTCTTTAGATGACATTACAATAGGATTCCGTGCTTCAGCTAACAGCTGTGTTTTAGCTAGTGCCAATGACCAAGGGATGGGCAGTAGCACGCCATAACAGTTTAATATAAAAAACTGTTAAGCCTGTTAGTTAAGTCATTCCAATTACTGTCATTTTGCCAGTGCTGATGGGTCCTTTTTAATCATTTTGGTGTACAGGTATACCAACACCTGTGGTCGTGAGCACACAGTGACACGCAGCATGGTGTCCTCAGCTGTTACGTGTTATTGTGCCAGTAATGCTGCACATATGGTATGCCTTCAAGGTACATGTACATCCTCCCAGCCATGGAACACTGAAGGAAACCTGTCATTAGAACAGTTACTTCATAGGTGAAAATACCGTGTCTTCTTGGGGACTTCGATTGAGAGTGCTGGCATTTGTTCTCAAATCCATGGAGTCACATCTGTGTGGTCTCACTTTGGCACTTGTCTCGGGGCTGCATGTACAGAAGATGCCATCATAGCTGGCAGGCGGGTGCTGTCAGCTTCCCCCTGCACCGTAGCCCAGGCTGCTAATGCACCAGGCCCTTTCTTCTGCATGAAAGCACTTGCGTTCCCTAAGAAATGAAGAGAAAGTAGCTGGAATTTCCCTATGCATTTGAACTTCTTTGCTCTTTAAAGAGATTCTTCTGTTGTCTGGTTTGTGGTACTTACAAGTTTGTTTTCTATTGAAATTGCCATTTATAAACTTGCAGATATGTACTAATTGAGAATTTTTAAATTGTTTATTCAATAAAATAAGGAAATATTTGCTATGAATTTTTAAATGGGCTTTTTAGCTTTTTTCCCCCCTGCTTAATTTTTATATTTATGAGAGTCAAAGATGATTTCACATATGAAATGAACCCTTGCAATAGCTGCATATGTTTACCACTCTTCCCTGGCCTCTCCTTCACTGTGCTGGCTTCTGAGCACCGAACAGGCACCCTGATGGTCATGCATATTACTGGGGTGCAATGACAAGGCCTCTGTTCTTTCGCTGCCCCAGGGCTCACCTGCGCCTTCTGCTCGGCCCTAACCCTGACCCTCAGCAGAGGACTCACAGGGAGCAGGGTCTGTGCCCATGGTCCAGCCTCAGGGCACCCTTGTGGCAGCAGTACAAACTCTGCAGAGGTGCTTTCTTTGTTCTTCACAGAGCAGCGCTCCTCTTAACGCTGGACACAAGGACATGTTGCCTGTTGCTGTCAGCTAGAGCCACCCTGTAACATCCGAGGTGAGAAGAAGAGAGGCCTGCTCCAGGTTCTGGGCATGCTTCACCTCCAAACCTCAATGCCCATTTGCCCAGAACAGGTTTTCTGCTGCCTCCATGGAGCTGTCCATACTTCTATCCCCAATTTACCTTCGGGTGTGTGGGGACTCTGTCCGTACCCCTTGGGCAATGGGAGCAGTGAGGCCCTAACTTACTCTTTTGGGATTTTCAGAGTACAGAGCTACAGCTGTTTATGCCAGACATCTCCAGGAAGGGGGTTTAAGGAACCTGGAGCCCAGTGGGCAGGTTAGTCGGTAAGCCACAGGAGCCCTTCTACAGCCCAGCCTGTGCTCTGCGAGGGCAGCACATGCTAAAAGAACTCCTGTTCGAACAAACTCAGATGCCTTCTGGAGTCCACAGGTGAGCAGTTACTTCCCATGGAGGGAAGAGATGCATCTCAGGAGCTCAGGTCCCATCCTATGGGCCTGCTTCCTCCCAACACTGCCACTGCCCAGAGTCGCAGTGGTGACTTTCGTAAGTGGTTCCCAAGGAGATGCCTCAGCACATAATCTCAATTCAAGAAACCACTCATGAGGATTTTAGAATTAGCTCTATAAGGTGATTGATGTAAATGGTAAAAACTATGGTGCCTTGAGGTTTTCCAAGTACATCAGTTCTGAAGTCTTTCCTGATGAACCCTGCAGACCCTCAGGTTTTTGGAGTCATCTCAGGCTGCATCTCAAAGTTTTAGACAAAAAAAAAAAAAAAAAAGTCTTTTGGGGTTTTATTTGTTGTTGTTTGTTTTTGTGGTGTTGAGAATTGGACCCAGGGCCTTGTGCATACTGAGCAGGTGCTTTACCACTGAGTCATATCCCAGCCTACCAGGGATCCATTTTATTAGAACAAAAATGTCAAACCAATGGACCACCAGTCTGAGTGCAGGAGGAGACCACACACCTGGCAGGTGGCAAGTTTGGAAAAGGGATTCAAGGTGCAGCTCTGCTGTTGGTTAGTATGCCTGTTTTTCTTTCCCTTTTTACTTGAAGGAATGGTACAAAGAATTTAAGAGATGTTTTGATACAACCTTTGGTAAGGGTAACCCCAACATGTATGTACTTCTTGTTGACCAGGGATGTCGCTCCTTGATGGTGGGTACGTCAGCCCAAAGCTTAGCCCTGCATGTCACCGTCTCCTAGTGAATGCTTTGAGAAATGTCCTGCCAAGCTGGATTCAGGAGGCTCCCAACTTGCTTACCTGGCCACCAATTCTGTGATAGATTTCACCCTGTCATGCAGGTAATGAGTCTCAGTGATGTCACACAAGTGAGATTGTTTTTGTCAGTAGCTAGTTTGTGCATTCACTTTTTCCAAGAGTAACACACACCCCATTGTAGTCAGCCTGCTCTCCAGCCATGACAGCTGGTTTCTTGACATCCTGAAGGAAATTTGGCCACTGTGCTGGTGCTGCAGTTCCCTCAGCTCCCAGTGTGTCCTCTCATGAAATTGGCAGAGAAAGTATTTGGCGACCTTCTGCAAAGCCACATCATCACAACAAAATAGACGTGGACAGATAGACATAGGGTGCATGGACCTCCAGGTGGACCTGCAGTTGGTGGCAGCCCTGGCATCCTGGAGGTAGTTCTGGTGTACCTGTGAGGGCACGCAGTCATCTGCACAGGCAACTGAGGAGACCTTGGCCAATCCAAGAGCACCACGAGGTGGCAGCGAAAGGCTGTTGGCTCTGAGCAGTGGCTGGGGTAGAGGTACTTCCGGGCACTGTGGAAGCAGGAAGCAGCCACGACTCTCGGCAAAGGATGCTTGTTTTTCATAATAAGGGAAAGGTCTTGTTTACTTAGAACAAAATGAAAGGGAAAAAATGCTTACTGTGAGCTGTGTACATGTGGGCCGAGCTCTGAACTATGCCACAGCAGCACCAGCTCCGCTGGCTCTACTGGCCTTGGTCAGCTCAGTGTTGTGCGACCCGTCTCTCTGTAGCCACCCCTGGGAGGAGCTGCCATGACCAGGTCCTCATACCTGCTCTGTAGATGGGGTGACACATAGGGAGATGAACACCGCACAAATACAAACCAAGGGGTGACTGACATTTGGACCCCTCCTCAAGAGCCATTCTACTTCCCACTTCATTTTTGATCCAGATTGTGTGTGAAAGTGACCCATGACATCCTAGTCTAGTTGTGAAGCTGAAACAATCTTTTGTTAACTCCTTGAGTTCACTCTTACCTCAATCTCTTGTGCAGTTCACCTGTGCCCTTTTCTTCTGGGATGAGTAATCCATTATTTGAGACAAAGTTTGCACTCCTTGCACTTACGTTCTCAAATCAACCCTCAACTTTACTTTGAATTTTGCCTCACAGGAGCTGATTCTTCCTCCGTTGTTAGGCAAATATTTTCAAGGGTTGTTCATTAAAGTGTTTTAGAGAAGAAAATGCAAAGTTATGAAAGTGTTTGCCTTTCCCTCTGCATGTGTTAGGCCTGCATCTTTCATCTAGTTAGGTGAATAAAGCAGCATCTTAACAGAAGTGAAGGTAAGCACCGAAGGTTAACTGCATTTTAAATGGCATTTCAACAATTACCAGATGAATGCTGAGAAAATTTTAGAAATAAAGAATTCCACAAAGAAAATCACTTTCCAAAGATGGTCTTTGTTGATAGTTTGAAAGAAGAGTTTTAAATGTCAGGTGTCCTTTGAGGACAACCAAACCTTGTACCTTGCAGCCTTGAGACCCAGTCAGATGCTGTTCTCTCCAAGTGCAGGCCAGGCAATAAAGCCCCTGTGTGCACACCCAGTAGACACTTTGATCTCCTCCCCCAGCAGAAACAGCTCAGTAAATCCTAACTGCTGTTTGTACCTCTCAATTTCAAATATTTTAATTTTGGAAATTGAAGAATCCCTCACCTCATGCTGTGGCATTACACCTGTAATCCCAGCCACCCAGGAAACTGAGGCATGAAGATCACATCAAACCAGTGTGGGCAATGTAAAGAGACCCTGTCTCTAAAATGACAAAAACAACTGAGGAAAGCTCAGTGTTAGAGCATGTGCTTGGCATGTGCAAGGCCCTGAATTCAGTGCCTTCAAAAAACATGCATACATGCATCTATATGTATGTATATATGTAATAGAGTCAGTTGTTCTTGACAATATAGTGGATAGTTGAGCATTGCCTTTGTATATAGTAGGTGTATCCTTCAAGAGTGTCTAAAAAATTGTGTAACAGGAATTCCTATAACTCAGAACAGAACCTACTCTTTCTGGGTGCTGGTTCCTTAGATGTGGGGGGGTCTGCTTTTACAAATTCTTAAGATTAACTCTTTACCATATCAGTTAAGGCTAAATATATTCTGTGGCACCTTTTAATGTTTTAAAAATTATTAGGTCGGCTGTGTTTTAGCCATGCATTCAAATATGCACTGTCAATGGAAAGGACTCTCTAAAGCAGGGGAATGCTGGGCCAAATGCCTTTATATTATCACAGGACAGGCATGGTGGCACACACCTGTAATCCCAGCACTCAGGAAGCTGAGGCCGGAGGATCATCACGAGTTTGAGGCCAGCCTGGGGTACATAGTTCAAGACCAGCTTAAACTACATAGGGAAACTCTGTCTCAAAAAACAAAACAAAAATGTCCTTTATATTATCACAGAGTCCAGATTGGCAGAGTTTGAATCACACTGACTGTGCTATCTCTTGTCTCTTCTGGAGAGCACCCTGCTAATCACAGTGCTTGATTTCTTGCCATGCTTTCAGTGGCTTCAGCTGAAGGTGCTCCAGGGACAAGGCCAAAAGGGGTCTGGAGCCTGAAGATGCACAATGCACAGCCCCATGTTTAGAAAAAAATACAAACTATTGCTGCTTGCTTGACAAAATACCTCGATGTGGATTTTTGTTTTGTCATTCCCAGCCACTCCACACATTTATTTTCTCATATAGGGTCTGTGTCTGTGTAACTTGAAGTAGGCAAGTGCTGGGAATCAAACTCAGGGCCTTATGATTGCTAGGCAAGTACTCTATCACTTCAGCTAAATCCCCAACCCCAGTGGGCATGGTTTATAAGGTTTGCTATCGCTAACAGGTTAAGTTGTCCTAAATGTTTAGTGGCACTTCATGGTACTTTTAATCTATTCACTGAATTTTGCATTGACAACTCTTCATGAAATAGAAACTATTTACAATAATAATATCAAATGATGACTTTTAACCTCCACTGAATCAAGAGTAGTTTATTCCAGATGAGCAATCTATTCTAAATGGGAGTGTCTTTCCTTGATGAGTTTTGGTAAGGGGCTGTTTTTTGAGAGATGTGTCTCTGGTTTGATGACCCTGTTTACTACACTGGCATGGCCTGCTTGCTTACCCCAGCAAGATCCCAGATGCATATGCCATAGTACTTCCTCGGGTAAGGCCAATTCCTTGTGTGTCACCTCTTGCTGCCTAAAAACAGTCACATCTTGCAGCAACTCCTGTTCACTAGAACTTGCTATGAGCACACATCTTCATGTGAGGTACTGTGTGGAGCCCTAGGAGACACAGGACTGGAGTGACAATCTTTGATTTTTATAACTGAGTTCAACACATCATACCTATTACATGCTGAGTGACACGTTATAGAAAGTAGATACAATAGCTACAAGACTTTTCTCTGAATTTTAATTGTATAAATGGGCCTCATTATTCAATTATGGCTTATTAAGGCCAAAGAGGATTCGGGAGCACAAATCCTAAATAACGCATCTTTGGAAACCCCTCAACACAGGAACTCCTCTACACTGCAGGGACTAACACTGAGCGGTCAGAATTTTATGTAATATTAAGGTTGTTTAGCATATTTTAACTAATTGTGTAATAAAGGCAAATTCTAGTCCGTGGGTTAATAATTTCGTATAGTAACAACATCTAGGTTTTTTATGTCAATGAATGTTTTCTCTTAAATGTATCTTGTAGAAAATTCCAGAGGAAAGTTCTGCTCTCATAAATGTTGTCAGCTCATCTGAAGAACCCAGAAACGTGGAATACTAACAGCAGGCGAGGTCTTTGCGGATCTCTGCATTTGTCAATGTGAAAATAGGGACTGCCCTCCCTCCTGTGGCACTGGAGGGCTCACTAGGCCAGTGGCCACACCCACCCAGGGATGGGACCTGGTGTTGCCCATTTCCCAAGAAGCTGCTCTGCACTTCCCAAGAAGCGCCTGCACACTTAGGTGTTTTAGGGCAAATAAACCAAGTTTTGGCTTTATAAACCGGTCACTGTAAAAACAAAAGGTCACTCTGTAGATGACTGCGCTTAATTCCAACAATACGGTGTGAGGATCTTGCTCTGAAGCCAGCTGTGGGTGGAGTAGGGGGACCCTGTGGTGTGGCATTCTTGCAGAGGGCGGGTGTGGTTCAGATCGAGTCACTTCTGTCCAGCATTTTGTAAACTGAATAATCATGGTTAGAAAGAACAGTTTTATTGGAAACATAAGGTAAATTTCTTTCAGCATCTTTTAAATAGTATTTAAATTTCTCCTATAAAACTCTCTGTTAAAGATATCTTTACAATTGGGAACTTAATAATTGCTGGTTTCCTATAGAAAAAAGAGAAATAAACCTTTAAGAATTTTTTAAAAATAAGGAAATTTATTTATTATAAAATGTATGATGAGGGATTGGGGATTTAGCCCAGTGGTAGAGTGCTTGCCTAGCAAGTGCAAGGCCCTGAGTTTGATCCCCAGCACCAAAATAAAATAAAACATACGATGAAATATACCTCATCTTTAGCCTCCTTAAAATTAGCCTGAAAATTCAGTTCTATATTCAAAGGCAACCATTGTTTTAAGAAAGAAAAAAATAATTACTTATTGTGATATAATTCTAGAAACAAAAAAAATTCACTAATGAAAAATCCAAGAAAAAAGAAAGCAGAATCATGAATTGAACAATTTGTATGATCCAATTTTTAATGAGTGGTCAGTTAAGTGTGGCCTAAAATAGCCTTCCAGGTAAGTAAGCGTTGGTGCAGCAACTCAGGTCACAGGCTGAAGCCCCCTCCCTCGTGCTGCCTTTTGTTCTATGGTCTTGGTGGTTGGTTGTACGACAGGTCTTCACTAGAGCAGAAAGAAACCCCTAAAGCCACAAAAGGAGTTTTGAGGCCCCCACTGGGGCCTGGGGATCTACACCATCTCTTTTGGACTCTGATACCGGGCAGATCAGCCATCAGTCGGTCAGCCATAAACGTTTTCATCATGTCATATGTGGACCTGCCTGTGACAGGCTCCTGCACATCTCCCAGAAAGTGCCTTAGCATAAGCAGGCTAGTGCCCGGGGAGAAGCACAGCTCTCAGTGAGCATCACAGCTGTTCTCATCTCTGCTCCACCCTGCCCTGTTCCTTTCCAGGCCTTGCTGTGGACTGTCCTCAGTCTTCTCCCTTCTTCCAGAAGAGCCCACTGAGCCTGAGCCCTGCATTTCAGGTGGCTCTGGGCCCCACTGAGCAGGGCTCATCCCCGCTGCTGAGCCCTGTCCTTAGTGATGCTGGTGGAAGCAGGATGGAAGACCAGGAGGAGCCAAAACACAAGGTGGGCAGCCGGAGGCTGAGGGGTGCTTCTGGGTTTGGGTTCACTGGGGAAGGGGGTTGCTGGGACAGGATTACTTATGTCCCACAAGCCTGAGGTACAGGAAATGGATGCCCAGTGCCTTTATGCTGACAAGTTTCCTCTTCATTTAACAAGCAGTTTTAGCACCTGTGGGTTCCAAGTGTCAGGCTGGGTGAGGATGGGACAGGCCATGCCCCAGAGGGAGCTTTCAACCTCATCCTTCTCCCTCCTTCTCTGGGCTCCTTCCTCCCTCCCTGCTTCTGTTATGCCAGTTCAGTGATATGAAAAGATCTGGTGCAGAGGGAGGGCTAACCAAGGGTCAGCAGTCAGATGAGTGCAGCCTGGGTGAAGCTGGAGGCAGTGCAAGAGGCTGCTGTGGGGAGGTCCAGGGCCTGGGGACAGGATACTATGACAATGAAGTTGACAATGGAAGACTGAGTTCAGCAGCGCCTCTCCAGTCTCTAGTGAGGGCACATGTTGGAATTGGGGGCCCTCTGAGCAGCAACAGGAAGAGAGTGGAAGGGAGCTGATGGGGTCCTGTCACAGGAGAGGTGCTGTCACTCACTCAGCTTCTGGAGTGAGCTTCTAGAGAGGTTTCTCCAGGCTCCTGATTTTGGAGGTTTCAGTCCATAGTCTAATTGGCCCTGTTGGTTTGAGCCTGTGTTGGCATATCATGGTGGATGTGTGTGGCAGAACCAATCCTTTCACCCCACAGCCAGGATGTGAATGAGAGAGGAATACTAGGGGCTGGGTTCAAATTTAAGATCCTCCTGTCTTAGCCTCCCAAGTACCTGGGATTACAGGCATTCACCACCCACACCCGGACAGATTCACCCATGTTCTCCTGAAGGACCTGGGTTAGCGATCCACAGTGCTCCCATCGGTATGTCAGCTCCGTCCAGCATTTGTATGTGCATCTGGCTACTTGGCTATGTGGAGGAACAAGGAAGAGCCTGACCCCCTGGACCCCCAAGGGAGCAGAGGCTGTGGCTGGTCCACCTCCTCCCCAGTGTCTCACACTTGATGCACCGTTTCTCTCCCTTTTCGATAGAAACTAGTAAGGACCAACAGTGTTTGGAAGGTAGGACAGCCAAGTGTGGCAGAAGTGTCCTTCCAGCCACTCACATGGGGGTGAGAACTGGTCATGGGCTCTTCCTGCAGTGATGGGGCAAAGCTCAGCACAAGTGTCACTGTCCTCAGCACCTACAGCCCCCGACAACCACCCTTGGGGGCAGAACATCAAGTCTGCCAGGCCTTTTCTCCTGCACTTGGTTTCTATGGCTGATGCTGCCTGGGCTGCAGCCTTTTGTCACAATAGTGGCACCTGTGAGGCACAGCTGTTTTGGAGGTGTCTATGTCCCCAGACAGGGAGCTGATCTGGGCTTCAGGGAATCTGATTTCTATAGAGCAACATTCCAAGTTAGGACTTTGGAATTGGGCTCCACACAGAGGTGACACAGCACAGAACAGAAATATGAAAGTTGAAGGTGATTGAGCTGCTCTGCTGGGAAGGAGGGCTAATGCTCCGGGGTCAGTGTGGGAACCCCAAGGGGACACTGTGGGGACCAGGGCCATCACATGGCTGCCAGTCATCTTTGAGGAGCTGTGGGAGAAGCCGCCACAAGATTCTGGGGCAGAAGACAGCAGGACCCAGTTCTGAGGGACTCCGGTAGCCCAGGTTTCAGGGGTAGCCAGAGGGTACCAGCCAGAGTATTAGTGGGCTCCAAGGCACATGAGATTGATGCACTTCAGCCACCCTGTCAGCTACAAGGTGCTCTGTAGGTATATACCTATCCTGAACAAAAAAACCAGAGGCATAGGGAGGAAGATGCAAGCGCCATGTCAGTCTCCAGTTGGCCTCCTCATCTGCTTATTGCTCCTCTCTGGCTTCTCAAGCGTATCTCAGCCTCTTGTGGTATAGACTCGGCTCCCACTCTTCCTCCCCAGACTCTCCCTACCTTCCCCACCTTGGGTAATGGTAACTGGTCTTTTCCTTTAGCTCAGGCCAAGACCTGCTGCTGCCACTTTGCTGGCTCCATTCCCCACATGTACATCCACTCCAGTGTCATCTTACATGGCTGGTGTAGTTGTCTCCTGAGGCCCCTTGTTGTCCTTCTTGGTCTGCTCGCATGTTAGAGTCCAAGCACATAAAAATGCATTCACAGAGATCCGCAAGACTCCAAAGCACCCAGAGGCAAATGGCCTGCCTTCCCCCCCCCGAGTAATCATTTCATCCCCCTTTTACCACCCCCACCATGCCCCCCGTTCCTGCACCTCTGCCTCATTTGCAGCCCACCTTGTCCATTCCAAGTGAGGCTGCAGGCTACCCTGTGCCTCTCAGCCTCCAACCCTACCCTGCTCCACCTTGTAGTCTCTGTGGCACTTTCTGCCATGATTTGCGACTCCCTCCTTAACTCTGTGTTGCCATCTGTTCTTCCTTTTGGCATGCTGCCTGCTTGGGGGAGGCGGAGGGGAGGAGACAGGAACCTTTGCTCAAGGGCATGTCCCAGGTGCCTGTTTGGAGCTAGCATGTGCTAAATCCATGTTTGCACAGTGAACACATGAACCAACTGCTCTAAAGAAGTCCATGGTCTGGGAGGGGATTGGGCGAGCTGTGCAGGAACAGAGCAAGACCGTGGTTTCAGACAGGCGGCAGAGGAGGGACAAGGGGCTCAGGGTAGGGACAGAAATCAGCGTGCGGCACATGCTTTGCCAGGACTGCCGAGTTGAGCAAGTCAGCCAGGCACCCACAGATTGGGCATAGACAGCCCTGATGGGGATTTAAGAGTTCCCTGGACAGGTCCATCTTTGGCCCACCCTGGGGGTGACAGGGAGCTGCTGAAAGCTAAATCTGGGTTCAGGGTTCATGTCCACTTCCACATTCAGAACGTGCATCAGCTGTAGGCACCTTTAGGACATAGCCTGTTTGGTCAGTTTTGTAACTTTTATGAGTTGAGTTCAATTATTTATTATCTCACACACACTTGTCTACTGTCCATACACACTTGCAGCTCTGTGTCTGTCAAACAGCTGCACCACTGGCAGTAACAAATGATCAACAATTTCATCACAAAACCAATAAGCCCTGTTTACATATAATATTTGAACAGCAATTCTTTTCTCCAAAGGATAACATAAAGAGAAAAAATATGTGAAGGAGCTGCCTGGGTTTAATTGTGACTGTACTTTAAAGTACAGTAAGTCCCTTCAGGAATTATGACCAAAAATCCCATGCTGGTGTTAACTGGAGCAGAAGAAAGCAAGCGTTAAAGACTACAGACCTTCCCTGAACCCAAAAGGGTGACACACTCATGGTCATCTCCCCTTCTTTCAGCACATGCCAGAAGATGAGGCCTATTTCATAGCAAAGGAAATTCTTGCTACAGAACGAACATACCTAAAGGATTTAGAAGTTCTTACTGTGGTATGAAACCCCAGTCCTTGTTTACTTTGACTTTCTTGATATGTCTTAAATCTATTTTTTTTTTCTGGTTTAAGCCACCAGGGTTGTAGTAATTTATTGTCGCACTTATAGGAATACATAAATAGTAGAAACTTTTACATCACTATTTCCTTAGTCCTTCGTTTGTTTTTGTTTTTTATAAATTTTCAATTTATTTATTTTTTTAAATTTTATTTTAATGGTACATTTTAGATGTACGTAGTGATAACATTCATCATAGGGAATGCTGTTCACTTGTACCTGTGCATGATATATCTTGCCACTGCTTTTTTTCCTGTTCCCCTCCCCTCCTTTCACCCTCTCTTCCCTATTTACAAAAGCTTTGTTTCCATTTTTCCTTCTATTCCCTATTTTTCTTGTCCCTCTGTTCCTTTCTCCTTCCCCCTCCCTCGTTCCCCTTTCCATTTCAACACTTTACTCCCTTTCCCAATATAATACATTTTAGTCTTTCTTTACACTTTCAGTTTCTCACATCAAAGAAACAATGTGGTATTTAAATGTGTGTCCGATTTATTTCACCTAAGAGTATGGTCTCAAGATGCATCCATTAACCTAGGAATATCTCAAGCTTTTCTTTAGATTGATGGGCATTTGGGCTGTTTCCAAGATTTAGCTATTACAAATTGTGCCATTATAAACACGGGTGTGCATGATCACTGTGGTATGATGCTTTTAATTCTTTTGGGAAGATACCAAGAAGGGGCATAGCTGGGTCAAATGGAACCTCTAGTCCTAGTTCCCTGAGGAACCTCCACAGATTTCCATAGCGGTTGCACAGTATGTCTTAAAGCTAAAACATAGCGCTAAAACATAGCGGTTTCATCCTGAGAAATACCTCCTGATAATCATTGCTACATGTGTAATTTTGTTTTCCTTCTCTATGTGTTAAAACATGTCTAAGGTCAGAATATTAGGTGCAAGTTTTTGTGAAGCTTTATAGCTGAGAGTGTGTCCATTTGAAACTTTTGACTTACAATTGTTTTGCTGTATTTGAGATTGGGTGGTCAGCAAAGGAATGGCCTGCGTGCTAACTTGAGCCTTCCTCACGGGCAGTGTCTACAGGGTCTTGGCTGGGTGTCCTGTGGTCACAGGTGCTCGGAGCATGGTCTCTTGGTCCCCAGCAAAAGTCATGCCTCCTGTCATGCCAGTCTCCTCCCACAGTGGTTCCGCAGTGCCGTGGTCAAGGAGGACGCCATGCCTGCAGCCCTGACAACCCTGCTTTTCTCTAACATTGATCCCGTCTACGAATTCCACAGAGGCTTCCTGCGTGAGGTGGAGCACCGGCTGGCACTCTGGTAAAAATGCTGCACACTGGGTGCCCCCATTTCCTGGACACATGGAGTCCCATCTGGGTGGTTCCCACTTCCAGGGCTCCTGCTGCACACAGTGGAAGCCCCATTGCCCCAGACCTATACATGGACAATCCCTGAGTGCTGGCCCCATGGGAAGGCCCCTACCCTCATTACCATCACTGCTTTCAAGAATTTTCCAGCTTCGGAAACTAATTCAGAAGAACTATTATTTCACTGAAGCATATTTGTAAATCCTATGGAGAGATGTAGAAATTTAGCAATAACCTTTACTCATCCTTTTTCAGAAAAGAGAGTGAAAGGAGCAAATTAAAAGTGGGTAAACCTGGCTAGGGATTTAGCTCAGTGGTTAGGGTGCTTGCCTAACAACCACAAAGCCCTGAGTTCGAGTCCCAGAACCCCCCCAAAAAAAATGGGTGAACCCTTTTTTACCTGGTTATGAACTTTTTTTTAGAGAATCACCAGACACATAGTAATTGTTTTTGTCAAGTAAAGGCCCTTCTACCTCAAAGTATTTCATCGTTTTTATGACTGTGATTAGGACAGCTAATAAAGCTGCCATCAGATCATGGTGTTTTCTGCCAGCTTTTACAAGGTTTGAACCTCTTGTTCCTCTTTACTCCAGGGAAGGGCTCTCCATTGCCCATATGAAAGATGATCATCAACAAATTGGGGACATCCTACTCAGGAATATGTGTCAGTTAAAGGTAAGTCAAGCTTTTCTTGTGACTCCAGGCCTAGTATGAAAGCTGTGGGTGAAAACAAATCAAGCTCCCCTCATAGCAGTGTTCTTAACAACAGGGTTCCCTTCAGAAGAGGATTTCCCTCAGAACACCATTTCCTTCAGAACAGCATGCCCTGAAACAGGATTTCCCACAGAACAGTTCCCCTCAAAATAGAGTTCCCCACTCAGAGCAGCATCTCTCTCAAAGCAGCATTCCCTTAGAACAGGGTTGCACTAAGTGCAGCCTTCTTACAACAGTGTCCCCTCAAAACAGCGCTCACTTCAGAGCAGGGTTCCTTCCCCTCAGAACCCTGAGCGTTCCTCTCAGAACAGTGTTCTCCAAAACAAAGTTCTGATCAAAACATCCTACATTTCAGAACAGGATTCCCCAGGACAGGGATCCCCTCAGGGAAGCATTCTCCTCGGAATATGGTCCTCCTCAAAATACTGTTCCCTTAAGAATACATCGCTTCAAGACAGGGTCCCCCACCAAAACAAGTTTCCCTTCATTGCAGATTTTCTCTCAAAATAGCATTCCTCTCAACTGCCTTCCTCTGAAGAGAGTTCCCCTAAGAATAGCTTTTTCCAGTATTCCCCTAAGAACAGCCTTCCCTCTAACAGGGCTCCTCAAAACAGGGTTCCTTCCAGGACAACATACCTCAGAAAGGGATTTCTTCAGAGTATCTTTCCCTATCACATTATTTCCACAGAAGAGCCTTTTATCACATTATTCTCCTTAGAACAGTGTTCTTCAAATAGGGGTCTCCTCAGAACAGATTTCTCCTCAAAAAGCTTTCCCCAGAAATAACAATGTTCTCTCAGAACAGATTTCCCGGGACAAAGTAACCTTCAGAACAGAGTTGCCCCACCAGGTGCACATCTGTAATCCCAACACTGGGAGGTTGAGGTAGGATGACTACTGTGAGTTCAAGGGCTCTCTGGGCTACTCAGTGAGTCACAAGTGAGCCTGAAATACACAGAAAGACTGACCCCACCTTAAAAAAAAAAAAAAAAAGCTAAACAAAACAAAATTGTACTTAGAGCAGCAGTCCCCTCAGAGCAGCCTTCACCTCAGAAGGCTGTAATTCCTAACAGCAAGGTTCCCCTCAGAACAGAATTCCTCAGAACAAGGTCCCATTAAGAAAGCATTGCTTAGAATAAGATCCTCCTCAGCACAGTGTTCTCTCAAAGAGTGCTCCCTTCAGAACAAGGTTCCTCTTAGCATAGGGTTCTTTCAGAGCAGGCTTCTCCTTCAAATAGCTTTCCCCAGAGAAGTGTTCCACTCAGAGCAGAGCTCACTGCAACAGGGTTTCTCTCATAAAAGGGTCCCTTCAGAATAAGATTCCACTCAGAACAGTGCTCATTTCAGAAGAGGGTTGTTGAATACACTCCCTTCAGAACAGCTTTTTGTTTAGACCAGTATTTCCCTCAGAACAGTCTTCCCCTTAGAACCATTTCCCCACAGAACCATTTCTCCAGAACTGAGTTCTTATGAAAAAGAAGGAGAAAGAGAAGGAGAAGTAGAAGAAAAATTCTCCTCAGAGCAGCATTTCTCTCATAACAAGGTTTCCCTCAAGAAAATATTTCTCAGAGGGGCTGGGGATTTAGCTCGGTGGTTAGAGTGCTTGCCTTGCAAGCGCAACGCCCTGAGTTCGATTCCCCAGCACCAAAAAAAAAAAAAAAGAAAATATTTCTCAGAAAAGGGAAAGGATTAGAGTATCTTTCCCCAGAACATTGTTCCTCCTAGACCAGCCTTTCCTGAGATTAGGATTCTCCCTAGAATAGCATTTTCCTCAATAGTATTCATTTCAGTCTGGAGTCTCCCAAAGCATGTTTAGCCTCAGAACATCATTCCCCATAAAAGAGTTCCCCTCAGAATAGCTTCTCCCAGAGCTCTGTTTCTCTCAGAACAGCACTTCTCAAAGCAAGTTTCCCTTCAGAATAGGAATTCTCTCCGAAGAGCAGTCCCTGAAACACGTTTCCTTGGGGAACCACATGCCCCTACAGAAGTGTCCCTCAGAACCAGGGTCCTGTCAGAATATCTTTCTCCATCAAAAGTTACCCTCAGAATGGCATACCCCTTAGAGTTCCTCTCAGAACACATCAGCACAGCATTCCTTTCAAAACAGGGTCCCCCTCAGAGAAGGTTCCATACATTACAGAGTTCCCCTCAGAACAAGGCACCCCAGAACAGAGCTCCTCTCAGGACAGCATTGCCTTTACAATGATTATACCTTCAAGCTGGTTTCTTCTCAGAATAGATGTCTCCCAGAATAGACTTCTCTTCAGAACAAAGTTCTTTAGAACAGCATTCCCATGGAAAAAGTCTTTCCTCTCACAGTGGGTTACCTTTGGAACAAGCTTTCTTTGGGAACAGAGTTTCTGAAAAGGATTTACTCAGAATCACATTCCCTTCAGAACAGCATTTCCCTGGACAATACAGTATTCAACCACAGAACAGACCTTCCCCTCATAACTCAGCTCCCTTTAGAACTTAGTTTTCCTAAAGACAAGGTTGTGCTCAGAATAGCAGTGTTCTTCTCAGATCAGCGTTCTTCAGTATAGAGTTCCCTCATGATATCCCTGAGGAAAGGTTTCTCCTCAGTACAGGAACTGAGGAACTGATTGCCTTGGACTGTCTTCCCAGAGCAGCATTCCTCTCCTAACAGCATTCCTTAAAGCAGTGTTCTTCTGAGAACAGGGTTCCCCTCAGAGCACTTTTCTCCTCATTGTAGGGTTCTCCTCAGAACATAGTGCCCCTCAGAAGAGCATTCTCCTTAGAACAGTGTCCCCAGATGAGATTTCTGTCAGAGCAGGGTTCTCCTCAGAGCAGTATTCTCCTCAGAACTGGTGCTCCTCAGAACGGGGGGTCCCTCGGAACTCAGTTCCCCTTAGGTCCAGGTTTCCCCCAGAACAGCATTGCTTAGAACAGGTTTTCATCAGAACAGTGTTCCTTTAGAGCAGTGTCCTCCTCAAAACAGGGTTCCCTAGTATGCCATCCTCCTCAGCAAAGTACATTCCTCACGATGGGTTCCCTCAGGACAGTGTCCACCAGAATATTGCTCCCCTTAGGGGAGGGTTCCCCAAGTAATGATTCCATAGAACAGAGTTCCCCAGAACAGGATTCCCCTCAGAACTTCATTCACCTGAGAACAGTGTCCCCTTGTTTTAATATTCCCTCAGAGCAGCATTCCCATATCTGGTGTAGGACTGGCGTACTGGGCTCATAGTTCAGGTTTTTTCTTGAACGTGTTAGAGCTCCATGAAGGCAGTGTACCAAAGAACACAAAAATGAAGTGCCTTCTGGATAGCCATAGTCAGCACCATGAGAGAAGCAAAACATCCCTTTATTAGAACCACCAGAATCCCATCATTAGATCCACCTTACAAGTGTTATGATCACTACCCAGGATCTCACTCTTGCTCCACAGACCTGGGCCAGGCCTCCCCTGCCCCTTGTATGCACACAAGTTCACCCAAGATTTGGAACCCTGCTTGTATCACACTACTTCCCGGGCAGCTCCTCCATCCCTTCCCTGTCCTAATCCACACAACACCCCATTCATGGGATTCCTGTGGCTGCAGGCTACCTTTGCTTTGTCTTCAGATAGCACCTGCCTGAAGAATTCCATCTTGCTCAGCCCCATTCTGTCCTGGCACTTTTGGGGGTTTCTGAGCTGATTGTTAACTGGAGAGTTCTACTCATCCCAAAACCACTCACACTGATTTAAAATTAAAATATACACAAATCTGTTTCATGCAGCATATCCTACCACACAGGTCACCTATAGTGTTCATTAAATGTATCAATTTAACCTTCTGGAAGGTAGGGACTAGTGACTCTGCCTGGAACACTCTGAATCCACGTGTGAGCACTTCGGAACGTGTTGCTAAGATGTTAGGGACTGCGAGAAAAGCTGGAGAGAGGGTGAGCCATTAAGCTACCACTGCCTCTGCTGCAGTTCGGCAGGAAGTGGATGTTCCCAGTCCCTGTCTGCACCTAATCTGTCTGCTGGTATGACAGATGCGAAGAAGTCTCTACTCTGAGAGTTTTTATAGACTTGGAAAAATGTAAAAGTGTAGATCCTGCCTATCTGTACAATAAAATTCTCCTTAGTTAAAAAAAAAGATGTCAGGCCTCATTACTTCCTGTCCCCAGTAACTGAGTCAGTATGACTGCTTTGCCTCACTTGCAAGTGACACTTCTGGATCAAGTGCTAGACCTGGGCTGAGTCATTTGCTGTGTCCTGTAAGGCAAGCTACCGCCCTCCTGGCCTCTGTTCTTCATCTTTAAGGTGGGAAGAAGGTGCTCGGTCACTCACCACCGAAAGATTGGGACAGTTGGCGTGGGAGAGCCCTGACGCCCCAGGCTGAAAGGGGTGCAGGTCAAGGTGGAATCTGAGATGGCAAAGACAAAACTCTGGGAGGTTGGCGAACTTCTGGCTGCACCATCCATCCCTGTTCTGCCCTGTAAGGGTCGCCAGCTCCGTCTACTGTCCACAGCGGGAATTCTGCTCAGGCAGACCCCCGCTCCACATCTCCTCACCTAGATCCTTGCGTGCCAACAGGAGTTTACCACTTACTTCCAAAGACATGATGAGATCCTGACAGAACTGGAAAAGGCCACCAAACACTATAAGAAGCTGGAGGCAGTGTACAAAGAGTTCGAACTTCAGAAAGTCTGCTACCTGCCACTCAACACCTTCCTGCTGAAGCCCATCCAGCGGCTGGTGCACTACCGCCTGCTGCTGAGCCGGCTGTGTAGGCACTACACACCCAGGCACCGAGACTACGCCAACTGTTACAGTGAGTGTGGGTGCCATTCCCTTGTGCCTGGGGGCTGGGGGCTGAGAAGTAGGGATTTACAAAGAATGGGTGCTGTGACTAGGGTAGTGTCCTGCCGGCAGGGTTCCCCACAGCCCATCCCAGAGTGACCTGACTCCTGTGGGTGTTCCTGTCCTGGAAGCCTTGACTGTAAAGCTTAGAAACATCTGGGCCAGGTAGCCCATTAGAAATTTCTGGCATAGATGGACACCACCATGCCCAGACTAAACTTTGTCATTTTCAATTTGCATTAAAGGAACAAGGAATAAAGTCTGAACCTTTTTAACCAACATATAGCATAGATTTAGTAGTTTAGTTGTAGCATAGATTTAGTGCAGGAAGTTATCCAGAAGTAAATTTACTGTTGCATTAAGAGTAGAGATGAAAAAATATGTAGCATTTCCTTCTGGTCAGTTTCCTATAGCCTAGTATGTGTGTAAATAAAGGTGTATGTGAGAAGAAACGGAATGGATCATAGAAAGTTACAGTTCTCTTCCTCCTCATTTCAAATTGCTTGTTAAAAAGAAAAAACCATTAAAAACTTTCCTGCCAGGCATGATGGTGCATGCGTGTAATCTCAGAACTTGGGAGGCTGAGGCAGGAGGATTGCTGTGAATTTGAGGTCAGCCTGGGCTACATAGCAAGACTCGGTCTCATTAAAAAACAAAAAACAAAAAACTTTCAAGCATTTGTGGGGGGGTGCGTGCTGGGGATCAAACTCAGGGCTTTGTACTTGCTAGGCAAGCACTCTACCACTGAGCTAAATCCCCAGATGTTCCAAGCATTTTGAGGGACATGTGAAACAACATGGTTTAGATGTTTCTCATCACCATTCATAACCCACAGTAGTTACAGGACTGGGAGGAGAGGATGGCCAGGGCTCAGGTGACCAGGGAGACTGCACCAGGTGGAGAGAAGTAGCACACGTGACCGTGGATGTGTAACTGTGCCTCACAACATACCGAGTTCCTCATCAGTGAAACCAGTTTCATAGGCCAGTGGGAAGGCAGCATGAGGCTGCTTCTGTGAGGGTTTGTAAACTGTCGCCACAGCATAACACTGACGGCCATCAGCCGCAGTGGATCTGCCTCAGAACTCAGCCGTCTCAGGAGGGCAGCAAAGCCCAGCGACAGACATGTTCTCAGCTGCCCTTCCCGGCTACAACCTGCATCAGGCATGAGCCTGGGTCGGAGAAGGGCCTGTTAGAAAAGGCCGTGGTTGTACAGTGCCACCAGCTCTCGGCCGCCTGGGACCTCAGACTTGGACTCCTACACAAAGGAGGGGAACTCGAGGCTGAGTGTAGAGAAGGCGTTTTTGCTTAGCCTTAATTTTGATAGGGCTTCCTCAGGGCAGTGACTGGTCCTTGCTGGGTGTGCAGTATGTGTGGGTATCACCAACACACACCTGCTCTGTGTGTGCCAGTGTCACTCTGTGTGGATGCCATTGGGTTTGAATCTTGTACCCAGCTTGCCGCTGGATACAAAGCTCCCAAGTATCATGTGTCAAATATCATTCAGAACCTGCGTGGCAGTACAAGCTCCCAGTGCTGGGCCCTGTGGACTTAGCGCCATCCGGGGCAAACTCGTGGGGCCGGGCAGCTGTGCAGAGTTGAGCCTCTGCCCAACAGAGTGTCAGGATGAGGAGCTCAGCCTCAAGCTGGTCCTGGGGATGGCCAGGCTGGAAGGGCACTAGGGCACTGCCCAGAACAAACTGCAGCTGCCAGGGCTATGTGTGAAGGCCTTCGGTGGCGTCTCTGAAGTTCCTCCTGTGTTCTCAGCACCGTGCTCACGTCACTTATGAAAGAATGATTTTAGCCCTTATCAGTGCCAACTGCTGGAGTGCTTCCCTCTCACCTGCTTTCTCCTCTGAAAGCTTGGAGGAGCCGGCGAGCAGGGTTGGTCAGAACAAGGGTAGGGCCAGGCGAGGTTGGGGTCCTGTCCAGCTGTGGGGTGTGGGAGTCAGAGGTGCTGGGTCCAGCAGGAAGTAGGTCCTGACAAAAAGGGGCATGGTCCCAAGAGTGGTTCCAGCAAGGGAGATGCATCTTTGCTTCAACTACAGCAGGGACGGGACTGGGTCGACCAAGCAGCTGCTCCCAGCACAGCCTGCTCAGGACTCTTGGTATTTATTTTGGGTTAGTGAGTTTTCCTTCCTGATTATGAACCTCCTAACTATAAGATGGGCATCAGTTTCTCCATCACTTGTGAGGTGCAAAGCATTTATCCTTCAAATACAATAAACCATTTTCCTTGAACACATACTCCATCAGGCCAGCGTCAGCAGGTCAACAGCATGGGGAGAGTGAAGCTAACGTTGCCCAGTCTTGCTGGGGAGCGCCATGGCTGGGGCAGCTGTCCTGCAAGGAGTTCTAGCACAGTGTGCCTTGAATTAAAGCCTATGTTTAAAATTCCAGTCCCTGCATATGGTAGTAGGAGGGGGTCTATGGGGGCCTGGACTGAAGGGCTTCTCCACACAGATGCCCTTAAGGCCATCATGGAGGTGACTGCTACTCTCCAGCACAGTCTTGTCCGACTGGAGAACCTGCAGAAGTTGACAGAGCTGCAGCGGGACCTGGTTGGTGTGGAGAACCTCATTGCTCCGGGCAGAGTGAGTGGCTGTTTTGGGAAAGGGTTTGAACTGGTTACTTTTTTCTTTTTTCTTTGAGACTTTATTCACCTATCACAAAATCACCCATTTTAGGTAGCAATTCATTGGTCTTTAGTGAATTCACAGAGTTGCAAAACCATCATCACTAATTCAGAGGACTTTCCTCTCCAGAGCCGTTAGTTCACTCCCCATCCCAGGAAAACCCACTTTTAGCCAAGGGCAAGGCAGTGTGAGATGGGAGGGAAGCAGAAAGACCCAGAACTGCGGAGAGTGTAACTCATTGAAGACTTACAGACAGCAAGACCAGTGGATACTCGATGTTTGGGTCTGAGGGAAGGGGCTTATATAAAACCTGGGACAAAAGTGACCGTGAGCCAGAACGTGCCTGGTTTCTCTCAAACATGGGGTACATCTGTGGCACCGACAGCACTGAGGTCTGGCCTAAAGCCCAGGTCCCATTCTAATGGCTTTTTTTGTGCGATGGAAAACTACACGGGGAAACAGGCCAGGCCACTTGGGTGGTCATGGGACAACTCCAAGTGGCTATAGTCAGGTCAAGCTGCATCCCTATGCTCCCTGGCCCCCTCCCAGCCGTGGCAACCACGAATCTACTTTCTGTAAGGAGTTGCCTATTCTGGGCCTTTCATGTACATGGAGTATGTTATGTGGCTTTTTTTTTTTTTTTTTTGTGCCGGGGATCGAACTCAGGGCCTTGTGCTTGGGAGGCAAGCACTCTAACCACTGAGCTAAATCTCCAGCCCACGTCAGGTGTATCTGTGGCCATTGCACAGCAAGTGCTTACCCTTCACTTGGTATCTCTAGCCCAGGACCCCAGCACTCAGTCCAGGGCAGATGTTCAATAGACGGGGGACTGTTGATCAGAACTGGATGGGCTGTGGGTGACCAGGGCACTGCTGGAGGGTGGAGGGCCCTGCCAACAAGGTCTCCATAGAGGGTCTTGGAGAGGCTGGCCTGTCCTCACCCTCAGCCGCCCCTCGCCTGTCTTCCAGGAGTTTATCCGTGAAGGCTGTCTCCACAAGCTCACCAAGAAGGGCCTGCAGCAGAGGATGTTCTTCCTGGTAGGTTCCCAGCACAAACCCCACAGGAGGAAGGGGCACAGATCTGCTGGAGAGGCTGTGTGCAGTTGCAGCCTGTCCACCTCCCTGTGCCACTTAGCTCCTGGCTGGGTTCAGTCCAAGTGGGCAGTCTCAGAGTCACAGGGCAGTCAGGAAGGTCCCTGGGGTAAGGGAGCCAAAGCAGCTGCTCTGCCCACCCAGCCGGCCCCTCACTGGTTCCAGACTCCAGACAGCTGTCTGCGGGACAAGCAGAGGCCTACAGCAGCAACATCTAGGCAGCCATGACTGGGGAAAGCGCTGGTGCCCAGTGCCAGGCAGGAGAGCTAGTGCTGGCTGGGAAGCACTGGGGCGGCCAAAGAGCTGCCAGTATGTCCTGCTCCTGCCAGCCTCCTTTTCTAGTACCCGAGTTTTGGGACCCAAGTAGGAGTTCCAGCTAAACCATGTGGCGAGGTCACTGGGTCACACCAGCCAGAGTCCACCCAGGCCAGCCTGCCAGGTCAGCTTACCTCTGGTCAAAAATGATCAAATACCCCTTATTGCCAAAAATCATCAGCAAGCTGCACAGATCTGATAACCACATAATGGCTATCTGGAATCTATGAGAGTTTAACTATGAGGATGCTGAAGCTTTGTCCCTTGTTTTCACAATTAATTTATCTGAGGCTCCCATCCCTCAGTTCTCTGATATGCTGCTGTACACTAGCAAGGGCATCATGGGGAACAGCCGCTTCCAGATCCGGGGCCTCCTTCCACTGCGTGGCATGCTGGTGAGTGGCGCCACCCTGCCCTCTTCACGTGGTAGCAGTTCCATATCCAGCTGTGATGGCTGCATTGCCCCAGAGGACCCTCTGGGCTTCTCTTGGTTCCAGCCCTCGGGTTGTTGTTCTGTTGATGCTTGGATTCCGTGTCTTCAGCCAGCATGTGGTGCCAAACCCTCTGATGCAGGCCCATAGACTTGGCACCAGGCAGAATTAGCCTGGCCACCCCTAGCTCAAATGGCCTTGGTAGCCAGCTTCCTGCACAAGCCACCCACGCTTGTGACTTTCATCCACAACCATAAGCAGCTTCTTTCTCCTAGGAATGGAATTCCATCTCTCAGACACTTACGAACTGCACCGCTCCCTTGGGCTACACCCTCCCATCCACATTACATATGTGCCCATATTGCCTTGGGTCCATGCAGGGATGGAACAGCCATGGACCACTGGTGTTCTTGTGCTGCCTTCTGAGGAGCAGAAACCCCTTATTTTAATGTGATCCACTGGGCTCCAGTGCGCTTGTGTGGCTGATAAAAACCCTGCTTGCGGTCACAGAAACCTGTGCGGATCTGGGGGCTTTGTCTTCACATGGGTCCTTTCCTAGGGAGCAATAACATGGGGCACATTCAGCTTCACCAGTGGTCTAGATCGCCTTGTCACAGTGGCCATCTCCTCCCAGCCCACTCTCTCCAGCACCACAGCACACAGCAGGCCTCCCGCTCTGTCCCCTCGCTGGAGTCTCTGCCCGGCAAGCGCCTCTCCTTAGCTCCTGCCCTGAGACTGTCTGTCTGTAGTATCTGCCCTTGCTTCACTTCTGGCTTAGCATTGTCGGTTTGAATGGCCTCCTCTGCCCTTGCTGGCATCAGGCCCTGCTGTTTTATAGTCTCCTTTCAAAACACAATTTTATCATAGAAAAAAATCATCTGAAAATGTAAGATAAAGCGCCACATACCTGCAGCCTCCAGTAACATGCACTGTGACTTGGGTCACCACAGTCAGTCACTTTCTGCAATTGATCGAAGCACCTTCTCACACTCTGGCTTCTTGTGTGACAGAGGTAAGCGGTGATGGGGAGCCGTGCTCCAGGGCACTCACTTGGCCACCTATCACAGGACACGAGGCTGAGGCCGGTTTGTCAAGATGGTAAACAGCACCACCGGGCCTCTGTGTCCCCACAGGTCCTTGAGGTGCCCTGGTGGCTCCCAGAGTGCACAGCACGTGGGCAAAGGCTTGGTGCGCCACTGCTGTGCACTTGCCCCACAGCCCGGAAAGGGTGGTGCTCCATCCCTCCTGCTGCCCTGACCCTGTGACCCAGCAAGCAGGGCACTGTCATTTCACTCTTTGCTCCTCCACTGTTGGCAGAGCTGGCCTCATCCACGCCCTGGCTCTGTGCTGTCTCTTGCAAGAATCTCGCAGTGTATCTGTGGCCCAGGTCTCCGGTGGCCTGTGAGGCTTTTTATTTTTGGTGCTGGGGCTCAAACTCAGGGCCTTGCACTTGCTAGGCAAGCACTCTACCACTGAACTAAACCCCCAAACCCCTGTGAGCTTTTTGTATACATCTGTAAACCCTCAACATACTGAATTGCTAGCCAACACTTACAGGTCACAGTTCTCACAGTTAGGAACTACCCTTCCACCCTGCAACTTGGCTTTACCCTGCAGAACTCAACTCCCTCCTGCCAGGCTATCATCTTATTCTTCAGAGATCCCAGGGTGCATAGAGTCATCAGCATGTGCTCCATAAAACACTGACTGTGGCCATGCCAGTGGCCAGTTCTGCCCATCTTCTCCGAGGGCTTCAGCCCTTAGGGGCCAGAATGGCTTTCCCCACACCAGGATTGGCCGACACCTTTTACAGTTCCATCTTTCTAGAATGTTCCCATAGCTGTTACCAGATTGGGAGGTTGCATCTGCCCCATCCAGCCACTCCCCATCACTTGTCAAATCCTTAACACTGCCTCTCCCATTTTACACTTGAGCTCCTCCTAGCCGTCAGTTGTCCCCTCTGCCCCCTTTGGCTGTGGTTCACAAGATAGTCACTGTGGGGGGATTATATCCCATCCCCTTTTCTCAAGCGGTTAACTTTCCAGGTGAGTGTTGGAGTCATTTGGATATATTGCTTCTCAAAACACTATTGAGATTCCAACTGACATGGCATTAAACATACACACGAACTCTGGGGGTGGGGGGACCAACATTATCCCATGATGTGTCAGCCATTGCTTGTGTCAATTTAGCTCTTTCCTACCAGTGCGAGGCTTGGTAGTTGGCATGCTGGCTATCTTGGGAATACGCTGTGGGCCTTGCTCCTGACTACATGGAGCAGGATGTTGACTCTTAGTCTGAGAATGCTGACCTCGATCGTGTGAGGGCAGGTTCAGAGTGATGCTGTCAGATTGGAGATGCCCATAGCTTCCTAAGGGTAAGCCATCCCTGCATTCCTCCAATACTGTACTTGCCCCAAGGACAGCCCCTTATACGTGTATTTGGCTTGATCTGGAAATACTTTACTTTGTAATTTTCATAGAATCACTTCTACCTTACTCTGCCACAGCTTTTCTTTGCATCTCACATTGGTAGGCTTTGGCACCAGGTTCATTGTCCTAACTCCTTTTTTAAATGAAAATGCTCAACATTTTCTCCTTTGCTTAATTTTCAGCTAATAGTGCTGGACCCACCGGTGAGTACTTGGGTGTCCTCTGGCTCAGAGATCACCCACCTGGCCACCAGCTGCCATACCATGGGGACACCAGTGTGCCTCCTATGGCCTCCCTTGTAGCTGTGCAGACTTGGACAGCACAGGGCTTCCAAGCTGGTTGCACCTAGTGTTGCTGGCCATCACCTGTGTCCCTTATTGGGCTTGGGCGCAGCCAGGGCCTTCCTGGCCTGTAAGACCACGTGCTCTTCTCACCCACAGGTAGAAGAGAGTGAGAACGAGTGGTCTGTTCTCCACTGCTTCACCATTTACGCAGCTCAGAAAACAATCGTGGTGGCAGCCAGGTAAGCGCCTTCCATGTCATCCCAAGCAGCCCCCAGGCACACTGATGAGGGTTTCCCTGTGGCAGCTGGATGCCCTGGAGGCTCAGGGTCTGTTTCAGCAATACTTCCTGGAACCACAGACAAAGGCACATCCTCGGTCTTGTCAGGCAGACAACGCTCCCTGACCTTTTGGAGTTTCACAGGCGGGCCTCCAGGGGCAGGCAGCTCACAGGCCCCATGGGGTTGGTCTTGCAGGTCATGAGGGCGTCTGGCCTGGAGCAAGGGTCAGGGCCTGTAATCGTGGGCCAGGCAGGAAGCTAACCTAACCATGCATCCCGGGCCAGCTTGTCTCAGCCTCAGAGGCCTAAGAGTCTTGTCTCAGGAACAGACTGGCCCTGGGTAGGCCAGCTCCATGTCTGGGCTCAGCCCTCCTGCTTTCCTCCCTGCTGCCCCACAGGTGGGGCAAGCGGGGCAGATGGAACAGGGTCCTTGACCTACCCTGAGGGCCAGGAGACAGGCCGTACAGTCCTGAGCCTCATCCTTCTCCCCACAGCACCCGGCTGGAAAAAGAGAAGTGGATGCTGGACCTGACTGCTGCAATCCAGGCAGCCAAGAGCAATGGAGGTGATGTTTCCCCAGGGCTGCCAGGAGGAACCATGTGCATGCCCCCCTCCCCGCCCCGTGAGTCCTGGCCGAGAACCTCAGGAGTCTCCTCTGTACCCACAGAGGCTTTTCTGGTCACACCTGGCCTTGAGCTGATCTAACAGAAGCCTCATGTAGCTCTGCTCTGCCAGCTGCTGCCCTGGGTACCCAGCACCACCTGGGAGCAGCCCATGGGGAAGGGTGTCCAGCACTGCCTACTCCCCCAGGGTCCTCCAATGAGGTCGTGCTGGAGCGGGAGCCAGAAGATACCATTCGTGGCCTTGGAGGCTCCCTGGAAGGGCAGGGCCAGCACCGAGCTACCACCACAATGCACGTGTGCTGGTACCGGAATACAAGCGTATCCAGGGCGGACCACAGTGCTGCTGTTGAGGTATGGCTGTGCTGATGAGTAGCACACTCGAGGTCACCCACCTATGGGTGCCACTGCCTCCTGTGGTCCCCTCACTGGGAAGGATGTTTCACTCCCAAATCTACATATGTGGTGTCCTTTGGAGAAAGAAGTCCAGTAGGGGCCACAGCTGACCTGCAAAGCCTGGGAAGCTGTCTGGGGGTGCTGAGAGAAGCCCCAACTTGGGTGCGGCCCCCATACCCCCCTACCTCTAGCCAGGGTGACTTGCATCTGTCCCCCCTGGCAGGATGGCCCCACGTTCTTCCCTGGGCCTACTCTCTACACCTGCTCGTTCTCCAGAGTCAGGGCCAAGGACCTCCTGCTTAGTGATGCTGCTGTGGGTCAGAGCCAGCAGGTCCCCAGTAGGCTGTAAGCTGTTGTCGGACAGGGTCCAGGCGGACTCCCTGATGCAGCTTCACAGGCTGGCAGGGGTCCATGCCTAACACTTGACGTGTGTGTGGAGCCACTTCGTGGGCAGGACAGGGAAGGGCCTGGCCACTCCACATGGAGCCTGGGCTCAGGGACAGGCCACCCATGGACTCTTGGCTATGTATGGCACTCATGTGCCCCCATCTGGACACATGATCCTTGTCTCCCATCTCCTTGCTCTCAGGTAGGGTCTGTGGGCCACTGGGGTGGTAGTCTTTCTTAGTGTCCCATTCAGCATCTGGGACAACATTCTTGACTTGAGCAGCCCGTTGTCAGACTACATGAGAACAGCATTATAGGGAGCAGCTGTGCACTGGAGGCAGGCCAGACCCAGGCCTCAGGGTAGTAGTGGGAGATGGACCTGGGGTGTGATGGCTACTATGACACGTGTGCTTTTCTTCCGACAGAACCAGCTTTCAGGATACCTGCTGAGAAAATTCAAGAACACCAATGGCTGGCAGAAACTCTGGGTGGTCTTTACCAACTTCTGTTTGTTCTTCTACAAGACTCACCAGGTACGTGCACTGACTGGGGCCTGGCACTTGATGCTGAGAACATACCCTTCTCACCTGCATCCTCAGCATGGCTCTGGGCACCAGCTACCCACTGCTCACCCACCCTCTCAGCATCTTCTGTATGCAGGAACTGAGGTCCCCTTGCCTTGGGTGCCTGTGTCCAGGAAGGCACTTCGTAGAGCATGGTAGGAACAGAGTGATGGTCTTGCCCATGTCCCTATGTGACTTACAGGATGACCACCCCCTGGCCAGCCTCCCGCTGCTGGGCTATAGCGTGAGCATCCCCGGGGAGGCAGATGGCATCCACAAGGACTACGTTTTCAAGCTCCAGTTCAAATCCCATGTCTACTACTTCCGGGCTGAGAGCAAGTACACATTTGACAGGTGATTTTACAGGGAGCAGATGGGGACAGGTTGGTACCTCCTGGTCTTGGAAACCAATGGCTAAGCAATGCTTCCAGCTGCTCTTGGAAGTGGTAAGAGAACAAGCCCACTGGCCTAACAACTTGGCCTTTCCTACAGGTGGATGGAGGTGATTGAGAGCTCCAGCAGTGCACGCAGGTCACCTGTCCCCACACAGGATAGCCCACGGCCCTGCTCAGGGCTAGAAGGGGTGCTTAAGGAGAAGGAGGAGTGAAGCCCACCTTGTCTGGACTAGGACCTGCTGCAGAGGACTGCATGGATCAGAGATGGCCATCACTGTCCTCAGGGTGAGCTGAAGAACACAGGTGGCACGGACAGTGTGGTGGCCACGACACTGGAGGGATATGGAGACCTGAGTGGGGGGAGACAGACCCTGACCTTGACCAAGAATTGCATTCAGGTCTGGGCAGTAAGCCACCACACACTGCCCTGGGATATGGGCAAGGACCACGGGACTTTAGATGGGACCGCCCAGGGCCTGGTCTCTAAGTCACAGCAAGCAGAGAGTCTGGCAAAAGCTACTCTGGCTCCCATCCCCTCTACCTCTGAAGAAGAGGAAACCAAAGTCTCCCACAGCCCTGGAAGGGTGGGGCCTCCACCTTCTTAGCTTCTCTGGGCACAGACACATAAGTCCTGTTCACAGGTGTGACCGCAAATAAACAGCATCCCTTCACTTGCCTGTGTGCCCCTCTGCCCTGCTCTCCTCTCTAGGGAGCCTGCAGAGCTCACACGGGAACACACACAAAGCAGGCCAGTGGCAGGCACTGCAGGCTGGGACGCATCAGTGGCTCGGGAGCAAAGTGAGCTAAGGGGCAGCAGCTGCTGCAGGAACTCTGCCCAGGGGTCCCCACACACCAGCGTCTCCCATCCAGGTCTTTATTAGAAGTGTCAGGGCCTTCGGTGCTCCAGGAAGTGAACAATTTACCCTCAGAACACCAAAGAAACCGTTCATTTTTCTTAAAAACACATTTGGGGTGACACGAGTACTTACGAGAAAACACAGTACCTGATCCGACACCACAAGGCGGATCTAGGACCATCTTGGGCCACCGCAGACAGCATCAGGGTGGAAGGGAAAGGCAGGCAGGCTGGGGTGCCTCACTAGGGGCTGCCCAACAGTCACTGTGCTCCTTAGCCTGGCAGCCATGGGTCTGCTTCTGGGGGAAACTGAGACATCCCTGTGGCTGCCAGTGAACACCTGTTCAGGGGCTCTGCTGCTGGGCACAGCTCCAGCCAGGTGGGGAAAGGGACCCTGGATACTGTGCCAGGCAGGAAGGTGACCCAGCTCATTAGGCTCCAGGCTGACAAGTCCTTGCAGTCACAACACAGCATGGAGTGGAGGACTTCAAAGTCACAGTTCTTTCCAGGCTCAGCACAGGAGCAGGGCACCATCCACCCTCTCCAGGAAGAGCAGCATGCTCAGCGGCTGGACGTCAGATGGTTCCTGCTATGTGAGAACCTGCAGGGGAGAAAAGCCCATCACCATGCTACACTCATACCAGCAGCCAGGCCCATGGCTACAGGTGTGCTGTCCACAGGTGTCAGCACACCTGTGCTGTGCATCCTGGGAGCAGACTGACTGGTCCAGGCCACTGGGTGAGTCTTCTGTCTCATGGGAATGGAAATCAGCACCCAGAAGGCAAGGAGGACTTGGCAAACCAGGACAGTGCAGCAGAGGGAAGCCTGAGCCCATCTCTGTCCCTTAGCCACAGACCCTTCCAGGAAGTTACCAGGTAGGAAGGTTATAAGTTATCTGCACACAACACTGCCAGGGCTGCCTCCAAGACCACATGGAGCTCAAAGCCACAGATGCAAACAGCCGCCCACCTCTCACCTCTGCACACGCTCCACCAGGCGCACCATGAGCTGGTCTGAGATACCAGGGCAGGACTCCTCAGCTAGGCTGAAGGCATTCTCCAGCTCTTCCAGCGCGCCCACACTGCTACCACTCTGCCTGTGCTTCTCCTTTAGCTGCAGAGAGACCAGGTCAGGAAGCTGGCAGACGACAGTGTCACATAGGCAGCACATCCTGCCGTACCGACAGGGATCCCCGCAGCCTCTCCATTTGTTCCTCCCAACCGAAGATCCCATCAGCCATCACAGAGATCTGCCCTGATTTTTAAAAGCAGGCAGTCCAGCTACTCCCAGAGTACAGTGCAGGCCCTGAGTAGGGACGGTGACACATACCCCAGATCTGACCCTGGGCTACACAACAAGCAGCAGCCACCCTAGGACATCAGCTCCAGAGAGGCCTCTCTCACTAGGGCTGAGGCCAGACCCACAGGCTGCCCAGGACACACACTCCCCTGCATGGTTGTGTCCTCAGCTATGGACACTGTCTGTCACTGTCCATGGGATGGTGCTACTGTCCACACACGACCCACACCCTGGGCTCCAGGGGCTCCTCAGCAGTGGGAGCCAGTGCTCCCAGGAGGGAGGCCTGGCCCAAGCTCCCATACCGGACACAAGGGTCCCAGCTGGATCATACATCTGGGGTTGGCTCTGACCCTCCATCAGCTGGTGACCGTGATGAGAGATCACAGGGCCACCACAGTCACCCTCAGGCTGTCCTGCCCTGGAACTGACCCCGGCATCTAGAATCGGCCTGTCTTCTGACACAGAACATTAGCTCTTGTTCAGAGCTGCCTGAGACCCCAGAGGACCTCAGCAGGGTGGAGAACATAAGCTCCTGCCAAAGGTGGACATGTAACGCGCACCTGTGACCCCAGCTACCAGGAGGCTAAGGCAGCATAGCAACTGGGGGCAGCCCAGCAAGCCCTGTCTCAAAATCTAAAAGTGGGGCTGGAGATATAGCATAGTGGTAGGGTTCCCCTGTGTCGTCCCCAGTACCACAAGCCAAGCAAAATGAGGGTCCTGCCAGGGCTGTACATTCATCCCAGGGGTCTGTGGTTGTTCCTGTCAGAAATCCTGGCCCACAAGCCTGCCCATCATCAGCTGCAAGAGACCAGAAAGCACCTGGGTAGAGAAGCCAGTGCTGGCAGCACTCTGAGCATGGCACTGCAGGAACAGAGGGGGCCCCAGGGGACAAACCCAGGCCCAGCCCTATCCTCACCTCTCCGAAGACAGGCCGGACCAGCGTGGACAGGCACTGGGACCGTGGCTGTCTCTTGATAGGATCCACAGGCTATAAGAGGGAAGCCGAGGCACAGGGTGAGTGGGGCCAGGTGACTGGCTTCCTGCCCAGCATGGAGAACCCCCAGGAGCCTAAGGCCTGCAGTTTCACCCAAGTCCGCTCTCAACAGGCCTTGTGCTCCCCATAGGCCTGGCTCCAGATCCCCTGCTCCACCCCGGCCCCAGCTCCTCATGGCGGGCCAAGCCTCACCCCAACTCACCCTGCAGCCCCACAACATGCCCCAGGACAGACCTTCTGGGAGCTGTGCAGGGCCATCCCCTTGTGCAGCTTGTTGTGTGGGCTCGGCCGGATGGTTGGGGGAAATGTCCAAATGGGTCCCTGTTCCCCTTCCTCAGCCTCGCCATCTCTGAATGGAAGGCTGAGTCAGTGGGGCCAGAGGGGCCCCGTGTTCCAGCCCCACAGAAAAATAAAACAGAAGGTTGTGTTATGGGCAGCATCTTCTGGAAAGAGCAAGATGGAACCACCATTTCCATTGGGGCACATCCCGTCTGTTCCTGGGTCAGCTGCACATGGGCAAGGCTCTGCCCAGGGCCTGCCCTTCAGCCAAGGGGCCTCTGCTCAACAGCAGACCCCAGCCTCTGGAGGGGACACCCCACCTGGCCCACACACCCAGGGTTGTGGGGTGGGCATGAAGCAGAAGCCCCCACAGACAAGCAAGGCCCCTACATGTCCGAGTCCTCGGAGCTAGACTCTTCGCCATGCCCCTCTGATTTCCAGCGCTTGTAGCGGTCGATGAGCTCTGTGAGGAAGGAGGTCTTCTTGGTGTAGCGCGTGATGAACTTGTGCTTCAGGAGCTCCTTGGCTGTGGGCCGCTGTGAGGGTGAACACTGATCACCAGGTACCAGGCACAGCCAAAGTCCAACAGGCCAACACATACAAGGCAGGCTGGGTAGGCATGGGGTTCAGGGTGGGGTAGGAGGCCCTCACTATAACGGGTCACAACTAGGAAGGAAGCTGGAGGTGAGCTACACCTGGGGCCCTGCCCCAACCCAGGTTAGTATCCTTCCCCAACGACAGCTGCCTGCCTGCCAGGGGTTGGGCTTACAAATCGGGGGTCCTTGTTGAGGCAGGCCTCCACAAACTCCTTGAAGGGCCTGCTATGGTGGCCCTCCAGCGTGGGTGGACTGTTCTTGGGGATCAGGAACAGGACACGCATGGGGTGTAGGTCAGAGTTCGGTGGCTCCCCTTTGGCCAGTTCGATGGCTGTGATGCCCAGGGACCAGATATCAGCCTATATGGGGTAACACAAGGGACAGCTGTGGCATGCAGCACCCCACCTGGCCACACCAGAAGCCTCTGCCCACCTGGCCCCCCACACCCACCTTGAAGTCGTAGGCCGATTGCTTGATGACCTCCGGTGCCATCCAAAAGGGTGTACCCACGAACGTGTTCCTCTTGATCTGCGTGTCAGTGAGCTGCCCTGCCACCCCGAAGTCTGCCAGCTTCACATCTCCCTGCTCTGAGAGCAGCACATTGGCGGCTGCTCAACAAGGACAGGGCTGTCACCCTTGGTTTCAAACACCCCAGGAAGCCCTGTTCTGGAGCAGATGCCCCATCTACACGTAGGGCATCCACCTGGTCCCTAGGGACTCAGCAAGGCTGTCCTAGGACCTCTGTTTTCCTTGCCACTCCCAAATCAGGCAGTCCTTGGCCACAGGGCAGCAGGAGCCCATAAATTAGGGGCCCCACCCTGAGAGGCCCCCACCTGAGCTCAGGCTCTCCCATCTGGCCTCTATGACACATTCCAACAGGACAGCTGCAGGACTCCTAGGAATGACCTTGACCCTGGCTCCTAGGAAGCCCCTATCTCTGTCAGTAGGATCACCACAGTGTCAAAATGGCTCAAGGGTCTGGGCACATCCTTCGTGGGGGGGGCTGCCCTCGCCCTGTGTGCTCAGCAGGGCCACACGGAACAGGCAAGGATCCACCCACCCCAGGTACAGATCTGGCTTCTCCAGAGCATGAGGGAGACTAAGAAGGCTATGAAGGCTGGGGAGAGGCTCCATGGGACAACACTGCCCAAGGGCTCCAGCCCCAGCACCACAGAAAAATTAAGGGTTGTGTTAAGGGCAGCAACTTCTAGAAACCACCATTTCCAGGTGACCAAAGGACTCCCTGCATCCCAGACCTCAGGCAGCATAGCCACTCGCCCCACCCTAGCTTCCCTAGGTCGGCAGGCCCAGCACAAAACAGGGCTGTGTCCACCCCGCAGGACCTTTGATGTCGCGGTGGATCTTCCGCTCTGAGTGCAGGTAGTCCAGGCCCTTCAGGATCTCCCTCAGGATGGTGGCGATGTAGGTCTCCTCCAGAGGGCCTGGTTTCAACTGGAGGGAGGTGGCAGGGCAAGGCCTCAGCCCCTACACCCACACCCACATGCACACGCATACCTGAGCTCTACCACCTTGCCCAGGAGAAGGTGTCCCTAAGTCAGCTGGGCCTGTATTCTTTTAACGACTCTGGATCAAACTCTCAGACCCTGGGAGTGGGTCAGAGGCTATTTCTAAAGAATGTAAGATATCCTCACCCTTTCTGTGGACACAAAGCTAAGAACAGGGCCCCCCACACACAGAGCTTCCTTGCTCCCCCAGCCCATGTGCATGGTACACCATCCTTGTCACCCCCAAGACCAGGAGAGGCCCAGCACCCCTCTCAACACCAACCAGGGTAGGTTCACATCTACAGCTCTAAGACATGGAGGAGGTGGCCAAGGGTTTGGAACACTGTACAACATGCCCACAGCAAGCTTCCCACTGTGGCAGCCCATACCCACCAGGTCCAGTGCAGAGCCACCGCCCAGGTACTCCATGATAATCCACAGTTTGGTGCTCTAGAAATAAGAGCACCCATCAGCACCTGACAGCAGGCAGTGGGGCAGGGCAGGCCCCACACACACCCCAGGAGGCAGTTGTGGTTTAGGCCACAGAGAAAACCCTCTTGCCACAGCCCTGCACAGATATGTGGTAGACAGACCAAGTGTTCATCAAATCCAGGCCAGAGGCTCAGCCCGTGGCACTTGGGAAGACAGTATACCAGACAAGCACTCAGTCCAATGCAGCCACACGATGAGTCTACTCGTTGGCAAACCCAGACAGTGAGCAGCAGTACCTGTAGGCAGGCAGCCCTAACATTACAGCCACTTAAGAGCAAACCCTGCTTACACCCTGCCTGCCCCACAGAAAGGCCTCTGTTCCCTCTGAAAGGCCCCTGTACTCAGCAGCAGCAACACCCAGCACAGGACCTCAGGCATATCACACAGTCCCTCTGGCACAGAACACACAGCCCCCTCCCTGCCACTGCAAACCCTCTGCTCCCTGCAGGCACCTTCAGGTAGGAGCCAAAATAGCGGGTGATATAGGGGCTGTCGCACTGGCTGAGCACAGTGATCTCCTGCTGGATGTCCTCAATCTCATCCTCGGCCTCTTCCAGGTCAATGATCTTGATAGCCACCACCTCTTTGGTGTGGTTGTCGATGCCTTTGTACACCTCCCCAAATGAGCCCTTGCCGATGCGGTCAAGCTTGGTAAAGAGCTCCTCAGGGTCCACTCGAGAGTGCTGCAGAGGCAGGAAGGGACAGAGGGTGGACAGTGCCTGGTCAGAGGAAGTGTCACAGGCCACTCTGCTGGATGAGTGCAAACCACATGCAAGGAACCAGAAGGTGCTCAGTTCAATTCCTTCTGGTTTCTTGTTTCATGCCTTGTTCAGAAAACAAACCTAACTCTCCACTCTCTAAGCTCCTGGGAGAGTCCCAAGTGTGACACAATAAATCCTGAAACAAGCCACAAGCCTTCGGTAAGGACCCTGTCTCAAACACCAGTGCCAGGTGTCAGTAACAAGTTAACTACAAGCCTATAATTGCCAGACACCCCATACTGCTCTAAAAATAAACTCTATTAAAGACAAAATCCAGCATAAATCAACTATGTTCTCTAAATGCCTGAAAGCCACACCCAATGAAAGGGTTGTCCACTCTCAAGCCAGCAGCTACACCTTTGCACCAACACTTATTTGAAAGTGATGCTTTTTCATATACTCATTCTAGATATTCAAATGATACACTGCCTGACATGATCCTCAGGGTTTAAACCAATGAAGCCTGAGAGTTGCTGAGCTCACAGTGCGAAGGTGCCAGGCACATGGCCCAGCCCACCCCATGTGTCAAAGGACAAGGTCTGCAAGGTGTGTCCTTGGCCCACACCCTGCTCTGGTCTTTGAGCCAGGGCAGAGCTGAGGCAGTTCCTGGGCAGCACGGACCAGGACAGAAACAACAAAGCTCCTCCAAGGCTACTGCCATGCATCCCCTGGCCCCTGCCCAGGAATGCCCCTAAGCTCCTCAGAACACCCTGCTCCCTCTACCATCTACCAATGACACCTTCTCAGAAGGGCCCCTGAGGCTCAGCAGCCCTGAGCAGGCTGTCCAGGGCTGGGGGCCTCAGGTCTTGTCCAGCCCTCCTAGGTCTCACTTCCACTAGACATCACCACCCTGACAAGGCATCTTGGTGCCAGTTAAAAGTGACCAGGCATAAAGAGGCAAAAGCATACCTTGTTACACACTGTAAACACAGACTGCTCCAGTACTCCCCTTCATGCCATGCTAAGGGCAAGGCCTGTCCGCCATGAGTGGACACAGCTGCCCACTCCCTTGGAGAGATCTGCATGTGGGGAGCCTCGGGTCCACTGCCACCCACAGCAGAGTGGCCAATGTAGGACCCAACTAGACCAGTGTGAGACTACATTTCAATCTCAAGCTGCTGACTTGCTGCCTTCCAAGGTTTGCAACCAAGGGTGAGGGAGGATGGCACCTGTGCAACACACCACCAGCCATTCTAAGAACCCCCTCCGAGCACCAGGCTCCAAGGTGACAGGAACTCTGCAGAGTGAACACTGGTGGAGTAAGAGAGACAGCTGGGGAAGGGTTCCTGGACCAAAGGTGGCTTCTCAGTATGGAAGCCACTCAATGAAGAAGTCACCTAATCCTTTCCAGCCAGGTTTGGTAGGGCGAGACATAGGCATGCACAGCCAGCCTCTATGAGTGGCCAAGCAGGTACCCTTGGCAGGCTTTCTTGCTGTCCATGCATGCCCTAGCTTAGTCCATGAAGGAAGAGGCACCTGGTTGAGCCCATGGTGCATATGAGGAGATGGCAGGGAATTCTTAGCACTGACCTGCCGCCATGAAGTCCCCAAAGCCAGGAGTGTGGCTGGACAGAGAACACTGTGCAATGCTGGGTGTTGCTGGGTGGCATCTGCCCCCAGCCTCTCTGCTCCTGCTGACTGCGTGTTCAAGAAAAATCAAGAAAACTCAGTGCAACTTCTGAGTCAGCTGGCTCTGCTGTTTTCAGGTTGGGGTGAGCAGCACCATGGGTCAGAACCAGGCCCTGTCCCACACAGGGACTGTCACACCAACTCTAGGCTGGGAACTGTCACACCAACTCACCAGCCCCTGGCTTTGGACGGGGAGTCACCACTTTCCTAGGTAGGGACCACCTATTCTACTCAGTCTTGAATGCCAGGTGCAGGAAAAAGACTAAGAAGCAGCACCTCTTCTGCCAGCCTCTCCTCCATCAGGCCCAGCAGCCCTGCTCAAGTCCCCTTGCAACATGTGTCACACTAGTCCCTCCTCAGCAACCCCAACATGGTGCCCAGCAAGCCGTCAGCCTGCAGGCCTGCCCAACCCCAGCCCCAGGGACTCCCTGAGGCTGCATCTTCCTGTAACTGAGGACGCAGGCCACTGTCTTCTAAGGCAGCCAGCCTGAGTGCACCAGGAAGTCGGGCCAAGGCATGGCCACACCGCCTGGTACCACTGCCCCACTCCTTGGCTCCTGCCCCACATCCTACAGCTCTGCTCCATCTCCTGCTGAGTGCCTTGCACTGCTCTTCACACAGGCCAGATCAGGCCTAGCCCACCACTTTGGCCACAAACCAGGGCACTGCCAGGGCAGGTACTCAGACCCCCACTCACTCCGCAGAGGACAAAGAAGCAGACCCCAAAGCCAGAGTTCTCGGCTCAGCAGGAAAGGAAGAAGCCTTGACCCCTCAAGTCCCACAGTTCTGAGGACTACAAGTGTGGGTCAGTCAGCCTTAGCCAAAACAGTATAACATGAACCTCTTGGCTGTGCTCCTGGCTCTGGGTTACAAGAGAGGAAGAGCCCTGTTCCCAAACCACTTGATAAAGGAAAGCTGCTTGAGTATGGCAGCACACACCTGTAATCCATCCCAGCACTCTTGGAGGCTGTGGCAGGGGTCTGAGGCAGGAGGACAGTAAATTGGATTCCGGTTTGAGCAATTTAGCAAGACCTTGTCTCAAAATAAAAAAGGGCCAAGGATGTAGCTCAGCACGAAGGCTCTGGATTCAATCCCCAGTACCAGGGAAAAAAAAAAAAAAAAGCAAATTAAGTAGTTCCCCAGGTTGGGGGACCTTGCAGTCCTCTTCTGGATGACCTATGTAGTGTTTGCAATCACCCAGGCCACTCAACTGGCGTTGGTCAGTTACCTACATCAGCTCTGAGGTTGCCAGGTCTGGGGCTTCTGACTGCCTGCCACCACTGCCACCATGTCTGCTATTAGGCTGACCCCACAAAACAAGGGGAGCAATCAAGTGCATGAAACTAGACATCCTGATCACATCCCAGCAAGTTAGCACACAGTGCTCCACCACAGCCATCTAGGCCTTCCAGGGCGGGGCAGGAACTGGTAGGTGGAAGGGAGAAGTCTGATATGGAAGCATGGGCTGTCGGGGAGTCTAGCCTATCATCCCACAAAGGGACAGGTCACAGGACACCATGACAACCGTCTGAGGAGAAAACAGCAGCCCCACCGCCCCACCAGGTTTCTAGCCACTGTCAAAAACCGAGTCTCTGAAGAGACACAGGGTACTTCCTCCCTTTGAGGTCCATGTCCAGCATGCCTGTGCTCCCCTTCACCGGGTGGCTCACAGCTCCCATCTGTTATCCTGCCTCCCACAAGGATTAATCCTGTAGCTCTCACAAACAAACTAGAAACAAGATTTTTCTACCAGCACCTTAAATCATGTAATTACCAGACACAAAATGTCAAAAACCAATAGAAAATGTGTCAGCCTCATTCAGCATCCCTCAGCAAGCCCAGGGTCCCATCTGTTGGACACAGCTGGCCCAGGAGACTGGCCACAGCTGTGCGGCGTCGCGCTTCCTCTGAGGCGCCTGACTCCAGTTTCTGGCCGCGCGAGCGGACGCGCTTCCTGCCCCACGCCCAGGCTCTGGGGACAGATGGGGGGCGGTCCAAGGATATAGAAGGTCGGGTGCGGGCTCTGGGAAACACAGGGCCAGGGGCCCGGGCTCCCGGGATACAGAAGGGCGGGCGACCAGGGCTCCGGGGACTCGCAGCACGGGACAGCCCGGTTCAGGGGCGCGGACAACCAAGCTCAGCGCTGGACGAAGGCACCCAGCAGAGCAAGGGACTCACTAGCCCGCTACCTGCTCGTCTCACGGCCCCTTTGGAGTAACAAAAAAACGCCAACGTCAAACGCCCTCCGCGTCCAGCACTGCGGGTCCTCACCGCAGGCCGACTTGCCCAGCACGCCCTGGGGCGGAGGGTGAGCACACGAGGCCGGACACCTCCGTTAACCGGGAGGGGGGACCCGCGACCTGGTTAGGCGCTGGGTCGGCGCAAGCCCCGCCCGCCGCCCCCCACGCGCTCACCTGGTGCGCGAAGCCGCGGAGGTGAGCCATGTCCGCGGCCTGCGGCCTGGCCGTCCGTCCGTGCACCCGCTCGCCTCAGGCCCCTGCTGGGGACGGAGGGCCGCGCGGTCAGAGGGGTCGCCACGGGAACCCCGCCCGCCGCTGCCCCCCGCCCGCTCCGCGGGGCCCGCGCCCAGAGCCCCGCCCGACCCGCCAAGCGCGCCCACCTCCGGGTGGCTCCATCCCAGCCTTCCGGCCCGCTCTGCAGCGCCGGCGGGGACCCCACCCGCAGCCTGCGTCTCCTCCAACGCCCAGGCCTCCCAGCCCGCGAGGCGGTGGCGGCGGAGGCGGAGGCGGTGGCAGCCGGGAAGGGTAGTGGCGGTGCCGTGGCGGGCGCATGGCTCTCTGGGACTCCGAGTCCTGCCGCCCGCCAGGTACCCGGATCCCGCGCGCGATGGACTACGACTCCCGGCAGGTCTCGCGGCGCAGTGGGAGATGGCGGCGCGCAGGCGCAACACGGGCCCGCGGGCGCTGGACTTCAGGTCCCATCAGGCGGCAGGGCCGGGGCAGCGCAGGCGCAACGAAGGCCAACCCGGACAACAGTCGGCTCCTGAAAGGCTGGGGCACGGCCGGGTTTGGCCGCGGCGCACGCGCAGTCGCGGCGGGGCGCCTCCCTTCCTTCTCCTTGGGGCCTCCGTGCCTCCCGGCTCTAGAGAAACCGCCCAGCATGAACTCCTGCTAAAGCGAGTGATTTGTCCCTCGCCTCAGTTCCTCTGCCTGTAAAGCGTGGTCATGGACCCAGGACTGGGCCTGCCACTGAGGAGAATGGGCAGCCCTCAGCTGGGTTCCCTGCGGGACAGCCCGCGCAGGAGGGTGCGCCCCACGTAGTCCGACAGCACTGCTGTCGGGAACCGCCCCCCGCCCCGGCGCTCCGCCTTCCTCTCCGCCCCCCTCTCCGCCCCGGGTGTTTCTCCGATGGCCCCCTGTGTACCTGACGCTCCGTCTCATCTACCCTTGTGTAGGGGCAGGGAGCCCGGTAGGCGGGAAAAGATAGGGTAAAACATCAGTAAGGAAACTTACTAAAAGCAGACTGCCATCACCGGTAGACTCCGCAGCAGTTAGGGCAGTTAGAAAGACAAAAGAGGGAAAGGCGAGCTAGACTGGGGAAAGGCGGCAGGCAACAGGTGTACCAGGAAAGCAGCCACCCACGCCTACCTGACAGAATGCAGGGGGACAATAAGGGACAGCCATCTGAAGACTCTTAATACATAAAACACAGACAGACGCACACACCCCTATGCATATGTACATATATATGTTCTATAATATATCAGATATACACATGCACACATGTCCCCTTTACTTAATCATTAAGTAAGCTGCCTTCCTGTTAAGCCCTCCCCCTTCACTTATTCATTACAAAGGAACAGGAAGAAGCCAAATGTCCAGAAGGCCTGGGTTAGGATCAAAGACAGTCACAGGCCACAGATCAGATACCCACAAGCGCCCACCTGGGGGGTGAGAAAGACACTGATCCAGGGATAAGCACTTGCAAGCTTTCACCTCTGAAACCCTCTGCCACCTCTTGTATCTTCTTTCCCTTACATCTTTTTCCCCGAATAAACTGTCTTTTGTTGTATTAAACTTTGCCATTTTTTTAGTTCTTCACTGGTGCAGGGTTTAGGATCGGATCGCTGGGAGCTGTGTTTTCAACAGAGCAGTGGCATGACATGGCATGGCAAGCTGTCCACCCCTAGACATAGCACTAATATTTTAGTTGTTGACTTGGTAGTTGGGAAATTTTTCTTTTCTTCTCTCTCTCTCTTTTTTTTTTTTTTTTTTTAGTTTATTGGTTGGTTTGGTTTGGTTTGCAATTTGCAATGGATTGGTTGGTTTTGTGGTTCTGACGATTGAACCCAGGGCTTTTGAACTGAGCTACATCCCAGGCGTTTTTTTTTGGGGGGGGCTGGGGTTCGAACTCAGGGTCTTGTGCTTGCTAGGCAAGCACTCTAACCACTGAGCTAAATCCCCAGCCCCTATCCCAGGCCTTTTTGAGACAGTGTCTTGCTAAGTTACCCAGAGTGGACTCAAACTTGTGATCCCCATGCTTCAGGCTTCCAGCATGCTGGGATTACAAGTGTGTACTGCTGCATCTTGCTAACTCAGTGGTCTTCTTGTTTGCTTTCTGTTTTTTCAGACAGGATCTTGTTAAATAGTTCAGGCTGGCCTTGAACTAGGTACATAGCCCAGCTGGCCTTGAGATCCTCCTGCTTCAGCCTCTGAGTGCTGAGATTTCAGCCCTGTGTCACCATGCCCAATTTAATTCTATTTTGGGGGGGTGCTGGGGGATCTAACTCAGAGCCTTGCACTTGCTAGGCAAGCACTCTACCACTTGAGCTAAATCCTCAACCCAAACAATTCTATTTTTAATCTTTTTCTGTGGCTTCTCCTTGGGAACATGAGTAAAGTACTTTCCTTGTGGATTGTTAAGCATGATAAAATGTGTGAAGGGTCTGACCCTTCTCAGGTACTTAGAAAATTACTGTTTTTATGATTGGCACAGACTGACCTTGGACTGCCCTGGGTAGGGGCCCCTCAGGGTCAGTCACTTGGACACTTCAGCTGTCCTCCAAGTCAAGCAGGGCAGTTAGCTCCACTTGACTCACAGAGGACATGTTTAGACAGGGCAGGTGCACCCAAGGCCACAGAGAAAAACAGCATGGCCTGGCCTTAATGCGCCATACTGTACTGCAGGGCACCCTGGTGATGACCACGTGCACGAAGGTGACAATCTAAGTAGCGACAGAAACCGGGTTGGGGTGAGCCCAGCTCAGAGCACTACAGGTCACCAGGCCAATTGCCATCTGACAGGAAATGAAGCCCAGAGAGAAGTGAGGTCCACTGTCAGGGTCTGGGTTAGGATCTAAGCTCCATACAGGCCTGAGATGGTGGATTGTCCTGCAGAGTAAGGACTGGGTGCCCAGAGGTGAACAAGGGCCACACAGGTCCACAGGCAAAGCTTTGTGACAATGGAACATTGTTGGGGGGGGGGAACCTTGGCTTCCAGGCCCCTTGCTGAGTACAGAGCCCCAGAATGGGGATGGGGACACCAGGAGACCAAGGTGTGAGTCAGCAGAGTCCCACTGCTCTCCAGCCTCCATATCCTCAGATGCAATCACACCTCTCGTCTGCCAGGTGCGAGCAATGGAAGGGGGCAGACAGCACCCCAGAGGTGTGGATGTCTCAGGAAGGGACCAAGACCCCCGTACCGTGGTTTTCTGCTGAGTGTTGGGCAAATGCTGTTTTTGGACGTAAGCTCTATTTTCTGCTACTTATCACCTGATTCTTAGATACAACAAACACCTAAGGATTACTGGGTATTTTTTGGGAAACTTCCAACAAAAGTGACCAACATAAATTAAAAAGATGACATAAGCCAAATGTAGCTGTGTGTACCTGTAGACCCAGCTACTGGGGAGGCTGAAGCAGTAGGACTGCTTGAGCTCAGGAGTTCAGGGTCAGCCTGGGCAACACAGCAAGACCTTGTCTCTTTTTTTAAAAAAAAAAAAGGAAAAAAAGGAAAAAAAAGACCAAAGAAGAACAGGAAATCAAGAAAAATGAAGAGCATTCCAGAGCTGCCTTAGGACATCAGAGGATGTTGAAAATATCCCCCACTCACAAACACAATGCTTCAAGAAACCACCCCAGAAAAGCTAGGAGATAAAATTATGATAGATTAAAATTACTTTAAAATAGCCATGGTGGCGCACACCTGTCATCCCAACACTCAGGAAGCTGCGGCAAGAGTATCATTGTGAGGTTGAGGCCAACCTGGGCTACACAGTGAGTTCAAGTTCAGCCTGAACTACATAGTGAAACCCTATCTGAAAAAACAAAAAAAAAATTATTTTGAATTCAGTGGGCATTGGAATGCTCACTGCTGGAGAAGTCACCCTAGGAAATCTATCCAGAGACTACAAGCTGAAACTATGTGAAGACCTCTTGACTGGACCTGGCCAACCCCCAAGTTAGGAAAGATGACAGCAACTTGTTTAAGAAAAAAATAAAAAAGGTGAGTGGAAAGATAAGGAAATCACCCTAGAAATCAAACTAGCAGGAATTCCAGAGGGGAAGAAAGTTCCAAAAGCATCTTAAAATACTACCCAGCTAGGGATTTAGCTCAGTGGTTAGAATGCTTGCCTTGCAAGCACAAGGCCCTCAGTTCCATCCCTGGCACCAAAAAAAAAAAAAAAAAAAAAAAAAGAATGCTGGAGGCAGAAATTCTCAGAATGCGACCCAGAATTTGAAGTTGTCACCTGGGGGTGTAAGGGGGCACTGAGCATCCCACACCACAAGTACAGCAGCAAAGAACTCACAGCAGGACACATCAGTGTGACATGCCAGGAGGAGAGGGATCCATGATAAAGCCTGAAAGCGTCCAAAGAGGAAAACACAAAGATGTACTATAAAAAGGGCTGGGGACGTAGCTCATTGTGAAGGTCCTGGGATCATGCCCCAGTACCAAAAAGCAGGAAGGAAAGAAGGAAGGGTCTTCAAGGCCGGGGAGTCAGGGCATTGCCTCTCTCATCAGCAGCCTTGGAGGAGCAGACAGTAGAAACATATCCAATACTGAGAGGTGATGTGACTGTCAACCCAGTAATGGTTGCCAAGCACAAGAATCCAGTGCAGACACATTCACATTTGTAGTACTCAGGAAAACAAGACATTTACAATCAAATCTGAGTGCTGGGGATTTAGCTGAAGTGGTAGAGTGCTTGCCTACCATCAAATCTGTCTGTTACCTATTGTTGCACAGCAAGACATCCAAAATTCTCTTTCCTACAACACCGTCTATTTTGCTCATGAGTCTGCAGTTGGACAGACCCTAATGAGGATGGCTCCCTCCTGCCCCAGGGCTGCGCTCCAAGGTGACGCAGACAGCCGTCCCAGTGCTGGCTGAAGGCGGGCACCTGGCCAGGGCCAGGGACCACGGCCTCCAAGGCTGTCCTCGCTGCTGAGCAACCATGGCATTGCAGAAGGGGTGGGAAGGTCCGACTGCTGTAACGATGCGCCATCAGCTGGGTGGCTTTAGCAAAAGACACTGAGGTCCCAGTTTTGGACTTTGGAGAGTCAAGAACAAGACCAGTGATGGTGAACCTTTCAGAGCTTTCAGTGATAACAGAGCCAGCTGTGGCAAACGTGCTGTAGGCTCACCACCATGACAACCAATTCAGCTGTGGGAGGGGCGCTCCTATGCAGGTGGCTGTTTCCTGCAGCAGAGAGACCTCAGGCTCTCTGCTGTCTCCTCCGCTAGGGCTTCAGTGTAGGAATGCAGGAGACATGGGCGCAAGCCAATCCAGATCATGGATTTCCAAGGGCTTCATTCTGATAGAACAGAGCAGAAGCACACTGATCTTCTAATGACCTACCCCTGCAAGTGACATTGTCACGGGCTCATCCAGATTTAATGGGAGAGAGCACTGAAATCACATTACAAGAAGAATGCAAAGCATGGGAAGTAATTTATGCATTTGTTTGTGGGGTTGGGGATTGAAACCAGGGCCCATGCATGTTAGGCAGGCACCGTACCCCTAAGCCATACCCCAGCCCAGGAGACTGTGTGGCTTATCTCCTTAGAAGACACTATCACAGTGAGGAATACGCATAATGGGTCCCACAGGCTTGGCAGTGAGTAGTATCTTGGTCATAACCATATAAACACTTATGTTGACTTTTTACATTTAGAATTATTCTACAGATAGGCTATGAAATATGTACATGTGGTCCTAGAAGAGACTGTAAAGATTTTCGATTTTAACCATGTTCTTTTTTTTTTTTTTTTTTTTTTTTTTGGTGCCCAGGATTGAACTCAGGACCTTGTGTTTGCAAGGCAAACACTCTAACCACTGAGCTAAATCCCCAGCCCCCATGTTCATTTCTTTAAGCCACCTTAGACTAAACAGTTTTCAAATAATACTTTTTTTTCCATACTAGGGATTTGTCTTAGTTAGGTTTTCAGAGCCAATGGTTGTAAGAGAGCAGATTTAATAGAGGACATTTATAAGTTACAATATTCACCCACAAACCAAATGCAGGAAGTGCCAAATGTCTATCTAGGCACTGGAGACCTGAAAGATCCAGTCAAGGGCTGGGAGCCTGCAGCCCTGTCTCATGTATGTCCATGTCTGCAGATGATGGCTGAAGAAATCTTTACTGGGACCAGGATATGACACTCGCAACAGAGATGACAACCAGGGCTCCCCCAAAGCAACAGCAGCCATCCTCGATAACAGCAAGGCCCCGAGCTCCTTCCTCGTCGAGGACAGCCGAGTTCCTTTCAGAAGAACCAGCCACAGCAGAGCTTCTCCTGGGAAACAGCCCGCCAACTAGCTTCCGCTCCCACTCTGCCTTATGTTGCACCAGCAACAATCCTCAGGTGGATCCTCTACACACAGCATCACATCAACTCAGTCCAGTTGGGCGTCCTGGCTCAAGTTGACCACATTAAGTCCATCATAGGCTTGAACCCAGGGACCTCACTCATGCTAGGCACGTGCTCTACCTAAGCTACAGTCTCAGGCCTTTAAAAATTTTTTAAACATCATTAGCACATTTTTCCAGTACATAATGATCACATCCCTCATGGGGAGTTGGTACATGTACAGAACACATCTTCATTTTTTTTTTTTTACTTCCCCTTCCCCTTCTCATCTCCTTCCCTCCCTGCTCCTCTATCTTTTGGTACTCTTCCCTTTTGCAAAAGATCTGTCTCCCTGTTTCCTTTCTGTCTCTGTTCCTGTCTGTCTGTCTCTGTTTTGTTTTGGGGTTTTGGGGGGGTTTTTTGTGAGATAGGGTCTCACTATGCAGTTCAGGCTAGTCTTGAACTCACTTTGTAGTCCAGGCTGTCCTTGAACTCAGTGATCCTCTTAACTCAGCCTCTCAAGTGCTGGGATTACAGGCAGAGCAAAGTTTCTCACCTCATGGCAGCCAGGAAGCAGAATAGACTGACAAGTGCACAGAAAGGAAAGGCGTAAGAACCAGATGTAGTCCCCATGGGGGCGTGACCCTGACACATCCAGAAGTGTGCTTTACTGATCTGCTAGGTGTCTCCTAATCCAGTCAAATTGATAATCATGATTAACAGTAACAATTGCCTTAGCTATTTAGTTTTTTTTGTTTTGTTTTGGGTTGTAATTCCATATTAGCTTTAGGATTTGTTTTCCATTTATGTGAAAAATAATATTGGAATTTTGATGGGAGTTACAATGAATCTGTAGATCACTTTAGGTAGTATGGACAGTCTTATTTCCTTTTTATTAGTACCTTTAATAGAGAAGGTAACCTATGTAGAGACTATAAAAGTTAGAAGGTAAGAAAATGTACTCCATTATTTTATTTCTATAGAAAGGGTGGCCCGCCAGGCCCTTCTCTCTGCACCTAAGCACACACAGATATCCCCACAACAGAAAGGTTGAGGCCTGCCCATTCTTTATAATAGAAATATAGCTTCTTCCCTGAATAATCTAGGCCTGTACCACATGGATGGAACTTGTCACTGTGCATGACCCCTTGGGGCATGTCCTAACCTTTGCTGTACTGTGACCCTAGCAGTGATTTTACATACACAGAGAACACTTCCTGGAAGGGAAGTGGGTGGGTGAGTACAAGCATTTAGATGAAATATGAGATTGTCCTCTCTAGAGCTCACACTCCTGCTGGTAACTGATGAGAGACCCAATGTCTCCCCAGCCCTGGGTGAGTAGCGAACAGCTTGCATTCATGCAACAGGTTCTAAGTGGTTCTGCACCCACCTCAGCTCACTTCATCCTTCTGCACCTGAGGGAAGGGTTTATTATGATCCAGACAGCTGCTGAGGCTGGCCAGCATGTTCAAGGCCACCTTCTGGCCAGGGGAAGCCGGGAATGGCCCCTGGTGGTTGCAGACAGGGTCCAAACTGCTGTCTCAGGCTACCTTCCATTATCAAATTGTTTGTTTTTTGTTAATCTGATATGTTTTTAAGACATTCTGTGATCGTGGCTTTTAAAAATCATTTAATTATACGTACTTCCGCTTGTGTGTCTACAAGATAAGAACTTTTGAAACAGAACCATAATACCATTTTCACATTATTGAAAATTAACAGGAGGGCTCCAGCTCCAGGGAACATGGAGTGGCCAAAGCCCACCTGCCTTCCCACGGACTGCAGCCATAAACGCCCGGCACAGACCTCAAGCACTTGGAGGAGGAGCCACAGCAGGCGGATGAGGGAAGCATTGCTGGGCTGGCCACGAGTTCACTATTGTCTGCTGTCTGGCATCTCCCAGTCTGGACAAGCTATAGTAAATGCAGACAAGCTGGTTCTAACATTTATTTTAGAAAAGTGAAGAAACTAGGACAGACTGATCAATTTTGAAAAAATAAAATGAAGTTGGAAGAATCACACGCCCTGATTTTAAGGCTTATGATAAAGCATTATGTATCTAGGTCATTTGGACAACAGAATCCAAAAATAGAACCACCAAAAGATGCCTGATTTTTGACAGAGGCGCAAAAGCAAATCAATAGAGAAAGGGTAGTCTTTTCAACCAAAGGCATTGAAACAACTGGATGTCAATACAAAAGGTGGGGGGGGCAACTTGGACCACATGCCTTTGCAAAAATTAATACAAAATGGGTCACAGGTATAAATGTAAAATATAATACTATAAAAAGTGAATGAAAACAACTTGTGACCTGGGAAAAAGCTCTTAGACCTAATATCAAAAGCACAAGCCATAGGAGAGTAAGAGGAGATCTGGACACAGTGGTGTAATCCTAGCACTTGGGAGTCTGAGGCAGGAGGATTTCTATGAGTTCAAGGCCAACTTGGGCTACACAGTGAGTTCAAGGCCAGCCTGGGATACATAGCAAGATAGCAAGATCCTGTTTCAACCCCACACACACACAAAAAAAAAAGAGTAACAGGGAAATCTGTAAGACTTAGGATTTGGTGACGGTTGCTTAAACAGTATGGCACCAGAAACATAGGCAACAAAAGAAAAAGTACAGGTAAATTGGATTTTGTCAAAATAAAAAAGGACACTATCAAAAGAATAAAAAGAAAACCCACAGACTGGGAGAAAATATTTGCAAAGTATATTTCTGATAAGTTTTAAGATATATATAAAGGATATTATGAAGCACTCTTACAACTCATCAACAAGAAAATGAACAGCTTGAATTTAAAACAGGCAAAGGACTTGAGTGGACATTTCTCCAAAGAAGACAGACAGTGGCCAGCAAGTACACAGAAAGATGCTCTATGTCACTCTCATTAGGGAAATGTGAATCAAAGTCCCAGTGAGAGGCTGAAGTGCAGACCAGCAAAGTAATGCGTGGCATGTGGGAGGCCTGGATTCAAACCCCCCCCCACACACACAAAAAACCCCAGTGAGATCCCACCTCACCCTCACTAATTCGGACAGCTACCATCAAAGAAATGTAAAATAGGATGAAGAAAGAAACAGAAACCTGGGGTCCTGTTGGTGTGGATGCAAAACAGTGCGGCCACAATGGAAAAGAATATTACATTCCTTGAAAAAAGTAACAATAAAATTATTCTTTTTTTTCTTTTTTTGGGAGGGATGCTGGGAATCAAACTCAGGGCCGTGCACTTGCTAGGCAAGTGCTCTACCATTGAGCTAAATCCCCAACTCCTAGAATTATTATATGATCTAGCAATTCCACTTCTGGCTTTATCGCCAAAAAATTGAGCACTGGCCAGATGCGGAAGCACACATCTGTAATCCAAGCACTTGGGAGGCTGAGGCAGGAGGATTGCTGCAAGTTTGAAGCCAGCTTGGGCTACATTGTGAGGTCAAGGCCAGCCTGAACTTCACAGCAAGACTCTGTCTCAAAAAAAAAAAAATTGAAAACAGGATCTTGAAGAGATATTTGCCCATAGTTGCTGCAGCATTATTCACAGTAGCCAAGAACTGGAAGAAGCAACTTGAATGTCTGAGGAGAAACAAAATTCTCCTGTTCACCTAGGAAAGGAAGGAAATTCTGCCAATGCTGTGTCTATCATGCATGAACCTTAAAGATGTCAGGCAGTCACAAAAGAGAGATCCTATGTGGTTCCACTCAAATTTATGAGGACAGAAAGTAGAATGGCGAGTGGCAAGGGCCGGGGGGAATGAGGAGCTTATATTCAAATGGAGACAGAGGTTCAGTTTGAGAAAATGAAGAGTTTTGGAGTTAGCTATACAACCATGTGAATGTAATCAGCCCTACTGAACTGTAAAAGGGTTAAGATGGCAAAGGTCATGTGGTATGTATTTTGTCACAGTGAAAAACAAATTAAAAAGTAGTGAAGTTCTGGTACATGCTACAACATGGACGAACTTAAAAACGTTATGCTAAGTGAAACAAGCCAGACACAACAGGACAAACAGTGCTTGATTTCCCTTACATGAGTATGAAGAATTAACAAATCCATGGAGACGGACGGTAGCACAGAAGTTACCAGGGCCAGGCGACAGGGTCATGGGAGATGTTCCTAACACACTGTGAGTTCCTATGAGTGGCGATGATGGTTATACAGCCTTGTAAACTTACTTATGCCACTGAATTGTGTGCTTAAAAATGGTGAATTTCACTTTATGTAAATTTTACCGCAAAAAAGAAAAGCAATGATAAATTGAACTTCATCAACATTTGAAGTTTTATTATAAGAATGACTGTTAAGGGGCTGGGGATTTAGCTCAGAGGTTAAAGTGCTTGCCTTGCAAGCACAGGGCCCTGGGTTCGATCCCCAGCACCAAAAAAAAAAAAAAAAAAGAATGGCTGTTAAGAAAATGGAAAGATAAGCTAAAGAATAGAAGAAAGAATTGCAAATCATGGGGTTGGGTATTTAACTCAATGGTAGAGCACTTGCCCAGCAAGTACAAGGCCCTGCAAATCACATACCCATCAAAAGACGTGTATCGAGAATATATAAAGAAGCTAGATGTGGTGGATGCCTATAATCCCACTCCTTGGCAGGCTGAGGCAGGATTGCTGTGAGTTTAAGACCAGCCTGGTCTACCTAGTGAGTTCAAGGCAGCCTGAACCATACAGTGAGACCCTAACTCAAAGAAACAAAACAAAACAAAGACTATATAAAGAACTCACACAGGAAACAAACGACTCAACAAAGAAAAAGGTGAGAACAGACTTGAACAGGCACGTCAGCGAAGAGGAAAGGACAACAGATTAGCCTGTGAACAGATGTCTAGTGTGGTCAGCACCAGGGAAACGACCACCAACCATGTGGAGGGCTGACTCCACACACACTGGAGTTGCTAAAATAAATAAACAAAACAAAACAAAACTTGATAACGGCAAGTGTCTAAGTCAGGGTTTCCAGAGAAACCGAACTGATAGGGTAGGTATATATATGTCCCGAGAGGAGTGAACACAATACCACGAGATACTCAGGGATCATGTTCGAGTAATGTCCACTATGGTACATTGTCATTGTTCCGTTTTATTACTGGTTACTCTATTATTAGTTGTTAATCTCATACTGTGCCTACTTTATAAATTACCCTTTTTCACAGATGTTTTATATATAAGAAAAACTGTAGTCTGCCTAAGTTCAGTATTCTCTAGGGTCTCGGGCACCCACTGAGGGTCTTGGAACACATCCCTGCAGACAGTGGGATGAATATATACAGTCGTGTGTCACATGACAACAAGGATCCATTCTGAGAAATGCATCGTTAGATGATCGTGTCATTGTGGGAACATCACAGTGTAGATCTAGACAAGCTATGATGCTACAGTCACTGTAACACTGTGTAAAATGTGCTTTGTCGCTGACCTAAATATCATTATGCAGCTATGTAGGACCATGCACAGAGAGGGAAAGGGGCGGAAGAGAAGAGAGAGATTTACCACAGAAATTGGATCTTGTGACTGTGGAGGCTGGAAAGGTTACAGCATCATTTGCAAAGTGGAGAGCCAGGGAAGCCAAGAATGTTATTCAGTGCAAGTTCATTAGCACGGCGCGAGGCAAAGATATCTGAAGGCAGAGGACAGATGTCTCACCTGAGACAGAGGAAATTCACACTTCCTCTGCTTTTTGTTCTACTCAACCCCTCAATGGATTGTATGCCACCCACGCAGGTCAGTCCACTGACCAAATGTTCACCTTTTCGGGAAACTTGCCCCCCGACATGCCCAGACATCATGCTTTCCTGGCTTTCTGGGTGCTCTTAGCCCAATCAAAATGACATGCAATTAGTCATCACAGCAAGGAGAAAAGGCCAGCTGTCCATATCTGTTTAGGAATTCTCTGGTGTTAGCACTGAAAGTCCCGAGTCCCAGAAGAACTATGGTCCTGGGCCAAGCACCAGGGTGGCTTGGTTAGGGCAAGGACAGGTGACACCGAAAGGCTCACACAGTAAACTGTGGAACTGCAGAGGGGCAGCCACTCCAGACACAGCTGAGCGCTTTCTAAACAAGTCAGCTTGCACTCAGTGTATGACCCAGTGTTCCCACCCCTGGGTATTTAGTCCTGGAGAAAGGAAAATTTATCTTCACACAAAAACCTGTATGTAAATGTCTGCAGCGTCTCTACCCCAACAGGAAGAACTGAAGGCCATCCAGACAGCCTCTACGTTTGATAAAGCAATGGACAAAGTGCAGTTCACCTGCACACTGGGACACCACTGTGCAGCAGGAAATAACCACAGACACACGCGATGACATGGGGACCTCAAAGACAGCGGAGAGGAGGCCAGTTTCCAAGTTTACGGACACATAATTCTATCCACAGGACATGGACGAAGGATGAAGAGGCAAAACAGCAAGAACGACTGTTGGTCTACAGGAGTCAGGGGCAGCCCGAGAGAGCTTTCTGGGGTGACGGAACTTCTCTGCATCCTTATTGTAGTAGGGATTATGTGAACCCATATAAAATTCATAGACCTTAACACCAGAAAAATCGATTCTACCATACGTTAACTTAGAATAAAAATTTTACACTTGATCTTAGCCAAAAGGCTGAGAAGTGGTTAGAATAAAAATTTTAAATTAACAAAATTCTTCAATATAATCAAATACAGTTTTTTGAGACAGGGTTTCACTATGTAGTTCAGGCTAGACTTGAACTCATTACATAGCCCAGGCTGGCCTTGAACTAGTAGTGATCCTTCTACCTCAGCCTCCCAAGTGCTGGGATCACAGGCATGCGCCACCATGCCTGGCTCACATCGTCAAATACAAAGTTAGTGTTCGAATTTCCGGTCTATATGCAGGATTTCCTATATAAGACTGCACAGTTTGTTCAAACTGAGAGCCCCAAGAGGTCTTTGTGTTGTGTTTGCCTTACTCAAAGCCCTGTTTTCCCTTGCGAGCTAGCTGTGGATAATATTGAGCCCCTTGCCCTGTGGGTGATCTCAGCCCTGAATGGGCTGGCTGCACCCTCCTCAGCTGTCTCACTTCTCCTCTGGCTTCTTTCCTAGGACTGACAGTTGGCAACACTTGTCTCAGGCTCCGGTCTCCCACAGGCTGAGGCTGCCTTTATCAGATTGCACACAGCCCTCTTCCTGGAGAGTCCTGCACCGGGGGCTAAAGATGCCCCTGCCCCACAGAAGCTGCAGCAGAGCTGGGGCAGGGCTTGGAGCAACTGCAGCCCCCAGGGACCACTGGTCTATCTTGGTATCACCTCCCCAAAAGGGGCCCGGGGATACTGAGGGACGGGAGGTTTGGAGACACAGCGGGCAGAGCTCCTTGCAAGTCAGGGTCACACCCAGATGGCCCTCATCCCCTCAAGGATAAACCTTCCAACTCAGAAAAGCAAAGCCATAGGGAAGAGCCTCATGCAAGAGCCATTCCTTCTGTGGAAGACCTCAGGGTGTGAGTACAGCTGGGTTGGCGTGACCAACCTGGAATGGGCCGCACCACCGTCCCTCACCCAGGCTGTTGGGAAGGCAGACACTCACAAAGCACTGAGTCCTCCCTCCCTGAAGTGAGTTCTGGCCAACAGAGATCCTGTGACTGTGATGGTGGCACTGAGGTCACTGCAGCAGAACACAGGCCCTGTCGCAGCAAGAACTGTCACTCCCTGGTGAAGGAAGGCCACCTGGAGGGCCACTAGGAGCTGCTGCCACACACCCACTCGCCCCCACTTGATCCCCTTGGGACAGTTAGATCCTGGTTCCCCAGGCCAGGGCCTCCCCTTGGCACTTTAGTGGCTGCCCTATGTTTGGTCTAGAGATTCCCTGGCTGGCAGAGACCAACCCTGGCTACCTCCCTAACTTGCCACCTCCAGGGTCCCCTGTACCTCACATCAGGCTTTCACGAGCTGCTGCTGGTTGGGCTCCTTACAGGGTCTCAGTGTGGCTCCTGCCTCTCTGCTGGTCCAGGACATCTCTAAACGCTGGGGAGGGAGGGTCCTCGGATCCCTGGTGGAGACCTGGCAGAGCAGGGCGCAGTACTCTGCAACATGCCATCTCTGAGTCTGTGGCTTCCTGTCTACACCCCACCCAGGCATCTGGAGGATTTTGAGCTCGTTCTGCCTGCACTGCCTTTGCGTCCAGGTTCAGTCAGTGGCAGGGGAGAGACTGTCATCCCTCCCCAGGCCCCGGCCAAGGACTCCCAGGGAACCTGCCCACCCATCATGAGATTCTGTCTTCAGCCACAGTTCAAAGGACTGAATGCACACGAAGGTTCTTACAGCTCCTGATATACCAAGAATGACAGAAAGAGACAAGGAAGACATATGGGCCTCAACATGAGATCAAAGCTCTCTGGTCCAAAAACAGATTGGGAACTCACAGTGACGGACCAGAAAAGGGGAAGACAGCGCCCCCCAGGGGAATGGGGACTGAGCCCCCCTGCCCAAACCAGGCTGAAAAAACAAACCACAGAGCTGGACATGGTGGTGCACACCTGTAATCTCAGGACTCAGTCGGCTGAGGCAGGAGGATCACTTAGAGTTTGAGGCCAGCCTGAGCTACATAGTGAGTTTAAGGACAGCCTGAACTATATAGAGAAACCCTATCTCAACAAAACAAAAAACAAAACAAAACAAAAAACAAACCACAGTACAGCATGAGACAGCAGGGCTCCTGGTGGGAAAATGAACTTGCTTTGCACCCCTGGCAGCTCAGTGTGGTTTGCCCTAGCGGGGTCTGTAGGCAAGGGAAGGGACAGGGTTAGGCAGGCAGTGGGGGCCAAGGGTCTGCATGGTGTCTGAGTCACTACCTAGGGGCCCCGGGGACCCCAGAACAGGACCAGGACACCTGGTATCCAGCTAAAAGCAAGAGCTCTCCACCACCTATCTTGTGACACGGCACCATATGACCCAGGTGCTGGGGACTGATTTCCACCGGCAATCCCTGCTCTGAGCGTGGGGCTGGGGAAGCTCAGGGTGACCCTGGGGCTCTACCCACCCGTGTTGTGTCCCAGACTCATCTTGGGAGGGTCACATGGCAAAAACACAGCACCATCCTTGGATCTCCCTCCCGAGCCAGGCACTTTCCTTCTCCCAGGGCTCAGCCTGCCAAGGGATCTAGGCCCCATGGGCCCTGAACTGTGCATGTGTGTGCCCATGTTTGTATCTTCAGCAGTTCCCAGTCACACAGTGGGTGCCCAGTGACCTTGCCTTGGAGGTCCAGTGTGTGACGGGCTGCCGCAGGGTTCCCAGAGTCCCTGACAACCTACATGTGGGCCCTCGGGGAGGACAACCATCAGGCTGGAAACTCTAGGGCACCTGGGTCCTCCTACCAGCTCACAGTGCCTCAACCCCAGTCCCCCAAGTCTTTGCCAACCACCAGCCCTGCCCTTCTCCTCTCCTCACCTGGTGCAGGGCCAGCACTCTGCTTTCTGGGCCACCTAACTGTCCTGCAGAGACCTGGAATCCCTTCCTCCCATCTGAAGGGCAGGGTTCCCATGGCAGCCTCCAGGTCTCCCAGAACACCTCATTTCTCCTGCCACCATATTGTCACACACCGAGGATGAGGTGGGGCTACTAGGGAGCTGTTTGTGAGGGAGTTTAAGTACCGGTGGACAACCACACAGCTGTACGGGAACATGCTTGGGACAAAACAGTGGGCGCAAAGTCAGGCTTCAGAACCACATACTCCATATTCATTTGGTATAAATGTGAATACTCATTTGAACTGAAAGAAGGTCATAATAACCTGCTCCTTATGCCCACGCAGTGATTACGGATTCTAGTATTATTGTTATTAATATTACTATTTTATCATTTTTGCTTTTTGGGGACAGGATTTCACCATGTAGCCCATGCTGGCTTCAAACGTGCAATCGTCCTGTCTCAGCCGCCAGAGTGCTGGGGTTACAGGCGTGCACCACCGGCACCTGGCTGCAGGGATGAATTTTTAAATCATCTTTTTATCTCTTTTCTAATCTCCCAGTGTACCCTACCCCAGGTTTTATTGTTATATGGAAAAAAACTATGTCGTATTTGGCCGCCAGTGGTCACTCTGAAATCTCAGAACAATGCCGAGTGCTTAAAACAGCACATTTGTGCGTAAAGCAGGCCGGCCCCCAGGAGGGGGCACAGACCAGAGAGACAGCAGGCTGCCATGGGGACACCTGCGTGCGGCTGTGGCGCGATCTAGCCCCGGGGAGGGGCCGAGGCTCAGGACAGCGGGCCCCACGGCTTTGCGACTGGGCACGGCCAGGTCCCTCCTCTGCCCGCTGGCAGGTCCACGCCTGTGACCGTTTCGGAAGGGCAAAGGACCGGGGCTCTAAGGACCACGGCGGGCCCACACGCAGGGTGGGCCTAGCTTGGGGGCGGGGCCACAGGCAAGGGGTGGGCGTGATCGCGCGCGGGGGCGGTCCCGGGGCGGAGCCAGGGCGGGGCAGATCCCGGAAGGGTACGGCAGAGGGTGGGGCTACCTCGGTACCCAGGTGAGGGCGTCTCTGCTCCGAACCCGCACCTGTGCACTGGTCCGCCTGGTCCACGGAGTCGCAATTGCATCTCCAGCCGGGCAGGCGGCCTTTCCTCCTCGGCCCCGTGCCCTTTGCTCCCTAGGCCCCACCTGCAGGGATCACGTGCACCATCGTGCACCACCTGTAGGGATCACGGTCCTTCGCTCCGTGGCTCCAACCAAACTCCAGCTGCCAGCATCGTCATCCCGTTGACCTGTCCCCCTCGCTGACCTGTCCCACCATGCCCCTTGGGACCCACCTGTACAGCAGAGACCCCAGGCCCGGGGTGCCAAGAGATGTTGTGGTTCCATGACCCCAAGCCTCAGTTTCCCATTCCAGGGAGTAGACTGGGCCAGGCATCGAAGGGCGGTGGAGGGAGGCCCACCCTGACTGGCTCACCCTGCCAGAGGCCTGCTGTCCCTGGGGGACTCCACCTGCCCAGGGTGCCCACCAAAACATCTCCACTGGGTTTGCCAGAGTAGGGTTGATGGGTCCCTTGTGTGTATTTCACAAAACCCAATGATCCCCTGACCCAAGCAGACCTGCCCACCCACCCAACCCTGGATTCTAGGGCTACCCACCCCGCACCCTTCTGTCCCTGGGTTGGTCCCTGGGTTGGTCCCCACAGGCTACTCCAGAGGACAGGGTGCTGGGCCAGTGTCTTGGGGACTAGGTCACCCCTGTCCTCACGGTGACAAATCTTCAGCTTCTGGGACTGAATTTAAGTGTCTGGATGCCTTCAGGTGCCAATCCAGACACCAGACAACATGCAGAGGAGGAGCCGCCTCCCTGTGGCACCAGCATCCCCTCTGGGCACCAACCAGTCCCATCAGCTTCCAGCCACGCATTTGCCTGCCCCCCTCAACTGGACAAAGCACAGACTCAATGACCTTCTGTGGTTTGGGGACCTAGGAGGACAACATTCTCCAACAGGTGCTCCAGACACGAGTGCAGACCTAGCAACTCTGCTTCTGGCATCCCTGCTAGGAAAATAGAGACCCACAGTGGGGCTGGGGATTTAGCTCAGTGATAGAGCGCTTGCCTAGCAAGTGCAAGGCCCTGAGTTTGGTCCCCAGCAGCCCCTCCCCCAAAAAAAGAGAGACACACAGTAGCTGAGCTCAATAGTAAAAATGTACAAATGGGCTAACACCCAATGATGTAAGTAACCACCTAACACATTCATGCAAGGGACTATGGCACAGTCATCAACCCATCGTTTATCTAAAAAAAAAATGATCACTTAGCAAAGTACTCAGAAACTACAATGTAAGTGAGAAAAATAGAAAAACTTTTCATCCTGTGCTTGGATAGAAATACCGTATCTCAACTATGTACAATAGGTGCCTGTGAATCAGATCACAAACATTTTGTGCAAATTCTTCATGGTTTTCTGTTTTCCAAATGATGTAGAATGAACATGTGGGGCTCTGGTATAGCTCAGCAATAGAGCACTTGCCCAGCACCTTGAGGCCCTGGCTTCCATTCCCATTACTAAAAAAATGGAAAGAAAATATGCATCGTGTTCATGAATGTGCTCCCTCTGAGGGGCCCCAAAATGGTTCCCACAGTGCTCATAGTGCTTCTCTCTCTGGCAGCAGGCTGAATCATTACCACAATGGCAGGAGGACACTGGTTCACATCAGAATAATCATGTGTATCTATCACCTGCTGGAGCTAAAATAAAGCACCACAAACTTAGTGGCTTAAAACAAAACATGTGTATCATCTTGTGGTTCTGAAGGACAGAAGTCAGGGCAGCACTCAGTGGGCTCAGGTCAAGGTATAGGCAGGGGTTCCTGTGGAGGCTCCAGAGGGATCTGTTTCCTGGTTCTTCCAGCACCTCAAATCTGCCACATTCCTGGTGTGTGGTCCTTCCTTAGCCATGAGCATCCCCCTGACCTGCTTCCCTCTAGCAGCAACTCTAGGACTCTAGCCCTGCTGTGACAAGGGCCTTGTGTGACCTGAGGCCACCAAATAATCCAGGACAGTTTCCACTTCAAGATCCCCACCCTAATCCTACCTGCAATGTCCTCTTTGCCACATAAGTTGTCTGGGGACCTGGGCCTGGACATCATGGGGGGCATTATTGTGCCTGCCACACTGAGCACTGGAGGGAAGCCAAGATGGACAGGAAACAGCAGCCCCGCTAAAGGAAGAACTGCCCCACCTCCCACCCCTGGGAAAATGCCAGGGAGAGCAACCAGACAGCTCCAGAACATGTGCACACGTCAGGGAGAGCCCAGGCATGCTGTGTGGACGTGCAGAATGAGCACAGCTGTGAAGTGTGACTGGAAATAAAACAGTGTGGTCAATGCTGAGTAGTGTGCTGAGTAGCACATGGTCTGAGAACCAAAGCTGCTGAAGGTGAGAAGATCCATGAGATGAAGTCTGAGTCCACAAAGGAATTTTTCCAGCTGGCGTGGTGGTGTATGCCCATAATCACGGCTACTCAGGAAGCTGAGGCAGGAGGATGGAAAGTTCAAGCCAGCTTGGGCAATTTAGCATACCCAGACTCAAAGTAAAAAATAAATAGGGATGGGATGTAGCTCAGTGCTCCTGCCGCTCAAGTCCCAGTAGTGGGGGTGGGGTGCTGTTACAGAAAAAAATGTAAAGGAAAAGTTAAGAAATGTGGTGGAGAGACTCACAGGGCTAATGCCCACCCACCAGGAGCTCCAGGCCAGCAGAGAAGACAGAGTGGAGGGGACACCAGCCACACACAGACAGCCCATCACACACAGATACACAGACACAGAGCCAAGCCCAGCAGGCACACTTGTAATCCCAGCTGAGGCAGGAGGATCGCTGTGAGTTCGAGGTTAGCCTAGGCTACATAGTAAGACTCTGTCTCAAAAAGAAAAGACAAGGAAAGAAAAGAAGTAAAGACACACACCACACAGAGACACAAAAATACAGACACAGACAGCACACAAACCACAGAGACATACCGGGTGTGGTGGGGGACACATGTAATCCCAGCACTCGGGAGGTGGAGGCATGAGGATTGCCCTGTATTCAAGGCTAGCCTGGCCTACATAGTGATACCCTGTCTCAAAAAACCAAAAAAACCAAAACCACAAAAATCCCCATTGCCACACTCACCCAAATCCCATACACGGCACAGACAAATCCCAGACACACACACAAGCACAGAGCCACACACACTACATACACACACAGGAAAATTTCCCCCAAATTGAAGAGAACATGAAGAGAATGTTTTTAGGTTAGAGGGGAGAAACCAAATATTGCCATTATATATTGTAGTTAGATTTTAGAGCTCTAAGTAAAAAGACAGATCCTGAAAACTGAGAGAGACATTGTGGTTGCATTGCATCTCCCCAAAAGATGTGTCTAAGACATTATCCAGCACCTGGGACGCTGGCCGTATTTGGAAGCAGCCTTCGTGATATGATGGAACTGAGATGTGGTCACACTGGGTCCTCAACCCAGGGACTGGTGTCCTTATAAGGAAAGAGAGATTTGGACTTGGACACAGAGGGAGGATGCCATGTGATGAGAGGGGCAGAGAGAAGGGTGACACAGCAACAAGCCCAGGGACACCCGGGATGGTAGAAAGCACAGAGCAAGGACAGGCCATGCTGTTCCTCTGCCTCCCGGAGAGTAGGGCCCTGCATTGGCCTTGGCTCCTGGCGCCTGTTGTCCTCAGTCCCAGGTCTTTGTGGTCTGTTAGGAACTGGACCCAGGAAGGGGACTGCAGGGGCAGGGATGGAAGGAGGGTTATGAGAGAAAGGGGAGCAAAAGTTAGGCTGCTGTGTGCGACTGTCAGGACCCTAGGGGGATAGATAGGTTCAAATCCAACCTGAGCCATGATCTGTGAAACATGAGGGTGGAACTGAGGCTTCCACAAACCCACAAGGGTCCAGATCTTTGCTCCCATGAGCAGGCTCTGAGAGCAGCTGGGTGGCACTGTCACACACATACACAGAAAGGTCATGCGCCAGGAGCAAGGAGGCAGAGGCCAGTGAAGTAGGTGTGCAGGCTATACAGGCACAGACATAAAATAAGGAGGGCAGTGGTAGCCATAACCCCAGTTAAAAATAGCTCCTTAGCCTTCTACAATGATGGTAAGGGGGTTCTTAAATGAAGGGGACCCCATAAGAACAAAAACAAAGAAGGCTAGGGCCAACAAAAGTGAGTGAGAGATTGTAGTGATTTCCACGACCTTGAACTGAGGGCTGGAGATGACACTGGCTAGGCAGATATAGCTGTCAGCACAACAGGCTTGCTGTATAACAAACATCCCTGCAAGGGTTTCTTTCCAGCCTAGGTACCATGTTCGTCCTGGATCCTCTGCACCCTGCTCATGTCCCACCCTGTTCCTATGTCATCCCCAGACCAGATGAAGGAGCAGTGCTTTCTGGTGAAGGAAAGGAGGTGACCCTGGGCACCCTGCTCCTGTGTCATTGGTCCCACCCTACCCACAGCAGGAAGTTCCTCCTCCCAAGGCAGAAAGGGGACCTGTCACTGTCAAAGTGCCCCAACCCCAGGCACAAGATGACCACTGGGGAACAGGTGTAGTGAGGGACCCAAGCCCCACACCTCCTTCCAGCGCACAAGATGGGTGTCCCTCCTGGGGAAACTGGAGCAGGGACCTGGGTGTGTATTCAACAATGAGGGAAAAGAGGGACATAAGCTTTCCCAGGAGGGGGCGAACTGCCCAGGGCAAAAACTCCTCAGGGTCCTGAAATGCAGGCCACAGGGCTCCACCTGCTCCTGGCTGCTCCTGGAGCTGCCATGCATAGAAGGGCAGTCAAGGGGAACCACACAGAGGGACAACCCAGGGGCAGAGACAGAGGAAACAGAGGCAGGGCAAGGAGCACAGAAACGCTGCCACCAAAAAGCCCATTAAGACAGCAGTCCTCAGGGACAAGTGAGAATACTGTGTATGGCTGGATATGGCACACTCCTGCCATCCCAGCATTTGGGAGGCTGAGGCAGGAGGATCACCGCAAGTTCAAGGCCAGCCTGGGCTACATAGCGAGACCCTTTCTCAAAAAAAAAAAAAAAAAAAGAGAGAGAGAGAGAAGAAAGAAAGGATGAAAGGAAAAAACGGAAACAAAGCTTTTGTAAATAAGGAGGGGGCGGTGAAGAGAGGGGAGGGGAATGGGAAAAAAAGAAGCAACAAGATATATCATGTACAGGTACAAATCCTGTATGATGAATGTTATCACTATCATAATGGTTATCTAAAATGTAGCATTAAAATAAAATTAAAAGAAAAAAAGACCAAGATGCATCACGTACAGGTACAAAATAAATGTGATGAATGTGACCATTATATGTAAAATGTACCAATACATGTTCTTGGTTTAAAATTAAAAAAAAAAAAAAAGGAACCAGACTGTAGCTGGCAGGAGGACAGATGCTAGACATAAAGCATCCTCTGGCAGGTGTGTGACCTTGGGCAATCCACAGTCTGAGAGATCCAAAAGTAACCTAAGCCCAGGTGGGAGAAGGAGCAGGGACAGGAAGTGAGTGGGGAGCTGAGGAGGATGGTTTCTGTCCCCCATGAGGAAGTCAGCAGAAATGGGGTGAAGCAAGCTGCGTTGTGCAGGGACCCGGGCAAAGGGCCATGTATTGATGCAAGATCAGAGCTGAAGACAGCACCCCAGGGAGCCAGCTCGAGAACAGCTGCTTTTCCTTAAAAACCCTGTGAAATTATTGGATTGTTTAAAGCATAATTCGGGTGAAAATACATAATAAGCATATAAGAGGGTGGCACTCACAGTTATGGCATCAGTGCAAGTGATAAAGCAATCGGACTATGAGGAATGGAGTAGGGCACATGGGCAGATGCAGGACCATCGGCCTTCAGAGTGCCTGCAAGAACAGGCTCTGCGGGAAGTGCTTGACTGGTCACCAACCAATCTAGGGAAGAAAATTTGAAGTAAAATATTTCTTTCTAACATTTACAAAACTGAATTTTAAAAAACCACATCTGTTTCTGATGCTTAGTATATATCCCTTCTAAATATGGTGAAAATAAACATTCAAAAACAGAAATAAAAAACATAAGTTAAGGAACGACGCCCAGGAGCAAGCTGTGACCTTGGGGTAGAGAAGCCCCATCCAGACAGTCTGGGGAGACACTTGTCATGATAAATGGGCAAGTTCTGTACTACAAAAGAAAAGCTTAAGGGGTCAGCTGGAGGCGGGGAATGTTTGCAACATTTATAACAAATGATGGATTGACATCCAAGATACATAAAGAATACGAACAACTCAATAAGAAAAGAAACAATTACAGAGAAAGTGGGCAAACTCCATGCCCAGAGATCAGAAGAGTTCAAGTGAGCGAGGAAGGACGGGAGGATGTTCAGCCTTGGTGGCAGAGGGTGACGTGCACATTAAAACTGATATGCAGTGTGGCCAACAAGTACAGTGAGCGTTTAAATTTTAAAAATTTATTACAGTAAAAGACACAATGCCATTAATCCGCCTTACTTCGAACCCACTTATCCAATCATTCTTGTCACTTTCTGAAGCAGCTCTGGAGTCCTCTTTTGTGACTGTCCTTAGTCGCATTGTCCTGGCTGCCTCTATGTCCTGAATCAGTTCATGTTTCCCTCTCAAGGTCGTTTTGACTGGGGAAGAGCCAGAAAGTCTTGTGGTGCCAGTTCTGGTGAATAAGGTGGATGAGGACACAATGTCATGTTTTCACAAGCTGTCTTTCCATTGGATGGGACTTGGCAGCAGCCTTCACTACATTTTTGATCGCACCTCATAAAGATGCTGAGGAAAGAGCACTTCCAGAAGTACAGCAGAAAGTGGCAAGAAAGTGGCCAATGATAGGTTGAGTGTGTTCAAGCAAGGGGGAGGATTTTGAGGGGATTCATGGTGACGTGTCTTTTTCTGTAATACATTTTCAATACTGAACCTTTACCATATATTTTGATGACCCCCTCTATCCTTTCTGATCTGCTGGATTCTAAATGTTTCCCAGTGTGGAGGGTTGGCAAGGGTGCTGCCAAGGGTGGGGGTGGTGCTGGTGGCTGGTCCAGAGCAGGAGAAGGAGGGCAGCCTACTCCTCCAGACTCCTAGGGGACTGGGGGAAGCCTCCCTGAGGAGCCTTGAAATCTGGGGGAGGATGAGGGACAGCAGGTGTCTGAGTCTTTCTGAGCCCAGGAGATCCCCAGCTCTCTTCCCCTAGGAGGCTGGGGCATCCTGGGCTCATCCTGGGCTCTCCTGGCTAAAAGATGGGGCTAGGAGGCTGTGGACTGCTAGTCTATGTTGGGAAGGAGAATGGAGAGGCTAAGGCAGAGGCCAGGAGCACAGGAGTGTAGAATTGGTCAGAGAAAACCTCCCAACAGGCAGGCTCTGGAGTGGCAGGAAGCCAAGTCCAGCTCAGACACAAGGCTTCTGCAGGGAGCCACTGCCCGCCCCCCCCGTGCAGCCTACACTCAAGGGCCTTTATGACCCCATGTGTCCAGCCACATCCAACCCCATCTGGACTATCCAGCCCTGCAAACACTACCAGCCTATTAGCCTTCAGGGCTGGCTCAGGAAGATGCCCACTCTGGGAGGCTAGTGTAGACAGGGCACTGGGGCCTGGGCACTGTGCTGTGGGGGGGACAGCTGCCTAGGGGGTAAGAGCAGAGCTGGGCCTGTTCTCTGCAGTGCACGCTCTGCCGCAGAGCTGGCATCTTGGCACTGGCATTCTGCTCGCACGGCCGGCACACTGTGACAAGCTCCTCCCCGGGTCAGCTGGCCAGCTGTCTCTGCCTTGAGGTGACACGCCCAACGTAAAAAGGGCAGGACTTCAGGTCGCTTACCACCCTGGGTGGTATTAGCCAGCTGATGTCTAGCTCAGAGCCTGTGCTGACTTGCACCTCCCAATGCACCACGCCTGTTGCTGCTGTGGAGAAGGAACCGCTGAAGGCCGCTGGGGAGGCGATGACACAAAGTCCAGGATGCTGCTGTCACCCACTCCCATGCAGCATCCCCATGAGGCTCCAGGTTCCGGTGCTGGCAGGGAGAACGGTGGTACCCAAGGAGGGACTCGATAGAGGAAACCACTGGACACAGGGAAGGGATCTCCAGAAACCCAGCAGACCCACTGCCCACACATGTAGGAGCAGAGTCTCAGACTTGTCCTAGACTTACGGGGCCCAGGAAATGGGTGGCAGCTCCCCTCAAACCTGCTAGTCCTGGGGCAGAGGCCACACATGGAAGCTGTGGTTTGAGTGGCACTGAGAGCCGCTGCCCTGACCCAGCTCGACAACTTAGCATCTTCCCCATTTCCTGTTACAGCACTCACAGCTGGGCACATCACAGCCGCTGCCCCCCAGGACAGCCCCAGGGGATACCTGAAAAGACTGACTATTGCCACTGTCAGAGATGGAGTTTGTGTGGTGTAGACAGGGATCTGAGGGTGTTGTCCTGCCATTATTCAGGACAGTCCACCTGAGGGTGACGCTGTCAGAGAGGGGTGCAGATTCAGTAATGGAAAGACAGACTCCTGGATCCAGCCATGCCTGAAACTGACAGACTTCCCTGGACATTTTGATCACAAAAATCATCTGTGCCCAAGACAGTTTGGGCTGGTGTCACACTCAGAGGGCACCTCACCAAGCAGAAACGGAGTCACCTGTGTCACCATGGGGCAGAGGGGACAGAGGCAGGACAGGAGTGGTTGTGGGGCCAGGGAGCCCATGCAGCACCCGTCAGGGAGTCCACTCCTCAGGCGTCAGGGAGCCCACACAGTGCCCCTCAGGGACTCAGTGGCAGAACGATTGCCCGCATGACCCAGGCCTTGAATTACACTTCCACAACCTAATAACAAAAAGGAGACAGCAAGATTTCTGCAGAACAGAAATGCAAGCCCAGAGTGAGAAGTAGAACGCAGGCTCCAGGAAGTCAAAGCAATCTTAGGGAAGTGGGGCGGGATGGACCTGGGTAGATCAGACCAGCCACCTCCAGACTCAAAGGACAGAGAGACTCCAGGTGACTGATGGTGAGAACCCCATAGTGACACAGGACCTCAGACAACCTCCCCCCAGGGACACGGGACCTCAGAGACCCTGCAGGGACACAGGACCTCAGACAACCTCCCCCCAGGGACACAGGACCGCAGAGACCCCGCAGGGACACGGGACCTCAGAGACCTCACAGGGACACAGGACCTCAGACAACCTCCCCCCAGGGACACGGGACCTCAGAGACCTCACAGGGACACAGGACCTCAGAGACCCCGCAGAGACACAGGACCTCAGACAACCTCCCCCCAGGGACACGGGACCTCAGAGACCTCCACAGGGACACGGGACCTCGGAGACCTCCGCAGGGACACGGGGCCTCGGAGACAGTCACAGGGACACGGGGCCTCAGAGACCCCGCAGGGACACGGGGCCTCAGAGATCTCAGAGGGACACAGGACCTTGGAGACAGTCACAGGGACAGAGGACAAACAAATTCCTGGAACTGTAACCCCTTCGTTATTAAAAGCATGGTTTATGCTTTCTTCTGAGTCAGTCAAGGACTTAAAAGCAGTTTTTGCTAAAAACTAACTCTTCCTCAGGCTTCCAGGTACTCAATAGGTAACTAAAAGCAGGACAAAGCTTGACCTTCACTCTGTGAAACCCTCCCTGGGTTAGATCTTTCTGAGTCCTGCAGAGAGGCATGTCAGCAGTGTAGGAAAAGTCTGTCGAGAAGTTGGCAAAACAAGGTTCATTAGCCCTGAATTCACCTTGACTGTCTCATCCCCCTTCAGGATTGAGGACACCAGGATAAGAGACCTGCAGGGCCGTTCAGTGACACCTACACATCTCCCTTTCCCTGAAGCTGGGTCACCTCAGATTCTAGCAGAGCCCACGTGACCAAGATGGCCAGGCAGCGACAGTCATCCTGCAGGAGCCAAACTGTCCCTCAAGCCCGAGGGTTCCCTTGGAGCCAGGAAAACAGGACTGCGGTCCTGACGGCTGGTCCTGGCTTACCACAGCACCCCATAAAATTGGTGCCACCCTTCTGTGGACTGACCAGTCTGTGCCTCATCAGAGCACCTCCTTCAGGCACTAAGCCAGCCCTTCTCCATGTTCTCTCGGCTTTGTTAAGAGGCTGACTTGGTCTTGGTTAGCTCCTTAGCTAAGTGTCCTGCTAAGGACTTGCTTCATCTTACCTTCCAATGAGCGCTTCTGGCTGTAAATTCTACTGTTGCTTCACTTTCAATCTCTGTCACCACTAAAGCAAGGACTCACACTAGCTGGGTCCTGGCCTGGCCTTGAAGGTCTGGTTAAGTTTTGGTCAGATTGGTTTCATTCTCTCTTGACAAACATTTAGGGTGTTTCTGGCTCCTATTCTGTAGGGTGTCCAGATTCCTACTGATCTGTCATCAATACTCTGTATTGAACATCCTGCAACTTGGGTTCATCTCAGTTCCTGTAGCTCCAGATAGAAGGGGCCGTATCTGTTGGCTCTGCCTGGTGACCCACCTCTGCCAGTGGTGCCCAGGAGATGGGCTCCACCCAGAGACAGGAAGCAGCAAGCAGGAGAACAAGATGTGGCAAGTGGGTATCTTAGTCACTTTCTCGTCACTGAGACACAACACCTAACACCTGTAGGTTAAAGGAGGAGAGGTTTATTATGTTTCAGTCCATAGTCAGCTGGCTCCAAAGCAGGACAGCATGGCAGAGGGGCTTGGAGGAGGAGAGCTGCTCCCATCATGGTGCACAGGAAGCAGAGAATGAAGGGAGGAGCATAGAGGGAGATGAACCCTTCCAGGCTGTCCCCTCAGTGATCTGCCTCTTTGACCAGGCACTGCCTCCCAACAGCACATTTATCTATAGCAACCCATAATCCCATCACCTTTCAAACGCCACCGGTGAGCATATGAGGCTTTGCTGGAACACCCGGATATGTACCCTAACAGTGAGGCTACAGTGGGGAGGAAGCAGGTGTGAGCATCCTGTCCTAGGTCTGCAGGCTTTGACTCTGCCCCCAACACAGGTACATCCAGGGGAACCAAGTCAAACTCCAAGCTAAGAGCCTGGCTATGCCTGCCTTGCAGCTGTTCCCTGGGCACCTCTCTTTCCCTCTCTGAGCTGCTATCCTTCTATTCATAAAGTATGGTGAGACCCATGCCTGAGTGCTCTTCAGAAATCCAAGGCTCTCCGTCCTTAGTCTCGGCACTATTAGAGAGTTCCCCACATGCACTCTCACATCTACAGCTCCATGGCTTCCACAAATGCACGTGTTACTGAACTCAGCAGGACAGGCAGTTTTTCCACATGACTTACCCAACCCAGTCTTCCAACAGCAATAGGAGGTGGTACTGTTGCTGTCTGTCATGCCCACTGGGAAGCCGCAGCTGGCAGATACCCCATGGCCATCCTCGCCTCTTTTAACATGCCTAGCAGATTTGGCCTCCGTGTTGGCCCTGCTGTCCTCACAAAGTGATTTGGGAAATAGTTCCTCATCTTCTGTTTTCTGGGCACCTTTCTGTAAGATTGGTGATAATTCTTCAGCTGTTCAGAAGAATTTCTCAATGAGCCCACCTGCAACTAAAATTTTCACTGTGAGAAGATCTTAAATTATAGACTAAGTTTATGGACTTGGTACAGGACTATCCAGATCTTGTCTTCTAGTGTCAGTTTTGGTAAAGTGTGTTTCATCTAATATTTAAAATGGACCATCATAAAGTTGTTCATGCTATTTTCTTTTATCCTTTTAATGTTTGCAGTAGTTCTAATAATGTTCTCTTTTTCATTCTTTATAGTGGAAATTATATTTTCTCTTTTCTTACTCTTTCCAGGGATTTATTAATTCTATTAATCTCTTAAAGAACAAATTTTTGGCTATGTTGATTTTCTCTGGTGTCTTGTTGATTGCTTATTTGTTTTGTTCTATTTCATCAGTTTCTGCCTTTTTCATTATTTCTTTTTATCTTTGGGTTTATTACTCTTTTTTTCTGGCTTTTTGAGAAGCTTGGAATATTAATTTTCAACCTTTCTTCTAAAGCTATAAATTTTCCTCTACCTATTGCTTCAGGTGCATCCCACACATTTTTGTGTGTGTATATCTATCTATATCTATCTATCTATCTATATATCTACGTGTATATATATTTTGGGGGGGCTGGGAATGTAGCTCAGTGATAGCACACTTGCCTAGCATGCAAAAGGTCCTGGGTTTGATCCCCTCATATATATAAACATACTATATGTTATATATACATAAATGTATATATTTATAAATATATATTACATATATTTTTTGTTTGGTTTTGGATCTAGTTTTTTAAAATTTTATTTTAATGGTACATTTTAGGTGTACATAGTGATAACATTCATCATAGGGGATTTGTACCTGTACGTGCTGTATTTCGTTCCTTCTTTTTTTCCCTTTCCCCTCCCTTCACCTCCTCCTCCCTCCTTATTCACGAAATCTTCATTTCCATTTTTTCCTTCCGTTTCTTATTTCTCTGGTTTTGTTTTGTTTTTTTGAGACAGGGCGTCTTGCTATGTAGTTCAGGCTGGTCTTGAACTCACTACAATCCTCCTGCCTCAGCCTGCAGAGTATTGGAATTACAGGCATGTGCCACTACACCTGGCAGATTTTGGTATATTTTTACCCTTGACAATACGGTATTTTACAACTTCCAGCGTGATTTACTTGACCCTGAGTATCTGTAGGTGTAGTATTTCCTTTCTGAGTAGTTGGAGACTTTCTAGTAGTTTTTCCTGTAGTTGAGTTTTCATGTAATCCAAGAAGGACATGCTGTATGATTTCAGTCCTCTGAAATCTGCTGCCAGTTGTCTCAAGCCCAGACTGACGCCTATTTTGATAAACACCCTATGTGCATAGGAAGAGAATGTGCCACCTACAGCTGCAGGGTGAAGTACTGTACGCGTGAATTAGGTCGTGCCTGTTAATCTTGTTGCTCAGAATCTGTGAGGTTGGCTCCAAGATAAAGAAATAGATCAGTGGATTGGAATAGAACCCATAAACCGACCTTTCTGTAGGAAGCTTTTCAGTTAACAACGCGGGATTACTTGGAAACTCATATAGAAAGAAAAAGTGAGCTCTGACCTGTACCACATCATTCCCAAGGATTAATTAGTGACCTCTCATAGATCCAAATGTGAGCCCTAAAACAAGTTCCTAAAAGAAAGCACAGGAGAGTACCCTAATGAAAAACCACTAATCATGAAAGAAAAGACTGATAAATCTGGCTTCATTACTTTGGCTGGGTTCAGTGGTGCCTACATCTCAGCACTCAGGAGGCTGAGGCGGGAGAATCACTTGAGTCCATAAATTCAAGATGAGCCTGAGCAAGAAAGAGAGACCATGTGCTAAAAAACGAACAAACAAACAAACAAACAAACAAACCTAACCCTTGTTCATTAAAAGCAAAAGCAAACCACAGCACCGGAGAAGATACCTGCCAAATCTCCAGTACAGTACAAATGGAGGTACAACACAAATGCTCGTGCGGGACAAGAATCCACTAATCCAGAATATATAAAGAACCTCTGCAGATCGGTAAAAAAAACCCCAAAACACCAGGTAATCAATCCAGCTTTAACACGGAGCCAGGACGAACCAGGCAGCTGTGTGAGGACCGGTCCTGACACCCCTGGCTGGCCGGCACCACCCGCCTCCTCCTCCCAGTGTCCAGGGAACTGGTTAGGGCCTCCTTAAACCGAGGCGGGGCGGCTCCGGGCCGCTCCACGCTCCGCCCCGGGGCTGCCGTCTCCTTAGAAGGCGAAGCCGGGCCTCGCCCCTGCCGGCGGGACCTCGCCGCGCGCCCCGCACGCCCGCGGACCGAAGCCTGCGAGCGCGGGAAGCCGCGGACCTGGCTGGGCGTGGACGGGGCGCAGGGCGGGGGCGGGAGCGCGCAGCCCACGCCGGACCACGCGCCCCGGCCATGCGGCGGGAGAGGTGAGCGGGGCGCGGGCTGGAAGGACCCCGGCCCCGGAGCGGGTCCCTGGCCCCGTGGCGCTCGAGCCCGGGAACCCGAGGATGTGATGGGGGCTTCAGGAGACGAGGGCCCAGCCGCGCCCAGCGGGTCCCGGTGCGCCCTGGCCGCGCGCGCACGCTCTCTGGAGCAGGGACGCGGCGGGCGGGGGTCGGGGGCATCGGGTGCTGGGTGCCGGGTGCCGGTCCTGGTGCCGCTCCCTAGAGCGCTGTCCCCGCAGGTGCGGCGCCCCCTACCCGCGTGCTCGCCATGGAGGTGCTGCGCCGCTCCTCGGTCCTCGCCGCCGAGATCATGGACGCCTTTGACCGCTCGCCCACCGACAAGGAGCTAGTGGCCCAGGCCAAGGCCCTGGGCCGGGAGTTCGTGCACGCGCGGCTCCTGCGCGCCGGCCTGGCCTGGAGCGCTCCCGAGCGCGCCGCAGTGCCTGGGGGCCGCCTGGCGGAGGTGTGCTCCGTGCTTCTGCGCCTGGGTGAGTGCGTCCTCCTGGCCTCGGTCTTCCCGACGCGCTCCCTTGCCTGTTCGCCCAGCCCCCGGCATCTTGGCCAGCACCAGTGGAAAGCTAAAGCTCGCCTGGTTTAGTGGCTGAGCCTCAGAGTGACCCTTGGACTCAGCGGGGCGCAGAGATCCTTGGTGGGACCACGTGTCCCGTGTTTGTTTTGGAAAATAGGACTTTCAGTTGCTGGCTGAAATTCCGCTGCTCTTTCCTCTGCATTTGGAGACCTCCCAGGCTCCCCGGGGAGTCGTGGGGCACTTGTCTCCAGGGTCACAGGCCCCGGACTCTCTGCACCTTCGCCAAGGTCTGGACAACCAGAGGAAGGATGGACAGACCAACCCTCAGCCACCCCACGCATCCAGCCCAGCCTGAGGCTGTGCCTTTGAAGGGAGGTGTTAGGCTATCCCTGAGTGGTGGGTGGGAGCCAGTGCCCCTTGTCAGGTGGCCTCTTCTTGGGCCAACGCTGTGTGCTTTGCACTGTGTTTTGGTCCTGAGGAACAGGGCTGTGTAGACCCGGCCTGCCTGGGAGTGTGGGGAAAGTGTCTGGGGGCCAGCAGGGAGAAGTGAGCAGGCTCAGGGAGTTGGCCAGGCCAGGTGCCCAGTCGGTTGAGTAGGACTCTGCGAGGGCTGCTGCCCACCGTTTTCTTCGGCCAGTCTGCTGTGTGGGCAGGCTGGCTTCTGTCCTCTCTGTCCTCTCAGCAAGCAGCACCTCAGGAGTTCCCCACCTCCTGGCCAGTACATCCTGATAGCTAAGGGGGACCCCTGGGGAGGTGGCTTGGTTTCCTCCTGCTACCCATTCTCCTATGCGCAGCAGGCCCCCAGCCCCTCAATGTCCACAAGCAGAGAGCAGCCTAGTGGTGTCCCTGCAGCTCTGTCCTGGGGCAAGTCCCCCAGGGTCTGTGCTGGGGAGCAGCCAGGCCAGCCCTGGGAATTTCCATGCCACCCCCCACCCCGTGACTGGCCTCTGAGTTCTGCTCCTGTTCCAGATCTTAATTACTTAGATGGAGCACAGCTGGCCCTTATCACTGGCACAGTCCACTCGGCAGCATTTCCCTGTTTGCTTTGGCTGTTGAAGTGGTTGGGCTGGGGACACCCAAGCCGGGGGCTGTGTGGATTTCCAAGCACTGTCTCCCCAGTGCTTGCACCCTGTGCCAAGGGTGCCCCAGCCCCCAGGGCTGCGGGCATGGGAGGTGTTTCCTCCCCAGTGGCCCAGGCTGGAGGGTGTGCCAGTGCTGTGGCCCAGGCAGGGCTCAGCTTCTCTGAGTTCACCCAGGAGGCCAGGACAGGAGCCCTTTCAAGGCGCTGGGGGGCCACTTTGCCTACCTGTGTGGGCTGTGATGCCCACCCCTCCCCAGCTTTGGCTTTGGCCGCTTGCCAGTCCCGCCTACCGCCTGCCGCCCGCCGCCCACCCTTTGCAGCTCAGCTGCCTGCCTGCCTGCCTGTGAGTCACCAGCAGGCATGGATTCCCACCCCACCAGCCCAGCCAGCTTCCCCTGGGGGATGCTTGTCAGGGCCTAGTACCTCCTGGGTCTCTTTGTCCCTAGGGCCTGAGGGTGGTGGGGGTCAGGAGGTGGGGGCGAGAATCAGAGTAGTGGAGCTGGGGCTGGGTGAAGTCAGGTAGGGGTGAGGCTGGAGGTCCTGGGGTCCCCAGCTAGCCTGGCATGGGAGCTGCCTCTGACCCATGTGTGTGCCCACCAGGGGACGAGCTGGAGCAGATCCGGCCCAGTGTGTACCGTAACGTGGCCCGCCAGCTGCACATCTCCCTGCAGTCGGAGCCTGTGGTGACTGATGCGTTTCTGGCTGTGGCAGGCCACATCTTCTCAGCAGGTAGGCTGCTAGGCACACACAGCCCAGGAAGCTCAGGGAGGGCCAAGTGTGTGTGGGCCAGGCAGAAGCTGAGGTGCCAGGGAAGCCAGTCTCCATGAATGTGATGATGACCTTCGGGTGGCCTAGTGATCTCTAGCCTGTCCAAGAGGAGAGTGGGGAGCACCTGTGTCCTGTCAGAGCAGGCCCAGCCCCACCGCCCACCCTGGAGGAGTGGCCTGTGCTGACCCTCATGGCCTCTCCTGGCAAGGCTCCTCTGACCCTGGGGGGCAGAGTGGGGCTGGACTTGACTATGCCTTTCTACTTGGTGGCTGGTGCTGTGGGGGAACGTAGAATCCAGCCTCTGGTGCCACTGTTGGGTCACTGCTGGCCTCTCTGGACAGAAGTCACTGTGGCTAGGCATAGTGAGGGGAGAAAGGAAGGCTCCTCAGGCTGAATCCTGTGTCACAGGGTCATCTTGTTTCTGTAGCACATGCTGGACCCTTCTCCTAGGGGCAACAGGTGCCACAGACTGTGGTGTGGGCTGACATGGCCTGGTCAGTGGGTTGGTGGCTGGAGTCCCTGCCCAGTGCTCCTTGGGGTACTCAGAGCCTGGTGCCTTTGTGAGTCAGCAGATTAGTTTGCATCCCCCACTTTGGGCTCACTTTGGCTTCAGAAGCCCTATGTGCAGCCAGGGGCGGGCATGGTCTGGAGAGGAGGTGCAGCAAGACTGAGGAGCATCCCAGGACAGATAGGGTGAGCTGGTGCAGCCCCCACACAGTGGGGAACACAGGGCAAGGGAGAGGGCAGTGGTGGGGTGACTGGGCGGGCTCCTGGTAGAGGTGGCTGTGGGTGGGGCTCAGGAAGGAACCCAGAGTGGCAGGCGTCTGGGCCAACGACCACTTTGCCCCACCCTGGGGCATTGCTGGCGTGTCGGTGCTGCCTGGGTGTCTGTCTCCAGCCCGCTGGGCCGGTTTATGAGCCTCGGGCTGGATTTAAAAGGCAAGAACTTTCATTTCTGAGATTAAAAGGCAGGAACGTTCATTTCTGAGATCTCAGCTCTGGGTCCTGTGAGGCAGAGGCATCAACAAGGGACAGGGTCGGGCAGGGCAGCACCTCTCTACCTGTGCAGCCTTATAGGAGGCACCCAGAAGGTCCCTGGGGGAGGACAGGAAGCAGGAGGAGGGCAACAGTGCTGAGGACCAGGCGGGGGAGGTGTCTGCTTCCTGGGGGAGCTTATTCCCCTTGGAGGTCAGGCCCCTCCCAGTATCCACACCCCCACCTGACCCCCTCCTGGGCTTGGAACCCTGTAGGTCCAGGCCTGAGGCTGCAGCCCGGCCCGCTCCCGCTCCTGGGTTGTGTGCGCTGCAGCTGGTTTCTTAACCTCTCGGAGCCGTAGAGCCACCAGAGTAGGGAGCAGAGCAGCAAGGCTGCCAGGGCAAAAGTGACCTTGTGACTGCCCCCTTGGCAAAACCCAAACAGAAACTCAGAACAAAACAGTAAGCTCCTGAAAGATGTTCAGTGTTCAGGAAAGCGCCAGTCAAAGCTGCTTCAGACCCAGGAAGATAGCCAGCTCGGCAGTCAGCCCCAGGTCTCTCCAGGTGTGAAGTCAGGACCCCTGTATGCTGCTGGTGTGTGGTGCAGCCATGTGGGGAACTAGTCTGGCAATTCCCCATATGGTTAAACAGAGTTACCAGATTATCTGCCAGATCTACTCCTCGGCATATACCCAAGAGAAATAAAAACATACGCCACACAGAAACTTGCACAGGAATGTTCATAGTGTATTACTCATCACAGCTAAAAGGTAGAAACAAGTTGGGCATGGTGGTGCCCCACGCTTGTCATCCAGTACTCTTGAAGGCTGAGACAGGAGAATGGTAGGTTCAAGCTCAGACTGGGGAACCTAGTGACTTAGTGAGACTCTGTCTCAGAAATAAACAAATAAATGGATGTAGCTCAGTTCAAAGCTCTGGGTTCCATCCCCAGTACCACACACACAGGAAAGAACCCATGTGTCTGCCACTGGACACAAGGACATAAAGTATTGTTCAGCCATGAGAAGGTGTGCTAGCATGGGACCTTGACAGCAGGGTGCAGAATGGCGCGTGCCCAGCACAGAATGGAGCAGATTGTGTGGCTCCACTCCTGGAAAGTGTCCAGAGTAGGCAGATCTATAAGATGAAAGTGAGCCTGAAGTGGCCAGGGACAAGGAGGACACAGGGAGTGACTACTAATGGCTATGGGGCCTCCCCTGGGGCGGAGAAGATGTTCTGGGATTGGGTCATTGCACAACTCTGTGAAGATGCCAAATGCAATATCCTACATTGGTTTTTTGTTGTTGTTGTTTTGTTTTGTTTTTTGGGGTTTTTTTGTTTTGTTTTTGATTTTTGAGACAGAATCTCATTCTTAATTCAGGCCAGCCTTGAACTCACTAGGTAGCCCAAGCTGGCCTTGAACTCACAGCAATCCTCCTGCCTCATCCTGCAACATCTCACTTTTGAAAGATAAACTTTATGATAATGAAATTATATCTCAGTGAAAAAGAAAACACAGAGCCTAGGGAAAGCACGGTCTCCCCGAGACCTGTCGTGGATATGGCCCTGCCACAGCCCACAGGACAGCAAGCTCTGCCAGCTGTACAGATGGCAGACGCTGTGGCACATGTTCCTGGCATCAGGCCCTAAGGACCCATTACCATCCATATGCCTCCCACATGCCTGCAGGGACTGGCGGCAGGGTCTGCTGATCTGGGGCAGAACCCTGGGGGCAGGAGAGCGGCAGACCAGGGGGTCAGAGTGGTGCCCTGAGTTTGCCTGGGACAGGACCACCATCGAGGCTGGCAGGGTCAACCCAGCTGGGATCTGACTTGGATTTATTTGGAGAGAAATGGGATGTAACAACTAGAGTTCAGGCTGAGAGTGACATGGTCTGATTTCAGGGTCTGCCCATTTTTTACTGAGGTGAAACTCATCCATCGTACAACAGACCATTCTGAAGGGCACAGCTCAGTGCCATTTGGTGCATTCTGCATCACGCATCCTCACCACCTGTCAGTTTCAGGAGTTTTTCTCACTAGAACTCAGTGCCCACTTGGAGTCCTGCTCCGTGGCCCTCCCCAGCCCTGGGCCAACACCCCTCTGTGTCTGTCTCTGCCTGTCTTGTCCTGTCCCAACCTTCTGTGTGCACTGGCTCAAGGTACCCACAACATCCACATCCCATGTCTTGAGGCTCAGCATGTGGCAGACATCAGAATTTGGCTCCCTCGTGGCTGGGGATGCCTCTGGTGCCCGTCACTGTGGGTGGTGGTGGTGATCCCTGCTGTGCCGTAGTGATCGTTGGTGGATCAAGAGCGCTGTGTAGACTTTGTACACGCTGCTTCCCAGGATTCTGTCAGCCCACTGCTGGCCACACACTGTGGCTTTTTGGGCACTGCAGACATCCACAGCGTTCTTCCTGGCATAGTGGAGACTGCTGGCACCTTGTCCTTACGTGGCTTTACACAGCTTTAATGGGATTGGTCTTGATCTACATCTTGTTTTAATGTACCTTTCTTTGATTATTAGTGGGGTTAAATTTTTTTATGTCTAATGCATTAATTGCACCTTATTGTTCCTGTTCTGTGCTCGTATTTTGAAAGGTTTCCTTTTTCATGGATTATCAATGTAAGTATAAGAAAACATCCTATCACATGACCTGAGAGTGCTCTTCCCCCTTCATTGTATCTTTTCCTTCCAGGTGGCCCTGTCTGGTTCCTGCCTCTCAGGAGGACTGAGGTTGGCCCCAGCTCCTCCTCCTTTATCACGCGTGGACAGCGGGCCTTGCCCCGCTGCCTGGCAGTGTGGTTTGGAGAAACAGGCCAGGGTGGACACTGCTGGGGTGCTGTTGTTCTCTTGGTCCCTGTGGCCTCCGCCATCAGACAGTAGGCTGATGAATCCTGAGCAGTGTGCAGTAGAGACTGGGAGCTCCATCTGCCCAAGCACTGCCCTGAGCCTGAGCAGGACTGACCTCAGAGATGGTGGCCAGGCTCCCTTGGAGGGGTCCGCTGGCCAGCACTGTCAGTGTGGGGACCTGGTTGGCACCTCCCCTGACCTGTGGCCCTCTTTCTGCAGGTATCACATGGGGCAAGGTGGTGTCCCTATATGCAGTGGCTGCAGGGCTGGCCGTGGACTGTGTACGGCAGGCCCAGCCTGCCATGGTTCACGCCCTGGTCGACTGCCTTGGGGAGTTTGTGCGCAAGACCCTGGCTACCTGGCTGCGACGGCGAGGTGGATGGGTGAGCACTGCATTGTATGGGAGATGGGGGTGGCAGGCCAGGACAACTTGGGATCTGTCGGCAGCTCTGGGCTGGCTCCTGCTGCCTGGATCTGGCTCTTGCCCCACCATGAGGTCAAGACTGGTGACCCCCAGGATGTGCCCAGCAAGAGTGGTCAGCAGAGGTGGCCTGGGAGAGGCAGTGCTCAGACCCTCAGGCTCTGTGGGGAGAAGGTGGGAAGGGATAGTGGCCTTGATGTCTCCTCCCCAACCTGGGCAGCCTCCAGGGAGGACTACAGCCCCAGCTGGCCCTTGGCTTCACCTCAGGAGATCTCAGTCACCCCACAGGGTCCTTTGTCCTGTCACCCTGGTTTTGCTGGGGAGAGAGCATCAAGGCCCCTGCAGGTGGAGCCCCCTCTATGCCCAGGCCCCTGGCCAGTTGGGCTTGGAGACTCTGCCCCTGTCTTCTGAGCCTGGCTTCCCCTCCATGGGGCTGGGCTCACAGGGTAGGAGTGCTGCATGTGCTCTGGGTGGCACTGGGGTCACTTCTTGGCGAGGTCAGTGCCCTCTCTGGGGAATCTGAAGCCGGATTGGTCCCTTCCTGGCAGTGCAGGCCCCAAGAGTCCCAGGAGGAACGCTGGGCCCCCTGTTCCCCGTGGGGCAACCGCTAAGAGGCGGCCCTGGCCAGCAGACATTCGCAAGGCCCTGGCTGTGCACCAGGCTCCTCTCCCCCTTCCCTTGGCAGCCTTGCAGCCCCCTCTGGTACAGGGTGCTGGGGCAGGGACCTGGTCTTGCTCTCTGACTCTCCCCTCCTCCCTGCAGACCGATGTCCTCAAGTGTGTGGTGAGCACCGACCCCGGCTTCCGCTCCCACTGGCTCGTGGCCACACTGTACAGCTTTGGGCGCATCCTGAAGGCTGCCTTCTTCATGCTTTTGCCAGAGAGATGAACGCCCACCTGGTACCTTGCGCCCAACCTGGGAGCACTGCGCCTGGACAGCCTGTCCCCCTCCTGAGCTCCATGCCACTGCAACCCCCAGCCCTCCTCTCTGAGCCCCTGCCCAAGAACCAGGGGAAGCCTTGGGCCCTGCCCTGAGCTGGCCTCGGTCCTCATGGGCAGCAGGCCCTGCATCTCCAGGCTGAAGGCTCGTGTGCTGGCTGTTTAGCCCATTCTAGACAGTGCACCTGCCATGACTGAGTCCTGGTGTGTAGGGGGCAGGGTGGGGCTCTAGCCAGCATGCCTGATAGCCCAGCACAAGATGCTGTGGACGAGGATGGTCTGTGGGAGCTGAGCCCAGGAAGGCTTCATGCTCTGGAGGGCGAGTGTGACCCATCTGTCCCTTGTGCTGCCCTCAGGACCCTGAGAACTCAGATGCTGGGGAGCCTGGCCCCTCATGGTCACCAGAGGCCTGACTGCCCCCAGACTCTCCTTAGTACCCATAGTTCCCCCAGCAGGGGACACATGAGGTCCCGTAGCCCCTGCTAGCCCCTCCAGCCCGAGTGACAGGGTGCTCAGGAGGGCATGTGGCCAGAGGTGCAGTGATCAACATCCATCTTCCAGTTCCCTGAACCCCCTGCAGGTGCCCTGCCCCCTGCCTCCTGCCAGGCAGTGTGGTTCAGGAGGGCCCCATCCAGCCCCGGGTCAGTGGTGGTCAGGCCCCTAGAGGGATGCTGGCAATAAACTCCAGACTGTTGGTCTCATGTTAGATTCAGTCTCATGTGTCCACGGTCTCCCAGGGGACTGTGAGAGGTATGAGGAGCTGCTGGAAAGCACTAGGGAGGGGGTTCCTGGGACTGCTGCTTTGTCTGGTTACATCTACAGGCACCAATGCTTGTTCCCAGCAGTGGAAACAGTGAGCAGTGTGAGGGGCAGTAGAGACATGGAGGATGTCACCCCTGGGGCTCCTGATCAGTTTCTTAGGGGAGGCAGGGCTTGGGTGACCTTAGAACTCCTGAGCTGGAGATTGTGGGGTTGCTGTTGGCCCAAGTTGCACAGGACAGAGTGGAAAAGATGAGCTCAGGGACTCGGATTCCCAACTTGGGCACCCCATAAATGACTTAAAAGTTATACCTCCACTGTCTCCTTCAGGTGAGGACTGAGCCCCTGCACTCCAGAGCCAGGGCCCTGTCCTTCTAGTGACTGGGATATACATCGAGCTCCCAGCCTCATGATTGACCTAGCTGAAGTGAGGATCCTAGAGGGAAGACCCCAGGGAATCAGGGACATTGAGCCCGGTGCAGTGGCCTCCACCCTGGGCAGCATGGGGCCCCCCTGAACTCCCTATTGCCCAACTCTTCCAGGCTCCCTGCCCCTCTGCTTGTAGCTGTATAACCATACACCATAAGCACAGGGTGCCCGTGAGGAGGGGCTGCAGCTGGTGGGGGTAGAAGGGCTCTGGCTGCTGACCTTGGCCCACAGGTGGCCAGTGGAGCCCCCAGAGAGCCTTTTCCCTGGGCCTTGTGCAGAGGGAGCCAGAGACCAGGGGACGGAATGTTGGTGGGTCTGTCCCCCCTGCCCCTGCAGTTCTTTGTCCCCCAGGTCCCCCCTCATCCTCCCTCATGCCCCAGTCCTGAGGCCAGTACTTTGCCCTCCGTTGACCAGGGGTCTGCTAGCCACATCTCCACCACCTCAGGCTGCCGCTGCCACTGCCGCCCATTTTGAAGTCCTGCCCTGGGTCACCCTGTACCCACCAGTGTCACTCAGGACTCTGACCCTGGAGGCTGAGTCTACCAGGATGAACATGCCTAGCATGGGGGAGCACACCTATAAGAGGCTGAGGCAGTAGAATCACAAGTTTGAGGCTAGCCTGGACATCTTAACAACACTCTCTGAAAATTTTAAAAAGGGCTGGGGATGTAGCTCAGTGTGCAGTCCTGGGTTTAATTCCTTGTATTGAAAAACAAAAACAACAAACACTTCCCTCAGTGTCACTGCCAGGATGAAAGAGAAGCATGAGTGCTTCAGAAACAGCCAGGTGAGACCACTCCCTCCTCTAATCCAGGCCACATTCTGCTTTAGCCCCCAGAGGCTTACACGCATGTGCACACTTGTGGACATGTGTCAAAGACCAACACTGGTTGCTCAGGTGCCCAGTTCTCGTGGCCCCGATTTGCTCAGGTCATTCTCATCTGACTGTAGCCCCTGTGTTGTCTCCTTTAGGCAGCTTTGCTGCAGGGCGGGGCTCCCTGCTTACAGATGGAGATATCCTCCCAAGTCTACCCAACTCCAGCCCAGGTGCCAGGTGGATATTCAGCCTCCCCACCAGAGTTTACCCTTTTGTACAACAAGGGTTGAGCCAGATAACTGCTGAGGTCTTCTAGCCCTGCTCAGCCTCTTTTGAGGCAGAGTCCCAGAGGATGAGGATTTTGTGCACAAGGTCCCTAGCCCCTCTGAACTGTCCTGGCCACTCCTTTCCCCCCAGGCCCTGCTGCTGTGCCCTAGGTCCTCCCCACCCTACAGCATTGTCTGCTCCTCCTGTGCCTGAGGGGGACCCAAGGCCTGTGGGGACTGTGTGGATCTGGTGGGGGGGCCCTCCACCCTCCTGGAGCAGAGGCTTTGGGACATTTCTTGCTCAAGAAAGCAATGTTTGGGCACTGAGAACCCAGAGAGTAGCAGGGTTTGGAGGAGCACAGAGGCACTGTGGTGGCTGGGTGTGCATACAAGTGTAAAAGACACAATGGTAGAGACATGGGTTTTAACAGCAACAAGAGGACAGAAGGAAAACCCTAAAAATACCTTAAAGACACCAAAATAGATGTGAAGAGATAAAAATTGTTCCTGGGTGGGGAAACTCTCATAAACAACCCTGTCACACAGTCATGATGCTAATGTCATCCTTATAAAAAGCCCAGGACGTTTTCCCTTAAATCTAAACAAGCTGATTATGAAGTTCATGAGAGAGAAGCAAAAATAGGAAAAACCTCAAAGTGAAGAGCAGGGGAGAGCCCAATCCTACCTGCTTCCACTGGACTGTGTGGCACTGAAGCACAAGGAGATGGCACCCAGAGGCCCAGACCCCTGAGACGGTGCCCAGGCTAGGGTCATGGTGGCACCACCACCCAAGAGGCAACTGTCAGCCTTGGTGACAGACTGGGACAGATCTGCACTGCATCCTGCATGCCAGGACAATGCCATGTGGAGCAAGAGGGACACAAACAATGAATAGTACTAGAAAAAAAAGGTGATTTCCCTTTGTGATTAGGGGATGGACAAAATTTTCCTACATGAGTTTAAATCCAGGAACAATAAAGACAAATACATAGTGGAAAAGTGGAAATACTTAACAATTTAAAAAGCACTAGTAAGGAAACGAAGAGTAAGTGGCTGTTGGCTGTTGGGCTGGGGCAGCAGAACAGGGTTTCACAGGTAGAAGGTTTCCTTTGGAGAGGAAAATACGGACATAGAGGCAATGGTCGCACCACATTATGACTACCAAATGCTACTGAGTGTACACTTTAAGACGGTTAAAATGTTGAATTTCGAGCCAGGTGTGGCACATGCCTGTAATCCCAGCACTTGGGAGGCTGAGGCAGAAGGATTGGCTCAAGTTTGAGACCAGCCTGAGCTACATAGTGAGTTCAAATTCAGCCTGAATTACAGAGTGAGACCCTATCTCAAAAACCAAAAGTTTTATGTTGTTATCATTTTGCCTTAATAAATAATTGTAATTTAAAATGAAGGATGTTAGGATTAATATTCCTAATTCAAAAGAGCTCATGAGCTCGGAAAATCAAGACAAGATAGAATATAAGAGAAATGCAACCCACAAGTACCCTAAAGCCCATTTCTTGCCTCTTGGCTTGGCACCAATCCAAATTTGAACCAGTCTGTTGTCCATGGGGTGGGCATGTTGTTCAAGGTGTGGGGTGTGGGGGTATGAAGTGTGTTCCACATGGAGAAAGACAGCACCCACAGCCAGGTAAGCACTGATCCTGTGACTGGCAACCCCACTTCTCAGGCCCCATGCCTGAGATGCCCTGGGAAAACCCCATGTGACACAGTTGTGCACCCGGCTGTTCACTCTGACACTGATCAACAGAAGACACAAGCAGCCCCTGCCCCATGGGGGGGTCTGCTGAATGAGCCTGGCACCCCTGCCCACTGGCACCCACTGGCACCTAGATGCAGCCCTGGAAATGTCAAAGCTGGGTGTGGTGACCCATGCCTATTCCAGCAGTCTGGGAGGCTGAGGCAGGGGAATTGCAAGCTGGAGCCTATCCTGGGAAATTAGCAACTTTTAGTGAGACCCTGTCTCAAAACAAAAACTAAAAAGGGGCTAGGGGGGGCTGGGGATTTAGCCCAGTGGTTAGAGCGCTTGCCCTGCAAGCACAAGGCCCTGAGTTTGATCCCCAGCACCAAAAAAAAAAAAAAAAAAAAAAAGGGCTGGGGGTGTACAGCTCAGTGCAAAGGCCCTTGGTTCAAGACCCAGTACTGCCAAAACAAGCAAACAAAAAAAAGTCAAATGATTTGCATGAGTAAAATTAGCTTAAGCAATACAACAGTTAATTTTGGGAAATTAAACAGCTTAACTTGTGTGCCAAGTTGGTGACATACGCACAAAGAGAAATTACTCCAATTATATTTTCACTTTGTATTTCTAGGGAGAATAGCAAAATTATCAAAGCTCGAATCAGCAGACTTGTTAATAACTTATTATTTGGAAACAATGATATGTATCTTGTAAGATAAAGCAAATAATTCAGCTGGGGATTTTTTTTGTTTTTTGTTTTTTTTGTGGTGCTGGGTATTGAACTCAGGGCCTTGTGCTTGCAAGGCAAGTACTCTAACCACTGAACTAAATAGATAAAGCAAATAATTCAGTGGACCAAGGTTTTCAGCTTAAAGTATAAAACCAAAGAATATAAATAAGAAACCCCTATAATCCTGGAATGCAGATGGTCTGAGCTTGTGCACTTTACGCCCATGCTAATGTAACTGGGGAGGAGGCCTGGGCTCCGGTGTGACCTGTGTGGCTCAGGGGACCAAACAGAAATGGCCAGGCCCTGTCCCTGGAAAGTCCTGGAGGCTGAGTGGCCAGGCTGCATCTCAACCACCACCGCCCTGGGAGAAGGGCAGCCCCCAGAGACCCAGGCTGCAAAAGAAATAGACAGTACTTGATTAAAATGACCCTAAGGCTCTTCCTCTTCCTGCAAACGGCCTGAGGTGATCTGCAAAAATGTTCTCTTGACCCAGAAGTCCCCACGAAAATTATACAAATCAAGAGGTTTGCATCTTTATGTTCACTTTAAGAATACCCATGAGGTCTGGGGATTTAGCCCAGTGGTTAGAGTGCTTGTCTCACAAGCACAAGGCCCTGAGTTCGATCCCCAGCATCAAAAACAAAACAAAACACCCATGAAACAACCCAGGCTGTGTAGGATGTGCATATCTGGAAAGCCACCAAGCATCTGAAAGATGTCACTTTAAAGAAACGATGTGTAGCCAGGTATGGTGGCACACACCTGTAGTCCTAGCACACCGGGACACTAAGTCAGGAGGATCCCAAATTTGAGTCCAGCGTGGGCAATTTAGTGATTTAGCGAGATCCTGTCAGTGTGCAGGCTCTAGATTTATTCTCCAGTAAAAAAAAAAAAAAAGACAAGCCGTGTGTGGCATTTGGTGGTACAATGGTGGGGATGGTTGGTTAAGTTATTCCAGGCCCAACAGTGGACCAGACACGGTTGGTGGCCCAGGAAGTGCTGAATTTTTGCTGTGCTTGCTTAAAAATGCAGCGCAGAGCTGAGCTTAAGGGTTTAGGTTCTCTGGTCACCAAGCACAGCCAGATGGATCAAGCATCCACATCGGGCTCCCCCTGCCTAAGGAGGTGATGCTCACTGTGAGGAACAGACTGTCCTGACAGGAGAGGAGGCTGCACGGAGGGTAAAGTGTCCCAGAGGAAGCCAAAGAAACAAACTCATGGCATGGGGGCAAATGCAGCCAAATCTTTGCAAATAAAACAGCTTCTAGAACTGGGTGTGATGGCACATACCTGTCATCCCAGCATTTGGGAGGCTGAAGGGGGAGGAGTGCCTCAAGGTTGAGATCAGCCCGGGCTACACAGACCCTCTCTCAAAAATCCAACAAATGAATGAGTGAATGAATGAATGAAGCAAAGGACAGCCACCTTGCAGCTGTCACAGAGGGCCAGGCCTGGCTCCTTGTGTCCTGTGCTGTGAGGAACTGAGCACCCAGAGGTGTGTTTGCAACAGGACAGAGGACAGAGGACAGCAGGATGAGCTGCATGGGGAGGATGCTAGGGACCTAGGCAGGGGCAGTTTGGGGACAAATGGCCGATGACCTAACAACACAGGGAGGGAAGTGGGGCTGGTACAGGTCAAAGCATCCTGACAGCTGTCACCCCCAACATGAGCAACTGTGTCCTGGACAAGGCAGTGATGGGGGCCAAAGGCAGGAAAGGGGCTGGAACACCGCATAACTTCCACACCTCTTATCAAAATGGCACCAGAAGCTGGGCACGGTAGCACATACCTATAATCTCAGCAGTCTGGGAGGTAGAGGCAGGAGGATCTCAAATTCAAGCTCAGCCTGGGCAACTCTAACTTAGCAAGAACTTGTCTCAAAATTAAAAATGGGCTAGGGATACAGCTCAGTGTGAAGGCCTTGGGTTCAATCTCCCCCTTGCCAAAAAAACCAAAAACACAAAACAGCCCCAGGACTACACCAGCCATGTCCCTCTTGAGAGCCTCTTGCCCTGCTATGGGCCTCCTGGCATGGGCTCGAACACCTTAGACTGCCAGCCCCAGCCCTTTGGGCCTGGCCATGCCTCACCCAAGGGCAGACATCAGCCTGGCTCCCTGCTGCATCCCACCCTGGTCATGCTGGTGCAGTAAGCTAAAGGCCTAGTGTGTGAAGCAGATCAAACCCTATAGGGTGTTATGTGAGCTGGGCTGTGGCACAGGGGCCCGGTGGATGCTCAGAAAGCTTCATCATATAAAACACTACCACGACAAATGCAACGCTGTGTTGCAGAGTACAAACAAAACCACACAGGGCTGACCTGTGCCCCAGGAATGCCCTGACCACAGGGAACAGGCTTGGACTCTGTCTGGAAAGTGATGAGAAGTAACAGCAACTCCTTTTTAGAATTTTTTTTTTTTTTTCTTTTTGGTTTATTGAGACAAGGTTTCGCTATGTAGTTCACACTGGCCTTGAACTCTTGGGCGGTCCTCTTGCCTCGGCCTCCCAAGGGCTGAGATTACAGCTGGGCACCATGATGCCCAGCTTTTTGTTTTGTTTTGAGACAGGGTCTTGCTATGTGGCCCAAGCTGGGCTTGAATTTGTGGGCTCAGGCAATCCTCCTACCTCAGCCTCCTGAATGTTAGGGCTGCCGGTGTGTGCCACCACATCCAGTATGACAACGCTTTTGGTTCCATCTTTTGTCTTCAACTTGCTGCTGACTACTCTACTGAAGATTCGTATGTAGTTTAGATCTTGTTAAAACTGCAGTGGCAGGGGACATTCCTTAATTTCTTAGGGAAAAAAGACCTTTGGAAAATAAGCGATCAGCAGCACATGAAAAAATGCACAATCTGCACAGTGATACTATCCAAAATCCTCAGCCATAAAAATAAAGGCCTTTTATTTGGTTTCTCTATGCCATTACAGCAACCTCTGGAGCACTCTCCATCGTCCGCAGCAGCAAGACCTCTGCTGCTTTGACCTCACCAGGCCCCCCAGGTGCCGCAGCTTACTCTGGGTCAGGGGGTCACCTTCTTGTAGGTGATGCGAAGATGCTGAGTCATTGGCTGTGTAGTGGTTGCCATGGAGACCGTCTGTTCAAGCTTGCCTTCAGAATTCAGCCGGAATTTTCGGGTGATCTGAGAGAGAACAGAATACCACACCTTAGTTTTCTCTCTGAAACATTCAACAAATGCTGGAGCACCCGCCTGTGCTAGGACCTTTCCCAGGTCTGGGAATCTGGTAGTGTCCCCACCAGGAGGTGACAGACACTGAACAGGCACTACCTGAGCGCAGGTGAGGTTGGGGCAGGGAGTCCTGGCAGTCCCCAGGTAGACATGAGTTGGTCCCTCGGGTATCTGGACCCTGTCTCTGTCTCAGTCTCTGCCAACCAATGCTATCAGCTTTCCTGCTGCGAGAAACTCACCCAGCCTGACCTGGGCCACCCTGTTCCAGTGCTCTGGGGACACCGAGCTATCAGAAAAAGGCCCAGTGGCCACTTGTGTTAAAGTGTGAACACCTGCACCACTTCCACTGTTCTGCATTCCAGAAGGTGTGAGGTGGGCCTTGCCTCTGTGGCTACCTCCCATCTGCCACAGAAAAGCCACAGAAGTCAGTTTCTTTTTTTGTAATACAGGGCTTTGCATTGTACCTCACCCTACCCCATCCCTTATTTTGGGAACTGGTGATTGAACTCAGGGCCTTGCACTTGGTAGGCAAACACTCTACCACTGAGCCAAATTTCCAACCTCTCCTTCCTCACCTCTTTTTATCTTTTGAGAGAGGGACTTGGTGAGGAGACCAGGCTGGCCTTGACCTTGTGATCCTCCTGTCTCAGCCTTCTGAGTGGTTGGCATCACAGGTATGCTTCACTGTACCTGGCCAGAAATGCCAGATTTTAAAAAATCTGTTTATCCAGGCATGGTGGAGCATGTCTATAATCCCAGTACTTAGGAGGCTGTGACGGGAGCATCACCATGAGTTCGAGGCCAGCCTGGACTACATAGTGAGACCTTATCTCAAAAACAAACAAACAAAAAAGGAAAGCATGTGGGACCACCAAGGCCACCGGGACCAAAGTCCCTGAGAAGGGAGCGGAGATGTCACCAGCTGGGAACACTGTTGGGTTGGAGGCTGTGCTGAGCCTGGTGAGAGGAGGTGGTGCCCAGGGCTGGGATTCAGCACTGTCTACACTGAAAGCACAGGGGAGAGAAAGGGGATGTGAATGGGGATGAGTACTGCACGTGTACCAATTCCCCACAGGGAATGTGATCATTATACACTACAAATATCTACTAATAAAAAATTTAAAAAATAAAAATAGAACAAAGAGCACCTACAACCTCATGGTGAGAAACCAAGACAGGGAGGGCCAGCACCTCAGGGACATCGGGGGCGTGGCTGGCATAGCAACCAGGAAAAGGAAACGGAGAAGTGAGCTGTCCACAACAGCAGATGACACAACATCTGTGTGGGAGGCCTAGGAGGGCCCAGAATGGGACTTCGGCCTGTTCCCGCCTGCCAAGGTGACTGTAGACAGCTCAGAGGGCTCAGGGCTAGGATAGGGAGACGTCTGTAATGTGAAGCAAACAGGACAGGTCAAATGCCAAGGGGCAGCAGGAGAGGAGCCACAAGGAGCCTGCAGCCTCACCACGTACAGAAAGTCCCAGGAAACCCCCAGAGGGCTGTCCTGACCAGGCCACATCCATTTGCCCCATGCACAAACTGGCAGGACAGAGGGGCCCCTCAAGAGTCCCCACGTCATGTGCTCCTGACTGCCCACACCAACCTGAGCGAAGAGCACCTGGCACACGCTGACAGCTCTGCTCAGCCAGGTCACTCTGCAGAGGTCCGCAGGCACTGGGTCTTCTCCCCAGTGCCACATCCGGGCCCTAAACCATGTCTCTGCCTCCCTCTGCACAGAAGGAGGTGCTCTTGTTTCATCCAGAAAACCCAGGGGCTTGGGGATTTAGCTCAGTGGTACAGTGCTTGCCTAACAATTACAAGGCCCTGAGTTCGATCCCCAGCACCAAAGAAAATAGAAAAAGAAAAAGAAAACCCAAAGTTCTCACAAAAATAAATGAAAAAAACCCAAATAAAACTGGAGTAGAATAAACAAATGCTGGCAAGTGTGATTAAGACAGAGAACACAGACACACACAAAACAGCAGAAAAATGATGATGATGCGGATTGGCAGGTAAGCAGTGTGTTCATCCTCCCTGATGGGATCGACATGCAAAGACGGGCCCTGCAGACAGTGGCAGGGAGCCTGCAGGGGACAGGTGGAGGAAGAGAAAGAGCCAGCATCATGGTCAGACACCTCCGGGAGGTCTGCCAGTGACAGATCCCATGGCAGGTGGCCTTTGTTAAAGAACAGAAAAAGTGGAAAAGCTCCCAGATCGGGTTACAAATAATATTGATACGAAAATGGATGCTATCTGCAAAATTTATTTAATATACTGTGACAAGTAGGAGTTATCCCCCCACAGCAAATATGACTCAATGTTTTGAAGATATTAATATAATTTACTGTATTGATAGCTTCAAGTAAAAAAAGCATAGAATCTTCCCCAAAAAGGCTGTATGTAAAAGCATTTGATAAAATTCCATAGCCAAGCATGGTGGTGCACATAGGTAATCCCAGCACTCAGGAGGCCAAGACAGCAAGACTGCTGTGAATTTGAGGCCAGCCAGGGCTACATAGTGAGTTCAAGGCCAACGTGAACTACACAGTGAAAACCTGTCTCAAAAACAAAAAACAAAAATATTGACCTTGTTTTGGTGCTGGGGTTTGAACCCAGGGCCTTGACATGCTGTACAAGTACTCTGCCATTGAGTTACATCCCTGGTCCCTAAAACCCATCTCTGCAGACAGTCCTCAGCATGCTGGAAACAGAATCATCTTAACTGACAAAGGTATCTTTTCTACCAGAAGGTGACCTGCAGAAGCACCTCCTGAGTAGGGACGAGTGTTTCTGTTGCACTCAGGGAAGGCCACTCAGCAGGGCTGTGCTGGACATCCGGCTCCAAGAGTCCCAGAAGGGCCCGTGCAGCAAGGACAACAGACACCAGAAACCTTGTGCAGATGTCAGAAGTCAATTATGGGATGAACAGGATGCAGCATTAACTATTGTTATTGTTATTTTGTTACGAAAATTTGTTTTTATTTTTTCTTTAAAAAAACCCACAAAGCACTTGAGCATAACATGAAATGACCTGTATGATTGAAACCATAAAGAAATAAAGCTTTCGGGTTGGGGACAGAACTCAGTGGTGAGCACTTGCCCAGCAGGAGCGAGGCTCCAGATTCCACCCCCAATACCATAAATAAATAATAAGTAGAAAGAAATGGAGGTTTTTATTTGTACTGAAATCTGTCCGAGACCTGGAACTACTGCACTGCACTGCCAGACTGTGGTCTTCTGGTACAGATGGAAAGATGTCACTTCTCCTCAAATTAACTCACGTGTTCAATCTGATGTACCTTTGGGGACCTTGAGAGGCTCATTTACATACACTTATATTGAGATGCGGCAGAGTGGAGAGTGCTGCCTAGCATGTTAGGGGCCCTGGGTTCCATTCCGAGCACCACCAGAAAAGAAAAGTTCATCTTGAAAAGGAAGTGCTGCCAGGCATGGTGGTGCACGCCTGTAATCCCAGCACCCAGGAGGCCGAGGCAGGAGGATCACTGTGAGTTCGAGGTCTACGTGGGCTACATAGTGAATTCAAGGTCAGCATGAACTATACAGTGAGACCCCATTGCAAAAAACCAACCAAACAAACAGAAAGGAAATGCTAAATACTTAAGAATAAGAAAATGGCAGAGAAGAGAAAAGAACACGGGGGACTTTCCTTTATTTATTTAGGGTGCTGGGAATCAAACTCAGGGCCTTTCCCTTGCTAGACTAGCACTCTACCACTAGGGCTAAATTCCCAGCCCCCTCCCAACCCCAAAATTTAATTTAGTTTTTGTTTTGTTTTTTAGGGTCTTGATATGTAGCCTAGGCTGGCCTCGAACTCACAGTGACCCTCCTGCCTCGGCCTCCCAAGTGCTGGGATTACAGGTATGTACTACCATGCCCAGCGTGGTGAGGGACAACTTGCTTTTAGATATGAAAGTGGAATGGAAAGCTATGTGAATTTAAGTATTGAGTTACTGGGGAAGAAGCAGACAGCAGAGGAAGGGAAACAGAGCCTGGTGCTACTGCAGGATGCTTGGGGCTAGGGTCAGGGCGGGACTCATGAAATGGGGTGGCGCTGCTGGTCATAGTCTGGGAAGAGCTGGAGCCGCACATGGCATCAAGCACTACAGACACTGAGCAAGATTAAAGGTCTAAATGCAAAAGGAGAGCTGCAACAGTACAAACAAAGTGTAGAGTGGTTTTCATCACCTTTGGAGTGGAAAACACCTTTCTGCATAGCAACTGGGTCAGAGAGGTCCAGGAAACCTCCTGAGATGACAGAGAGAAGCCTTGTGCTTGTAGGACAGAGCCCACCCCAGAATGACCATGGAGGGAGACACCGGACAGATAGAGAGCAGGTGCAGACTAATGGCCAGGCAGTGAAAAGCTCTCAGGAATCAGTAACCCAATGACGACCACAGAACACCAGGCTGGACTCTGCACATCGAGCACACAGAACAAGATGTAAGTGGCCAGTGGGCATGCACAATGAGCCCTCTCACAAGTCAGGCTCAAAATGTGGATGAGCAGGTACAGCAGCACACACCTGTAACCCCTGTTACTCCTGAGGCTGAGGCAGGATGATCCTGAGTTTGAGGCCAGCCTGGGGAACTCAGCAAGATCCTGTCTCAAAATAAAAAGGGCTGAGCATGTAGCTCAGTGGTGGGGCACTTACCTAGCATGTCCAAGGCCCTGGGTTCCATCCCCAGTACAGGAAAAAAAAGGGGGGAAACAACCAACACTCTATTATATTTTATCAAATTCAAAGGAACAAAGAGCCTGAGGTGAAGGAGAGGTACCAGAGACTCCCTGCAGTGCCAATGGGACTGTAGGTATCAAGAAGAACAGTTTACTAGTAGCCGTCAGAATGTTAAATGCACTGGTGCTCTGACCCTGCAACTTAACTGGAAGAAATTTACCCCAGGGTACGTCCCGATGTGGATGTATCTGTGTATTTGGACAACACGAATATGAAGGAGTGTTTGTTGAAGGACTAACAAACCTGAAAACAACTTACATGCCCATCCAGCAGGGACTTGGTAACTGAATTAAGGATGGTGTGCGAAGTGAAAAAGGGAAGACAGCAACTATGGACAAGCCACATGGGAACGTGGCTGCCTGCTGACTGCTATGGACACCTGGACATGGGCTGGAGGGTGGTTGGGCTCACCTGCTCTACGTGGGGCTCCTTGGCGAAGGAGATCCTGGCGATGGAGTGGGATGCAATGCACAGCTCCTGCCCGTTCACCTCGCCCTCCTCCACCTCCACAATGCCTGTGGGGGAGATGGACAGTCACCTCCACAGCCAAGCAGGCCTGAGCCCCTCTGGCCCCCACAGGCCTCTGGAGACAGGTGCTTCACAGCAGGTCATCTGTATGGGGGGCTCTGGACTCCCTCTGGCTTCTGTCCACTTCCATGCCCACCAGTGCCCTGGGCACCAATCCCCCCAAGCTAGGCACGTCCTGGGCGGGTGGGAAGGTCAAGGTCATGCAGGCCGATCTGAATGATTCCTGGGTGACAAGCCTGGCTGAAGAAGCCTTTAGAATGCCCCTCCCTTATGAGCCCTGCCTTGGGCAGACAGGGAGGTACAGGGGCACTAGAGGGGCCAGGGGTGCCGCAGGAGGGCAGCTGAGGCCTGGAGGACCGCAGCTCTACCATTCCCACCCTGCAGCCACAGGCAGGGACACCCCAACAGGTCACATGAGACAATCTGCCCAGCCTAAGGAGGAGCACCTGTGTTCTGTGCACTGACGAAGGCCACCTTGTTGGTGTCAGGCTTGAGGCGGATGAAGCCGCACTCCCTATGCATGGGCTTGCGCGTGTCCGGATGGAAGGAGTTGAACCTGCGCAGGAGGTGGAGACATGAGCAGCACCCGCAGGAGCCAAAGACACAGCAGCGGGGCTCCCCTGATCTGGCAGGGGCTCCCCGCTACTGTCCCCACCCCATGACAGCTACTTGCTAGCTCACTTTGATTGTGTTTGCCTTCCAGATGGACCACTGGCCCCTGAACACAGGAACTGCTCTTTTTTCTCATTTGGCAGTACAGTACTGGTACTGGGGACTAAACCCAGGGCCTCATACATGCCAGGAAAGTCTCAGCCACTGAGCGACAGCCCCAGCCCCAGTCCCTCGTTTATTTCATTCTTTATTTTGAGATGTTGCTCAGACTGGCCTTGACTTTGCAACCCTCCTGCCTCAGCCTCTGGAGTAGCTGGTATCTCAGGGTTGCCTCACCAAACCTTGTCAGGAACTTGTTCTTGCCAATTGTGTGATACACACTCTCCCCAAGGCCCTGTCAGCCCCCACACCTCATGGACACTGAGGACAGCTATAGTAAAATCTCACTCTATTTATTTGGGTGCTGGGGATTGAACTCAGGACCTTGTGCTTGCTAGGCAAGCATTCTCATTTTTAGTATTTAATTTTATTTCATTTTTGTACTACCAGGGATAGAATTTAGGGTTCTACCACTGAGCTGCATCCCCAGCCCCTTTTATTTTTTTGACAGGGTCTTACTAAGTTAGCCAGTGTGGACTTGAACTTTCGATCCTCCTGCCTCAGCCTCCGAGCAGCTGGGATTACAGGTGTGGTGGCAGATCTTTCCTCTTTAGAGATATGTTCTGGGCTAAGGGTCCAATCAATTGATTTGCACTCTGAAGGCTGAGGCAGGAGGACTGCCAAGAGTTCAAGGCCAGCCTGGACTATACACTGAGTTCCAGGCCAGTGTGAATTACATAGCAAGACCCTGTCTCAAAAAACCAAAAAAAAAAAAAAAAAAAAAAAGATCAGATAAAAGATCCCTAATGTCTACCACCACGTTGATTTAGTCAAATTCTTTATCTTATTGGTTTTTATACAGGGTCTCACTATATAATTCAGATGTCCTTGAAATCAGTATGTAAAGTCTTGGCAATCTTCCTGCCTCAGCCTCCCAAGTGCTGGGATTACAGGTGTGTGCCATTGTGCCCACCTTAGATTCTTAACATGTAATTGTGCAGTGGAGACTGGGAAAGGAGTTTTGCTGTTCACTGTATATGCTTCTTTACTGTTTAAACTACAGAAAAGATCTCTCAACCACTTTCATGTACCAGTGGCTTTTCTGTCTCAGACTCCAACCCACTGTCTGTCTTCTGTGGTGTGGGCATCTCGGAGGATCCTGCTTCTGGGAACAATGTGGGAGCTATAGCACTGACTGCTTTCTTAAACCCTCAGCTTGCTGGAGTGAATCTGAAAGACCGCCACTCCCTCGTATTTTCAGTAACATTGGGTGATGAATTTCCACACAGGACACAGCACAAGATCAGCAATTTCATGAAACAGCACCTATTTTTATGCATCAACTAATGAGCCAGTATGTGATGGCTGGTCTAACACCTTCAAAAGTGTCACCCACCAGAATGTGCCATTTTTACCAACTTAGCGGGGAGAGACAGACCAGAATCCCTTCCCCTGGCCCGGAACCTGTGTCTACTCGCCAGCCTCCTTCAAGCGTGGGCTGCGGTGAAGACTTACGAGAAGTTGAGCATGGGCTGGCCCACGTGTGAGATGTGCACCTCCTCCAGGTACTGGAAGGGCTGAAGTGTCGGGAAGGTGCCGGCTCCTGGCGGGTCCGACAGCCAAGTGCCCAGCATCCAGGACAGCGGCTCCACCACAGGGTTCATCTTGGGAGGCTCTGAGGGCAGAGTACAGGACAGTCAGTGTGGGGCCTCCTGTCCTCAGCAGCCAGCAAATGCCTGCTCGCTGCCAAAACCTTGCAATGCCCCAGAGAAACAACCAGGGGCCCTGGGCAGCAAGGGGAGGTAGAGGCTCCAGGGCCCAACCAAGGGCTGAGATTAGCACCTACACCAAGCCAGGCCCCTGAAAGTTAGTGACGGAGAATAATAAGCAGAAAGAAGAAAATGAGCCAGCACTGATAGCACAGACCTGTCATCCCAGGACTCTGGGAGGCTCAGGCAGGAGGTCTTCAAGTTCCAACTCAGCCTGGTAAACTAAGAGACTTAGTGAGACCCTGCCTCAAAATGAAAAATTAAGAAAAGGTGGTGGGGATGCCGGGGATGTAGCTCATTGTGATACCCTTCTCTCCAGGGAGTCCGTTCCCATTTGCTGTGAAAGCCCGCAGTGAGGCAGGGATGCTAACACTTGGATAGAACCACCTGTGGATGACGGAGAGCGGCACAAGGAGGACACTGGCAACAGACCATGGTGGAGACCAGAAATAACAGATTTGGACTTCGACATACCCATCACCTGCTGTGGGGGGGACAGTACAGTGCTGGCCAGCAATTGGTGCCCACCACTCGCACAGCAACCAAGCAGGGGACCAGTGATTCATGGAGAGAAGCAAAGACATGAAAGTCAGTGCACAGGGGAGATGGAAAGGGCAGGCTGTGGGGTGCTGTGAGGGCGAATGCAAAGGGAAGAAGATGACAGGGTCCACGGGGGGATGGGCCACAGCAGCCCTGGAAGCAGCAGACCTGGCTAAAGTACTCCACACACCAGTCCTGGGGGGGCCCTGCCTGGCTGCGGAGGGCTGGAAGGTGGACAGCAGAGACTCTAGTGGCAGAGGAGGGTAGCCTGGGCCGGCTGGCAGAAGTGGAAGTAGCTGAAAGGACAGATTCTGGATCCACTCTGCTGGTACATCACGGATGTGGAAAATGGAGGACAGAGAATCGCCCTGAGGTTTGGAGCTTGAGCAGCTGAGTGGATGAGTTGTCACCATCTGACAGTACCCTGACACCTGAGCTGTGGAGACCACAGGAAAGCTGAGGCTCACGCTGGGAACCATGCTGCCGAGATGGGTGGCCCTGGACAGCTCAGACCCGAGATCTGAAGGACACACTCAGGAGGCAGCCACAACCTTAGAAAATCTGTTGGCCTCCAGGGTCAGTGCTGACCAGAAATGTTCTCTACAAACCTCAGGCCTCTAGTAGGCTCAAAGGCCTACATGTTCAGAACACTCAGGTGGCCTTGCCAACCTCCACCCTGCACCACATCAAGCGCCGCCAAGTTCCTGAGGTCCTGCCTGGGATGTCCTCATCTACCTGATCCTAGGGCTCAGCTGAGGGGTGGGCACGGGCACGAGCCTAGTCACCTGGGCATGCTGTGGCTTGGTCTGCCCATGATCCAGTCCAGCGCCCAGTCTGGTTCACTGCTCCTCAGAGTCCAGATCTGCAACCTGGCCTTGAGACACAGCTGGCCCTGGAGGGCCTCCCTACAGGCTCCTGCAATAACCAGGAAGCTCCCACTGCATCTACTGCCCATGGGGCAGTGCCACAGCAGACAAGGGCCCTCCTGAGAGCCCAAGAGGGCACGGGGAATTCGGCTTGCTCCCATCTGCTCAGGAAGGCTGGAGATGCAGGGCAGGGCCACCAGGCTAGCCACCCCTGTGCTGCTATTCCTCCATTCCAGGCAGGGTCTCCTCAGGGGTCAAAGCCTGGCTAGCCTGACCCACAGAGACCCTCTTGCCCCTGTACCCTGGGTGAAACCTACAAGGCTAGAAGGAACAACATCCTCAGACATAAAGCCACTTTGGCAGCTGCCTTCCCATCCCTAGCTGCCTATGCCCATCCCCTACCCCTCAGTGGCCTCTTCAGCCCCTCACGCTGGGGCAGCACAGTGTTCATAATCTCAGCCCTTCCCTCCTGAGTCATCAGTCGGTGGCCCTGCCACAGGACCAGGCAAAGCTCCTCTGAGGGCGCCCCCCGCCACTGTCCACTGGGTTGTCCTCATCCGGCCTGCTCCTTGGAGGAACCTGGGGTTTAAGAGACAGGGACAGAAAGACAGTAGAGACCAAGAAGACAAAGACAGGCATGGTAGTGCACACCTATAATCCCAGCACTGTGTGAGGCTGAGGCAGAGGGATTTGCAAGTCTGAGCCCAACCTGGAAACAGCGATTTATTGAGACTTCATCTCATAATAAAAAACAGAAAAGAGGTAAAGAGGTGGGAATGTAGCTCAGTGCAAAGTGGATTCAACACATAGTATTAAAAAAAAAAAAAAAGGGCTGGTGTGGTGGCACATGCTTGTAATCCCAGCACTTGGGAGGCTGAGGCAGGAGGATTGCCTTCAGTTCGAGGCCAGCCTGAGCTACAAAATGAGTTCAAGGCCAGCCTGAACTACATAGTGAGACCTTGTCTCAAAAAAGAAAAACAAAAACAAAAAAGAAAGAGAGAGAACGAGAATAGACTGATCTTGCTTTTTCTTCCTTCATAATCTTTCTAAGAGCCAGGAATGGTAATATAGGCCTGTAATCTTAGCTACGCAGGAGGTTGAGGCAGGAGGATTCCAAGTTTGAGGTCAGCTTGGGCAATTCAGTGAGACCCTATCTCAAAAAATAAAAAGGCTGGAGTTGGGGATTTAGCTCAGTGGCAAGCATAAGGCCCCAAATTCGATTACCAGCACCCCAAAAAACAATTTAAAAAATTTAAATAAATAAAAATAAAAACGCCTAGAGATGAAGCTCAGTGGTAGATTCTTAAAAATCTGTTTCAGGATCTCTCTGGTGATATGATGTAAGGCAGCATTATCTACATCTTTCAAGATTTAAAGACAAAACAATAACAATAAAAGCTTTCCCTGGAACTAGATATTCAGGGAAAATAGGTCCCAGATACAATCCATGGCCTCACAGTGCACACCACAGCTGTGGGAGTGCTGGGACAGCAGGACGGCTCAGCCTCAATGGTGCCCTTGGGGACGAGGCTGCCCAACACACTGCTGGGCCTCAGAAATGCCATGGGCATGACACGCAGACACATTCTGGAACTTAGAAGAGATGCACATTCCCCACTGCCACTGCTCTCTGTCAGACAGGAAGATGGTTCTGGACCAGGGTTTACAGAGGGCAACATCGAGGGTGTGACAGTGTGCAGACTGGCAACACTTCACCACACTCTACACCTAATTAATTTTTTCAGACAGGCTCTTACTCAGTGGCGCAGGCTGACCTCGAACTCACCACTCCCATCTCAGCCTCCTGACTATCACGGCCTTTAAAAACTGAGTGAGGAAGTAGCCCCTGTGACGAGCACTCCCCATAAATGCAAGAACTTGGGAAGGAGATGACAAGAAAACAGAGTAAACCATCCACTGCAAACTCTGGGAAAGAAGAAAAATCGACATTGAGCCAGGATCCAGTGAAGCCAGGATAGGAGGAGTACAGGACTAGAGACAAAAGGAACACAGTGGAATACAGCTGAGAGGAGGCGGTGCCCCCACTTCCAGAAGACATCTGGGGTTTCCTCTGAGGCTGAGCAGCCCAGCCCCTGCACTGCTATGTGCAAGTTCAACAGAAAGAAAGACACAGTCTGTGCCATGCCAGAGGGGAACAGCTCAGACACCGTGGCCTCATCCAGACAGCGACTATCGCTGTGTCACAAGTGGGCAGAAGACGCCAGGGCCATTGTGGTGGGACGTGTAGTAGCTGGGATCCTGTGGTGGCCACAGCTTTCTGCGCCATGCACAGGCCACAGACTTGAGCCATTCAACATGGTCTTGGGGATGACTGTGGGCTTCTGAAACACGGCTGGCTGGGAGGTGTGCCATGCACATTCTGGCTTTCAAACACTGGCCCCAAAAGAACTTCAAGTATCCCAATAATCTAAAAGCAGTTGAAATGATAATGTTTTAAATACGGTGGGGTTAAAGAATACACTATTAAAATTAGTTTCACTTGTTTCTTTTACCTTTTTAAAATAGCTGTTAGGTAGCTGGATAAAATAGCTATTAGGTAGGTGCAGGCCTGTAATCCCAGCTATTCAGGGGGCTGAGGCAGAAGGACTGCAAGTTCAAATCTAGGCTAGATAACTTAGAAAGTTACTGAGACCCCTCGCTAAAACATAAAAACTAAAAAAGGGCTGCAGAGATAGCTCAGTGTGAAGGTACTGGGTTCAATTCTCTATGAAATTCAAATTACATGAAGCCGTTTCTGTCCCACTGGGCAGCAGTGGCCACACAGCCCTGCCACCCACCCATCAAGGACTACATTAGCAGACAGGTTCTACCAAGAGTACAGGGCACTGCTGCCATTCTGGGACAAGGCCCACTTGCCATGGCACAGCTTTTGGCATTTTGAGAAAAAGAAAAACTAGGCATATAAATTTGGGGATTAAAATATCCCCAATTTCTAAATATTTCTTCAAATAACAATAGCTGTGGGAAAAAACTCACAAAAACCAAAAAAACAACAGCTGTGGGTTATGAGTGGTGGCACACACCTGTAATTCCTGCACTTGGGAGGCTGAGGCAGGAGGATTACCGCAAATTTGAGGCCACCTTGAGCTACACAGTGAGTTCAAGGCCAGTCTAGACTACATAGTAAAACTCTGTCTTAAAAAAAAAAAAACCCAAAAAGAAAAAACAGAACCCCCCCCCAAAACACAATGCCTGTGGTATGTATCACACACTCTCGATCCCAGCTGTCACAGTGGGGGTCTTCGCAGGTGAAGTGATAGGACGTGCCCTCCCCCAGGCATCAGGGCCCACGCTGCCCCTTGGACAAGGTCAGGCTTGCCCAGACCTGGTATAGACTCCTGCCCCTTCTGCCAGCTGCCTCCTGATCCTCTTCCTGAACCATGTGTGAATCAGTTTCAGGCTGTCTGAGTTGCACAGGCAGTGTCCCTGATAGCCCCCAGCCCACCTGGCTGGGATTTGGTCTCCAGGCCAATAAAGCATGTGCAGGACCAAACAGCAGAGCCCACTGCAGATATGTGGAGAACCTAGGAGGTGGGCTGGGGCTGGGAAGAGGATAGCAGTCAGTCCTGGGGCAGGTATGGGGCCTTACCAGCCTGGCCCACCATGCCTTGCACAGGGCTTGTTGGGACCATCCTGGAGAAAGGGGACAGCATGAGGACTCTGCCATAGCCCTCCCTCCCTGCCAGGCAGAGGAAAAATCACACAGCAACTGTGAGCAAGCATAGAAAAGGGTGCCACATGGAAACAGAAAAGAGCAGGAGCTGAGGGAATTGCCACAGGGTGGGGCTCAGAGAGCACTTTTTACTCTAGAAGAATGACAGGTAGGGACAGGGAGTGGCAGAGAATGGTGGCATGACCTGGTGGATGGCTAGTCAAGAGTGAGTCTTTGGACAGAGGTGAAGCCTTGCCTGGAAGCTCGGAAGTCAGATGGCCCAGGCCTGCAAATTCCTAGCACCTGACAGTTCCAGTGGGGGCCACTGGGACCCATGGGTCTGGGGCAAGGACCAGCTGTGCCAGCCACCTTGCAGTATGAATACAGGGTCATGGTCTATCCCTGCCATGCCCCATGACTTTGTGTGGCCAGGTCTGAGTGAGGCCTTACCCAGTGGGAGCTGTGTCCAGGACACTAAAACTAGAAATGGGAAGTCTAGGCCAGCAGGACACAACTGCCAGGATCAGAACACAGGATGAGGCTTTGGACTCAATGTGATCAGGGGCACAAAGGTGTCCAGAAGTGGGCAGCTGCTGGTGTGGCACTTGAGGTGTGTGTGTGTGTGTCAGGGGCAGGTGAAGGTGCCCAGGACACAAGAGCCAAGGGTGGACAGTGGCCTCAGGCCACACAGAATCACCAGGGAGGGGCAGCTCAGCCAGCTGGCATCAACTGGAGGAACAGGCAGGGAGGTAGCTGAGTGCCAGAACTGTCACACATGCTCTTCTTTGTACCTCAGGACATGGAGGCTGTCCTTAGGCTGAAGTTCAGCAGGTCCTTCTGGAGGAGGAACTACTGATCCAGACACAGCTGCTCCTACATACATGGGACCACACCAAGCCAGAAAGTGAAAGGAGAAGCAGGACTCAAAGATGCTGAAGAGCGACAGGTACCTGGGAGCAGAGGACTACAGAGTACGTGCACACCACACCATCCCTCCAGCAGGGGGACGTGCCTCACACCATTATAACTGTACTGAGTAGCACCCATGCTCTGCAGTACCCCCAGCTCACAGTTCTTAACAAGCCTCGATGTGGACATGAACCGCAGGCCTGGCAGTAAACAATCACTGCTTCCTCTCTCGCCTTCCCAGAGCACCTCGCCAGGTGCCCCACTGGCTCCCTGCCCGCTCAGTACCAGAAGCTGCACCCCTGCTGGAACTGTGCCAGTGCCTGGTCATGCTCCTACCACCCTGTTTTCACTGAAGTATGGGACGCAGGTCAGGATGACTGAGATTGATCATTATAGAATCCACACAGCCGGTTGCTTACAGAAGCCCACATATGTATGAAAAGTCATCAAACTTTATCCTCAAGACTTGTATATTTTACTCTATATAGATCAGACCATTAGAAAAGAATGAAATGAATTCAAATGAAACAAAAAGTATGAGAAAGAATCTATCCTCTTTGCCACTTTCACCCTCTTGAAATAAATCAAGACAGGCTCTCCTACGTATTTCTTTCCTGATTTCATTTTTCTTTTATTAACATCTCAACCAGAATGCAAAAATAAAAATTTAAATTTTTCTGTAAGAAATTTAAATTTTTGGTTTTTTTGGCTTGAGACACCAAAAGCAGGCTTACCCATCTCTAAGTTTTCTGAACTCCAACAGCTACCCAGCAAGGTTCTTCAAGGTTGTTTTCTGCCAACTGACAGGAAATGTTTGCACCTGGCTACAGGGCGCTGAAGGACGTGAACGATGAATTCAGAGGGCATTCTGGGAAGTGTAGTTCAACACGGCCCTGGAGCTCATAGGGTTTCAAGCTGGAAGGAGCCTCAGGACTGAGCTGGGTTTCAGAGGAACAGATTGGGGAGGCTGAATGTCCCCTGCAGAGTGAGGAGGGACATTTCTTCTCTTGCTACTTCTCTGACCCCAAGAGAGGAAACCAACTTGTTAAATGGGAAAACCAAACTGAGCTAGGCATAAACCGAAGCAGTTTCTTCTGGAACATCTCCTGAAAGCTCTGGCTGTGCTTTTCTGTCTTCTAGATCACTGGCCTTGGGCTCATCCTGGCTGTAGATGCAGGGCCAGGAGCCCCATGACAACACAAGTGTGCAAAGCTCACTGGGACCTGCGGACAAGGCCCTCCAGGTGTCTTGCCCGCACATCACTCTGTGCTGGTGTGACAGCAATGTTTCCTGTGTGGTACACACAGACGACTGCACAGGGAAGTGGGCAGAAGAGAGCTGTGCAGGTGGGGAGGCATCAGGTCCCCTGCTTTTACCATGACACCAAGACCTCCATTCATCACCCATGAAATGGAAAGGCACAGACACAGAAAACCCAGAAATAATACAGGAGACTGAGAAAATATTTATAAAAAATTTTTAAAAAACATTAAGTATCTAAATGATTATTTTCAAATACTATGATGATTAACTAGTTAATCCGGAAGACTGGACTGAAAACAATTACAATCACTAAGACTCTGATATGATGGCTAATGATCAAACCTGGCTGCTTTCTCACTTATTAGCAACAACCGAACTAAAAGTAATGAAGACCGGTCAATGTCAACTCCAGTATACAAAGAGCTCAGGATTCACAGTCCTATTTACAACAAGGAAAACATGAAAGGAACCAAAAGCAATGATGTTTCTTGGACCCACAGAAAAGTGAGGCCACAAATGGCCCCCAACTTGGCACCACAGGCAAGCTCGCTGCCCAGGGCAGAAGCTACAGGGACCGGAGCAGATAGGAGCTCCAAGGGCCTAGATGGGATGTAGGAAGCCAGGGCCCCACAGGAAGCCACCAGGTTCTCACCATAAAGAGCCAAGAAAAAACACAAACACCTTTTGTCTGTGGCAGGGAAGGAGAGGTGACCATTCTGCAATAAGCCCAAGGCTTTGTCCACAGTAAAGGCTCTCTGCAGTGACAGCCTCCACGGGTATTCATATTACCTGGCGAAGAGTGCATCCCCTCCCAGAGCCCCAGCATTCCCATTTCACCCAGGGAGTCCGAAGAGAGGCACAGCTTGAGGACCCAGGTCACGGGAGCACAACTGGCTTCTCTTCTCCCACCAGCCACCACACCCAGGATTCTAGCTTGGTCACGGGTCGCAGGGAGGGACTCAGGTGGAGTTCCTGAGAAATTCCAAGGACAGGGACAAAGGGCTCTGAAGTCCCACCACCCCTGGCAACTACAGAGATTCAACAGCTCAGCTACTGGCTTAGCGAGGGTGACACCTTGCACTAAAGGCCAGCTCACCTTCCTATTAAGTTATGGGTATTAACAAACATTCCAGGAGGTCATCCTTCTGCACAACCCCAGAAGACCTGGCTGACATCAAAACAGAGTCCCCACATACTGCCAAACTTAAACAGACCTGTCATTGGACCTCGAGAAGTCAGGAGACAGGTAATAGCCAAGTTTCTCCAACAGGCCAGTTTTAGTCGTCATGATAATGAACTTCCCTCACTTTTAATCCTTACCAAAAGAAACAAAAACAGAAACAAAACAAAGCCCTAAAGTAACCTAACGTTAGCTAGTTATTTTTCTGATTGTTCTCTTTGTCTCAGCCTTACGAGAAAAGAAACTCTGAAATGACCAATCTGCTTTGTCTCTGCTTTTTCAGCTCTATTTACCTGGTCAGCTCAGCACTCATTCTGCTTTATGAATGAAGTACTGTCTGGGTCTAGATTTAAGAAGCAGCTAGCTGAGGTCTATAAACTATGGTGAAATGTCCTTGAACATAAAATGTGTGGAAGAGACAGCAGGCATCAGAAGCAGACATGGATGTGGAAGGGATGTTGACTTTATCAAATAGAATTTAAAATAATGATGACTAGCATGGTAAGGGCTCTGATGGAGAAAGGGGACAGCAAGAGGAGGAGAGGGACCCCTAAAGGAAATGCCACACCAGAAACACTGAATTTAAGAATCTTTGATATGGGGGGGGGAGTAAAATGGATCAAGGTGTGTTGTGTACATGTACGAACTCCCCAAGATGAGTGTATTTATTATGTAATGTAAACATATACTAAAAAAGGAGGGGATCTTTGATGATTTGACAGTAGACTGGGCGAGGCCAAGGGAAGAGTCAGTAGGCTTGAAGATATGTCAGCAGAACATCTCAAACTATGATGCAAGGGGGAAGAATGAAAAAAAACCCATAACAACACAACAGAGTTGGGTATGGTAGTGCATACCTATAATTCCAGCTACTCAGGAGGCTAAGACAGCCTGGGCAAGTGAGACCCTGTCTCAAAATAAAAAGGGCTGGAGAGGTAGCTCGGTGGTTAAGTGTTCCTGGGTTCCATCCTTGGTACTGCAAGAGAAAAAGTAAAGAGAGAGACATGCTATGCTAACACTAGTTCTATTAATGCTGAAAAAAAAAGACATCAGGACAAGAAAAATCACCAGGAATGAAGCGTGACATTGCATAATAATAAACACATCAATTGTCCAAGAAGACCTTAAGATGCACATCTCTAACAAGACAGCATGGAAATTCTGGGGGCAAAAATAACAAGACTTTACAGAGAGAAGTCTAAGAGCCCATGGTTATTGCTAGAAGTGTCAGCACCCTCCAGCACAAAAACACCGATCAGCCTGGCATGGTGGTGCATGCCTATGATCCCAGCACTCTGGGGGTGCTGAGGCAGAAGGATCACAAGTTCTGGCCTAGCCCGGGAAACCTAGTGACTTAGCAAGACTGTGTTTCAAAACAAAAAAATAAAAAGGGCTGGGAAACCCCAGTACTGTAGGAAGGAAGGAAAGGGAAAGAACGAAGGAAGGAAGGAAGGAAGGAAAGAAGGAGCAAAGCAAGGCACAGATTAGCAGGCAGAAATCAGTGCCACCACAGCTGAAAGCTACAGCACTGCCAACCAAAGATGTGCAATAGATATCTTCAGACTAATTGCCCAGCAACAGCAGAAGACATTCATGTAGAATGTCCACGGAGACAGACTACATTCGGGGCCATAAAACAAACCTTAATCATAGAATGTCAGTCCTCAGGCAGCAAAAGCATGGAACAAGAAATAAGAGCAGCCAGGACAAGGCACAGAGTGGGGTGGGGCTTCCTGCCCACCCCTGTGCTCCTCTCTTGACATTTCCAGTGCACACAAGCCCAGGGCTCTCTGAACTTCCTCCCACTGCCTAGGTACTGCTGATTCAATCACCAGACATCTGTGACTAGCTCAGTGTCCATCCCTCCTCCCTCCCCAGAGTTCAGAGGCTGGGGTTCCGCTGGTGAGCACCCCCATCCTCCATAGTAGCCCAAAGCTCAAATTCTGGGATGACTAGAAGGTTATGAATAACAAGATGTCCTCTCCCCACCCCACTCAGGAAATCCCAAGGGCTTCAGGACCCTTGTGCTGGGAACAGAGCAAGACCATTCATCCTATCAGAGCATCATAGTGCTCCATAGTACAAAGTAGTTTCCTGCTTAGATCCAGAACACAGCGAGGACACTACCCCTTACCACTGTTTTCCAACATCATCCTTGAAGTCCCAGCTGGTGCAACAGGAGAAAAGGAAGTAAATGATATATAGACTAGGAAGAAAAAATACAAGGTTAACACACAAAAGTTGTTTGTTTCTTTATATACTAGCAATAAACAATTGGATTTGAAATTAAAAATCCAATAAAATTTATATTTGCATCAAAAAAGGGAACATGTAGGTATAAATCTAATGAAATACAAATTTTGAGGAAGAGTACAAAACTCTGATGAAAATGGTAACAGAAGACGTAAATAAATGGAAAGGTATCCTGTGTTCACGAACCAGAAGACTACATATCATTAAAATATCAGCTCTTCCCAACTTGATCTACAGATGCAACACAATCCCGAAATCCCAATGAGCTATTTTGTAGATAATCACAGAATGATCCTAAAGCATAAATGGAAAGGCGAAACAAAACAAAACGGAAAGGCGAAACAAAACAAAACGAAAACCCATAGTAGTCATCACTACAATGGAGAACAAAGCTGGGAATGACCCCCTTCAAGTCCTACCATAGAGTTTCAGTCATCAGTGCAGCATGGCATTAAGGGAAGAATACACAGATTTACTGAGTGGGCTAGAGTGCAGAGAGAGTCCCACACAAATAAAGCAACTGATTTTTGACAAAGTAACAAAGGTAGTTCACTAAGGAAAGAATAACTTGAGCAAATGGTGCTGGAACAACTAGATAACGCTAAAAAGGAGGTATCTAGACACGGAGCACTCACAAATATTCATTCAAAATGAACCACAGGCTGGGGATTTAGCTCAGTGATTAGAGTGCTTGCCTAGCAAGCACAAGGCCCTGAGTTCGATACCCAGCACCAAAAAAACCTCAAAAAACAAAACAAAACAAAACTCACAGATCCAAATGTAAAACTGTAAAACTACAACACTCCTAAAAGAAACAGGAGCAAATCTAGATAACCCTAGATTTGGCTGTAAGTTTTCAGAAATAACAACCAAAGCATGATCTAAGAAGAAAATGACAAGTTGAATTTTAAAATTGGAAACATCTGCTTTTCCAAATACACTGTTAAGAGAGTCACTAGACAACCCAGAGTGAGAGAAAATATTTGCAAAACACGTATGTGATAAAGGACTTGTATCCAAACTGTACAAAGAACTCTTAAAACTCAGTGATAAGAAAACAATTAAAAATAGGCCAGGTCGGGGAGGCTGGGGATGTAGCTTGGTGGTAGAGAGCTTGCCTAGCAATCGCAAGGCCTTGAGTGCAATCCCCAGAAAGCCCCCCCCCGCGCAAAAATAGGCCAGGGGTTGGGGATTTAGTTTAGCTCAGTGGCAGAGTGCTTGCCTAGCAAATGCAAGGCCCTGAATGCTATCCCCAGAACCAAAAAAAAAAAAAACCGAAACCAAAAAGGCTAAAAATCTGAACAGGCATTTCACCATAAAGAAGATACAGAGATGGCAAATAAGCACAGAACAAGATGCTCCACATCTTATGTCATTACAGAGCTGCAGCATAAAACAGTAAAGAGACATTCTCACAACTGAGGACGGATGAAACCCAAATTCGGGAGCTGTCAGCAACACAGCCTCTCATGGCTGCTTGTAGGAACGTAGGAACGTGGAAGGGCACAGCACCTCAGAGGATGGTTTAGTGGTTTCTCACAAAGCTAAACATACTCCTACCATATGATGGTGTCCTACATCTATACCCAACTAATCTGAAAATAACTGTTATGGTTTGGGCCTAGATGTCCCCTCAAAGCCTCATGAGGTCATAGGTGGGGCTTCTTCAGAGGTGGCTGAATCTAGAGTGTGTGATGCTGGGATTAAGGGCATGTGATTACTAAATCAATCCACTGATTGTTTGGCACCACTCTAATCTTGGCAGCCTGGATAAGATATAAGTAGCAGAAAGAAGCTGCTTAGGCCCCTGGCCTGCCTTGCTGCCTACTGCCTGTCTGCCATGGCACCCTGCCTTGGATTCAGCTGATTGTGGACTGAAACCTCTACAAACTGTGAGTCAAATAAACCTTTCCTCCCTGAACTTTGGGTGTCGGGTATTTTGTCTCAGCGATGAGGAAAAGTAACTAGACAATAACATCCACACAAAAATCAGCATGTGACTCTGTGGCAGCTTTATATATAATCACCAAAACCGGAGTCAGCCAAGACCTCTTTCACTAGGTAAATGGATCAGTGAACGGTGGTACGTTCATGCAATGGAGTATTATTCAGTGATAAAAAAGAAGATGCAATCAGCCATAGAGTGATTCAGACATGGAGGGACTTTAACTGCAGAGTGCTAAGTGAAAGAAGCCAGACTGAAAGGATGACTACTACGCCCCCCAACAGTCATACATTCCAAAAGCATGTGCCTTTCTAGGAAAGTCGAAACTACACAGACAGTAAAGGTATCAGTGGCTGACACGGTCTGGGAAGACGGAGGAGGGACAAGGAGGTGGCAGATGGGATTTTTAGGGCAATGAAACCTATTTTGTGTGATGCTGGGGGACATAAAACATTAATGGCATAGATCAAATCCCTACTACCACACAGCAAAGCTTACTGTTAACTATGGGCTTTGTCAGTAATGGTACAGATCAGTATCAGTTCATAACTTGTGATAAAGGTCCCACACTAATGCAGGGTGTTAATTATGGGGAAAATGTGGGGATTCTCTGTGATATCTAAAGTTTTCCTGTAGTGCTCGCTTCAGCAGCACATATATTAGTTTTCCTGTAAAACCAGAAAAGAAAAAAATCTAAAAAAAGGGCTGGGGATTTAGCTCAGTAGTTAGAGTGTTTGCCTTGCAAGCACAAGGCTCTGAGTTCAATCCCCAGCACCAAAAAAATAAAAATTAAAAAAAAATTAAAGTTTTCCTGTAAATCTAACAGTGCCCCCCAAAACTGCTCTAAAACAATCTATTCATTAAAGAAATCATCAACAGAAGTTGGGGAATGGTCATGGGAGGCTGAAGCAGGAGGATCAAGCCCAACTCAACCTAGTGACTTAGCAAGGGACGTTGAAGGAGACAAAGAGGGTTTTTCTGTTTGGATCACAGGAAAATGCCTCCATGTAACAAGGTCTTGAAACTAAGAAAAACAGGACAGACACACAGGAAGAAATGGGCACCTTTGGAATCACAGAGAGGGTGGCCCCACCTTTCTAGAAATCAATAGACAAAGCCTAAAAAAGAAGATAGGGAACAGATTCACTGACTCCCACAGAGCAGCAGGATCCCAGGCTCAGAGGGCAGAGAACAATGTAACCAACTGGTGGAGAGGAAACAACAGTCAGGAAAGCAGACTGTGTATTAAGACACAAGGAAATCTCAAGAGTCCAAAAGCACCATGGTTTAAGAGACCACACTAATAATAATAAAAAAAAAGAGAGACCACACTAGTCAATCTTAATATAAGAAAATTAAAGATAATTCCAAAAAATCAGTTCCCCTCTCCCAAGCTATCCTCTTGCAAAACCATCAGCACTCCCCCCAACCCCCGGCCATGAACTCTAGGGCTGACAAGGGAATCAAGGCTAGAATTACAAACTATAGAGGAAAGCCGAGTGCGTAGCAGGAGGCAGATCCATGGCCTGTGGTGAAGGGAGAGAAGACCCAAAGCCTCAACTGTAGGCATTAGGAAGCACACCAGGAGCCGGGAGGACCAAACAAAACCAGGGAAGGAGAAAGAAACGATTAACAAGGCAGACAAAGTTGAGGCTGGCTTGGAAAGACAGGTGCTAATGACAAACTGCGGGAAGTCTGACCAAGCCTGGGGGAAAGGTACCAAAGCCACATCAGGTATGAGAAAGCACAAAGCAACAGGACAAGGGCAAGACAGTGCTCTTTCAGGTCAGGGGCCCAGTCTGGCTGCTCCTTCCCGATGCCCCCAGGGCCATGGCTTTGCTGCTGCCCTGTGGTCCCCACATCCTCACTGACAAATACTGATCAGACAAGATGAACAAGAGGTGAGAAAATGCTTTCTGTATGTATAGAAGAGATGAAGGACACAGACCTTAATACATAGAGGTTGTGTAGAAATCAATTTTTAGCCGTACTTAACAGTAAAATGGGCTAGGGACAAAACAAAAGCATAGCCAGTAAATAAATAAAAATACATTCTACCTATTTGTACAGAGACAAGCACATGTATGTAAAAACACAGAAAATAGTCTGAAAAACTACATCAACTTTGTAATACCACCAAAGAATAATATTTGGAGGGTAGGTGAAAAATGGGAATTTTCACTACTTTTTAGTCTGCATAATTCTGGAGTGCTTTAATTTTAAAGAATGTATTCTACTTGAATAGAAGTTTTACATATCGAGCAGATGTTAAAAGAGATAACTACTGATGTCTAGAATGGTTCAACCTCCAATGGGAAATTCATAAAACTCGAATGGAAGGGATACCCCCAGGATTCTGAGTCCCCTACATTTGGGGAAGGTGCTGGGACCCTACCTTTTTCTAACAGTGTACTTTGTCTCATTTTCGTGGTGCTCTTAATTTGTTTGGCCCATGCATCTGTGTGAGTGTGCAATGAAAAGCCCACTGCCCAGCTCAGGGTCCCCACTCCACCCCACCAAGTGAAACAGCGCCTACCAATCCTCATGCACAGACTTTGCCCACACTATCCCCAGGAGCAAGAGAAGTCAGCTCTCTAACCTGGGTTCCCTGCCCCATGAGGGTGGTGGAGATCAGATCCCCATCTGAGAGTGCAAGGAGCCATGAACCAGGGGGGACTGGGGAACATGTGCCACCCTGCAGGAAGACCCCTCCCAACCCAGGGAAGTGCCTGGTACTGACCGCGGCTGGGGGGCAGTAGGCCACTCAGGTAGGGGAAGCTCGCTCTCCGCAGCTGGTCCAGCTTCTCACGTAGCTTGCGCACCTGGCTGTCAGAGCGGCTGATACGCTGGCGTAGGCTCTTCAGCTCGCCATTCTTCTTCTCCACCTGCTCGCGCAGGCAGCACACCTGGCTCTTGTTCTGCCGCGCTGAGAAGCAGTAGGAGTGCAGCGAATCAATGAGCTTGCAGGCCCCCGACGCCGACAGGATTACTTCATTGATGGACATGGGGCTGGCATCACTGTGCTCACTCTGCACCGCTTCTGCAGCTGGCTTGGGAGTGACATCAGCTGGAGGGGCTGAGGGACCCTGGGAAGGCTTCTGTGGTGTGGCCGTGAGTGAGGAGCTTGGGGGACTCTGGGCAGTACCCTTTTCAGGCCCCAGGCTGCTCCCGCTGCAGCTGGGCTCTGCATCTCTCTTCAGCCTCTTTCGGTCAATGGGCTCACGGGGGACAGACGGCCTCTCTCGAGTGTGCTTGGAGGAGAAGCTGTAAGAATGGAGTGAGCCAATAAACTTGCAAGCCCCAGTCCCTGAGGGGGTAAAATCGTCCATGGAAATGCCACTCTTGTCTGCCCCTGCCCCAGGGCTGGAGGAGGCAGCATTCTGGTCATGGGAGTCTGCAGCAGGTGCCTCTGCCTCTCCCTGTCTGCCTGGTGTTCTTTCTAGAGACCCCTGCACCTGCTCCTGACCCACAGAGTCCAGGCTGGCCTGGGGCAGGGCCTCCCCCTGCAGAGCAGCTCGCTTCAACTTGCGGGACTCAGGCTTGGCCATGGGGTTTCCACTCAAGTGTGATGAGGAGCCTGGGGCCGCTTTCCCAGCTGCTGTGCTCACATGATCCTTCATGGTCCCTGAGGCCTTGTTGGCGTCCTTTCTCCTGGCACGACCATGGCCCCCAGACCCCCTTTTCTTCTCAGTCAGGTGGAAGATGGAGGGGACAGCTGTGGGCTTGAGCAGGCGGTGCTGGTCCTCCAGTCTTTTGGAGAAGCTATCTTTGGTGAAATGCTCACTACAGAGGAATGAATACTTCGTGGGGGTCCAGTTATCCCTCTGCACAGCTTTTAACCACTGAATCAGACGTTTGGAATCCTTTAGGGGAAACCTGCAGGAGGAATGACAAAGTATTGAGAAATAATTAAATGTCTCCTCCTAAAATTGTCAACTACAAAAGTAAAATAACTTTTTTGGCTTTTTTTTTGTGGTGGGGGTTAGCTGGGGTTCGAACTCAGGACCTTGTGCTTGCTAGACAAGCGGTCTACCATTTGAGCTAAATCCCCACACCTAAAATAACTGTTTTTGCAAGCATCCAAACCTACACTGGCTTCATCTGCCTAAATACTTCTCGAGATATAAAGAACATCTACTTGCATGATTCTGCAGGAATGGAAGGCTGCATGGCCCACTGTTGATCCTACAGGAGCCTGCAGGCTGTCAGGCAGATAGGAACACAGCCTTCACTTCTCCCAGGTTGTGGCAAATGACCCCTGGACACATGCAGGATGCCCAGACCTCTAGACCACAGGAAGCTGGGCACTGACCCTCCGTGTGATGTGCCTGGAAGGCAGGACTCTGGAAAGTAACACCAGGATGGCTGATGCCCCTATTAAAAAGCCATTCAGTGTGGGCCACAAGGATGGGAATAAAAGGCCAGGAGAACACTCAGATCCCCAGCAGGACGCCTGCCCAGCTGTGGTGGAGGCAGCTGAGGAAGTGGAAACCAGCTTAAGTAAAGCTCCGTTTGCAGTTCTGTGTTCCCATGTGCTCCACTACCAGGAGTAAAACTGCTCCCTTGGTGTCAGGCAGCCCAAACTTCGAGGACACTGCACGGAGTTAAATATCCCAGTCACAAAAACACTTCCATAGCTATTCAAATACTACATATGCTTATATAAGGTATTAAGAGTGGTCAAATTCATAGATAAAGTAGAATGTGGTTGGGAGAGGGTGAGAAGAGAAACAAGGAGCTAGTTTAATTTGGACAGTTTCAGGTTTACAAGATAAAAAGTTAGGGAGATGAAGGTGTCCAACAACAAGTGAATGTATTTAGTGCCACTGGCCCGCATGTTTTATTTATTTTTTATTTGAGCCAGGGTCTCTCTACGCAGTTCAGGCTGGCCTTGGACTCACTATGCAGTGGAGGATGGCCTTGAATTCCCTGCAATCCTCCTGCCTCGGCCTCCCAAGGGCTGGGATTACAGGTGTGTGCTACCACACCTGGCTTCTGCACACTTTAAAAAGCTAACCAGACTCAGGACACACAGAATAAGGGGCACTTAAATCACTTCTAGTTGCCTATAATGATACTTAATAATCACTTCATTAAGGCAAGATCTGTATGTATTTAACAAAACCCAGACCAAAGTGTGTATGTGTTCCACTTGTGGGCCTTCAGCCCACCTGAGGCCACTGTGGGCCAGGATGGGTCTAGAAGGTCTAGGCAGCAAGACCGCCCCTCACGTCTCAATATTCTGGGAACCTGATTCTCAGAGGCCCCCCCAAGTTGGGCATCCTTGGCCCCACACCGCGTTGGACATGATGAATGGCACCAGCTGCTTTCCTGGTGGTACTCTGTCTCCTTTTCAAAATCAGTAACACAACTTCTGGGACACGTGCTCTGAGAAAAACAGGGCAACAGCCGGCCTCTGGAAGAAATCAATGTTACCAGCTCTTTCGACAGACTGTAACAACTTTGGATTCAGAGCAAACCACTGTAATGCTGTAAATAACACGTGTAGTTCCCACCAGCTACAGAAAGGGCCCCGTGTGCAAACTGTCTCCTTCCGAGGCAGTATCCCTGACTTCTTGTTCTGGTCTCTCCCGGGGAAGCTGCTGGAAGGACTCGTGGAACTGGGGAGTCCCTCGCGCTCCTGGCCTCTCCCGGGCCGGGGATGCGCGAGCCCGGCCTCCGGGCGGTGTGCCGGGACGACTCGTGGGAACAGCTCTGGGGGGTGCTCCGGGTCCTCACCCCCGAGCTAGAGAGCCTGGTCACTCCGACAGGGACAATCAGGGGAGGATGCACGTCTGCGGAACGCACTGCTCCAGCAGGCTCGCTGTGGCACCCAGATCGATGGGCGCAGGAGGACCTGGCTCGACCTGGCCCGGCGTGGCCACGATGGCCCAAGGCGCGGGGCCCAGAGACTGCGGCCGGGCCAAGGTCACACAGCGCCCGCCCCCGACGCCCAGCTCCCCTTGGCGCCCAGGCCGGTCAGGCCCCGCGCCCCCTCCCCGGCCCGCTGCGCCGCCTCAGTTTCCTCGCCGGCTCAGCCGGGGCGGGGGCGTGGCGGCGGGCCGCGTACCTATGGAAGGAAACCGCACGCTTCTCGCCCTTGCCCTGCCGGTTGGAGCAGTTCACGGCCGCACAGCAGATCACCATCGCGGGCCTCGGTGCAGCGCCCGCCAGGCTCCGGCCTCACAGCCTGCCGCCCGCCGCCCGGCCCGCCCCGAGGGAGCGCGGCGACACGGTCGGGACGTGGGCCGCGGCCACACCGTACGGCAATATGGCGGCGCACTGATGTTGTCCCGCGCCGCGCTCGGGCTGCCGGGGCCACGGCAGGCCCGCGGAGCGTCGTGGCAGCTGCAGCGGCAGCAGCGGGCGGGCGCGGAAACCACCCGGCCGGACTAGCGCGTGCAGCGACATGCACACGTGCGGTGACATGTGCGCATACGGCGATCTGCGCGCGCCGCCGTCCGTACGGCAAGATGGCCGCGAAGGTTCGCGTGAGCCGGCCGCGCCCCCGGCGTCTGAGTTGCTCTGAGGGACGACGCCGCGCCCGGTGGCCAGATCTTGTCCGGGGGCCGCAAGGCACAGCCCCGCGCCCCTCGGCTCCTGGGCCTGGCCCGGCCGCCGCGCCGCCGTACGCCGAGATGGCGGCCCACGCGTTTCCGCCGCGCCCTGCTTGGCCCCCGTGGCTTCCCGTCGCCGCGTCGCGCTGCGCCCATCGGAGCGACGCCGCCGCCAGTCGGCGGCCGGACGGGGAAGATGGACGCAGGTGAGGAGGGCGGGCGCCCGGTCTCTGTCGGCGGCGCTCGCTTAACTGCCCGCGGCTCGCTCAGGGTCCTCTGGATAAGGGCGGTGCTTGCGGGCGCGCAGACGGGCAGGCGACCGGATGGGCCTCCCCTCTTCTTCCCCGCCGTGTTCTGCCGCCGGTCTTTGGGGAGGCGAGTCAGTGCCCCTCGATCCGCGGGCAGCGCCCAGGCTGTGGGCTGGCGGGAAGGCGGCGGGCGAGGGAGCCTGGGCCGTCCGGAGCCGGCGGAGCGGGACTGGGCCCTGCCGCGCGAAGACGCGGAGCTCAACTTCCATGAAGTTACCAGCCTAGGCTCCGGGAATCGCAACATGCGCATCTTTTATTTTTGAATTGAATAGCCAAGAGGTGACCCAAGGCTTTTCTGTGCCCGGAAAGGCAGTGAGTCGGTCTCCCCCTGTCTTATTTTCCGAAGTCTTAATACAGTGTGTTGCGGGGAGGATGTTTCGATCGCGGTGTTGTTGCTTCTGCCTGTACTCTCAGGGGTCCGATCCAGAAGGACAGTTCCTTCCTTTCTGCCGGCAAGATATTTCGGAGATGTAAGTCTGTACCAAATGCATCATTTGTTCATGGCCTAAAAACATTTGTACACAGATTCTCTTGTTCATTCTTCCGCGGTTTTAGTCCTTTTCATTTCTTGTAGAGACGGGTTTGCCTTCCTTGAAGTGTTTCCTTGTCTGTAAAAGATGACTTTGATCTGGCTTCATTCTACCTGTCATTCTGAATGGCATCGCTTTTGCTTTGTTTTTCTTCTATTGGCAGTAGAAAGTTACAAAGCTCTTTGCAATATGAAGTTACTAAGATTTTGCTCAAGACTGTGTATACAGTTAGTGAACCTTTCAATGATTCGTGGCTTTTATCACTTCTTTGTGTTATGTGGCTGGAAGAAGCAGGGGAACTGACTCCTTCGGGGCGTTGTGTATTTTGTGAAGTTTAGTTTTTAGAATGAGTATCAGACACTGTGGTACTGTCTGTTGGGGGCTTGGAGTGAGAAAGGAATAGAATTATTTACTTATCTCTCTCTCTCTCTTTTTTTTTTTTTTTGGTGCTGGGGATCAAACTTAAGGCTTTGTGCTTGCTAGGCAAGTGCTCTACAACTTGAGCTATATCCTCAACCCTGTCCACTTTCTTTTTAGGTATCGTTGGATATCTAAGGCTGTTTATTTGAGGAACATGGTTAAGGTGGAAAACAGTTTAACCTTGGTCATAGTACCTTAAATGTGAAAGTCATCGTGTTTAAGAATACAGTTGTGAAGTCAAATGGTGATACCTTAATAGTACACAGAATGCTAGTATTTTCAAAAATCAAAGTAGAAAAGGTGTTTGCTTTTGAAGGCCTCTGTTGATGCTGGTCAAAACACACTTGATGTTTTTAGGGTATGATAGGGCAGTTTTCCTTCTCACATTCTGCTGAATGACCTTTTAGGGATGATGACTTGTTTGCCCTCCACTAATCCTTGGAGTCCTTGAAGATTCTGCCATTCTTAACCATACAGTTCTTGATTGTTCTTACAGTTGTTCATTCCATAATCTAGGTATTTTACTGAATACCAGGTATTGGCTGGGTATTATTCTAGATCCTGGGACGAGAGAAGTGAGCAAAAGACAGAACTACTGTATGGAGGTAGCTAAGGTTCTCAGGGGAAGACCTTGGGCAAGCAGCAGTGTGTGTGGCTTATGTATGAGAGCCATGTGGGCTGTGCAGAAGGGGTTTGGAATTGCAGCCAGGACACCCAGGGGAGGTGTTGCTTTGAAGGTTACATTCTTACTGAGGCTGAGAGGCATAGCAGGAGGAAGGGCAAGTGAGCAGATCTGAGAGCAGCAAGGAGGTTGGTGTGTCTAGGACCAGTGGACAAGAGAAGCAGGAGCTGAGGGCAGAGATGTGACTTGGGCCTGATTGTGAGACCTTGCTAGTCACAGTGAAGACTTGGGCATTCTGTGGTGCCAGGGATCGAACTCAGGGCCTTGTGCTTGCAAGGCAAGCACTCTAATCACTGAGCTAAATCCCCAGCCGACTTGGGCATTCTGAATAGGATGGTGACCCTTTGGGAGATTTTGAGAGCAGTAATATGATCAGACTTATGTTTAACAGACCAGTTCTGGCTTTCTGTTGAGAATATACTGCAGAGGGACAAGGACAGAAGCAAGGAGACCAGGACAGGGGATTTAGCTCAGTGGTTAGAGTGCTTGCTTAGCAAGTGCAAGGCCCTGAGTTTGATCCCAGCACTGAAAAATAAAAAAGAAGCAAGGAGACCAGTTAAGAGTCCATTTCAGTAAGCCTGGCAAAGAGATGCTGGAGACTTAGTTCTGGATGGGGAGAAGAGGTTGGATTCTGATGTGTTGTAAAGGTCAGGGCAATAGGATTCATTTAGAGATGGAAAGCTGGGAGGAGGGTAGCAGGGGGGAGGAGTGAACAATGGCAGCAGATTTTATTGCTTGAGTTGGGACTAATGGGGAACTCCTGAGTGGTGGGCATTATTTGGACTCTGTGCTGTGTATGAGTGCCTAGATGTCTGTGTAGCTGTGTCCCAGGGACCTTTTGGACCACAGGCTTGGAGCTAAGGGAATAGGCTTGGTTGAAGATGTGCAGGAAGCTGCTTTGGATAAGGTTCTTCCAGGTTCAAATGTGGGTAGGTAAAGGCCAGGTAGGGAGCCCAGGCTGCTGGCATGGGGAGGTCTGGGAGGTGGCAGGCAGGCACAGTTTGGTTGTGTTCTCCACCAGTTCCCCCAGTCCCCCACTTCTGCACCTGTCTATAAAGATGTGCTTCTGGTTCAAAGAGCTCTCAGGTACTAGTACCTAAATAGCCACCCTGTTCATTTGTTTTGTACACTGCCAGTGTTCTATGCACTGCACATTGTATCTGGCACATGGTTGGTAGTGAAACAGAACTTGCATTAATGATTTAGGCATTTCCCTGCTACAGGTTGCTAATCCAAAATCCAAAAGCTTTTTGAGTACCAACGTGATGCCACAAAGAAATTCTGTACCTGACTTCATGATACAAGTTGTGGTCAAAACATTGTCTCTTTTACTAAAAGTATGATACAAGTACTTTGGGATGTTTGTCTAAATTGTATATGAAACAAATGAATTTCATGTTTTGGTTTGGGTCTTATTCCCAAGATACTTCATCATGTATATGTAAAATACTCCAAAACCCCAAAATTCCAAAATACAAAACACTTCTGGTCTCAAGCATTTTGGATAAAAGGATACTCAGCCTGTGTAAGAATTTCAGGCTGAGGATTTAGCTCAGTAGTTAGAGTGCTTGCCTTGCAAGCACTAAAGCCCTGAGTTCGATCCCTGGCACCAAAAAAAAAAAAAAAAAAAGCAATTTCATTTTGTAGGATTGTGCATAGTTAAATCCAATCTACAAGCGTATCATATTAGTGACTGAAAAAGTCTGCTTGCTGCAGAACAGTGGGTTTTAATGTGGACATTCCATTCAGCGTGTTCAGTGTAGCAATGTTTTCTTAGTCCTGTGACATAGCTACAGTTTTATTTTCCTTTTCTCTTCCTTCTACATGTAAGCTGCTATCTTAAGGATGGTTTTCTGAAGAAAGGGAGAACCTTCTGCTGAATTGATTTATTATCTTGCAGAGAATATCTTTCAAAATGGATGCATCATAGTAGACTCTAGAGGAAATCAATTGGTTGGACGTTTTCTTTAGTTCTGCCGGTTGAACAACAGTGTGGTCAGTACTGAGTAGAGAGAAGTTAGTTAAATTCATTGAGGACGATTCTCTGTTTTTCTGCCTACCAGATAAATAATATTAAATCACATTGCTTTTTTTCTGTTAGAATTAACCATGTTATTATACACTTTCTGCTTCCTCTTCTAGTTGTGATGACAGAAGTTCCAAGAAGAGGGTGTAGAAAGTCAAACTCCTTGGGTGCAGGTGACCACGTGGGGACTCTTTCCAAGGGGTTGTCCTTCCTGAACTGGAGGTGCCTCACCCACTGTCGTGCTTCTGTTGCATGTCATCTGATATCACATTACCATCCTTGTCTCGGAGTCAGGAGACTGGCTTTCTCTTCAAGGCTTGCCTCTATTTGAGGAGCCATGTGCACTGCTTCCTAAGTGACAGGAGGTGGCATGTAAAGATAATGAGGTTATGATGAGTGCTGTGAAATGGAACTGGGGAACCTCTGGAGAATTGCAGAGGCCGCTGGCTACAGCCTGAGGGGAACTGAGAGTGTGGTGTCCTCATGTTGGTCAGTCTGTAAACAGTAGTGGGTGTGAGCTTTAGTTTTGCAGCTGAGCAGAACAGGCTGCTGGTGTCGCCCCATTTCATGGGTGAGGAGAGCAAGGCTAGAGAAGTGGAGCATAGAGAGTAGCCTCTCTGTCTTCAGATACAAGCTTAATGGAAATTAGAAGTTAAGTGTTACTTTGAAAAATACCTCCTTCTTACTTTTTTTTTTGGTGGATGCCAGAGATCAAACTGAGAGCCTTCCACTTGCTAGGCAAGCACTCTACCACTAAGCTAAATCTCCAGCTCCCTTGTTCCTACTTTTAAAATAGGACCCAGGCCGGCTGTAGTCACCTGTAATCCTAGCACTTGGAAGGCTGAAGCAGGAGGATTGCCATGAGTTCAAGACCAGCCTGGGCTACACGGTGAGACCCTGTGTCAAAAAACAAAAACCAAACAAACAAAAAACGATAATAAAGTAAGACCCTGAAGGTCAGGGAGCTCAGTGGCCTGGTCCACAGCTTCAGCCTGTGCTCCCCGGATGATGCCTTATCCACAGTGTCTTCCTCTTCAGCAGGAGCTGTGGGTGTGCCCTGCAAGTGGACTGGCTAGGAGGGCAGGCCTCTGCATTGCCTCCTGTTCTCTGGTGCAGGTGAGGTTCTTGTGGGCACAGAACAGTGAGTGATCCTCTGTTCTTCTACTAGGAATTGCTGCAGGCCCATAGGGGAGCTTGTGGCTAACTGTCCCGGCTGCGAGCTCAAGGATATCTGATCCCACCTGAGCAGTAGGATAGCTGGCTTTTCTCTAAATGTAGGCTCAGCTCTTTTTTCAGGAAAGTTTATTACATTGGATGCAGTTTTGATAAAGAAACTCACATGTCTAGTTTGGTTCCTTTTT